>OZ038486.1:12492176-12532176 GCA_964036315.1 Acanthosepion esculentum | reverse complement strand
TGTTCATACCCGTTTCCTTCCCGTAGAAGTTGCATATTTTCCAGTCCAGGTACTGGCCCACTCTGTCATGCCGAGTTTTATATTCAGTGGGTGCCAATATCGTGCAACCTGATACAAGATGATCAATGGTTTCTGGATATTTATCACAGAATCTGCATTTTGGGCTAAAACAATATTTTAGTATATGTGCTTGATAATTCCTAGTTAACAAGCATTGGTCCTGTGCAGCAAGGATAAAACCTTCAGTTTCAGCTTTCAACCCTGCACTACGTAGCCACTTATGGGTGCGGTTTTTGTCTACGTCAGATAGACTATTGTACGGGTAGAGTATTGGCCATGAAGCGGTTTATCTTGCCATTGTTTCTATATCTGGTTGGTTGCATTTGTCTTTGCTTTCTTTTTTAAGTATTTTGCACCTTCAGCCGGTATACTGTGCTTTACTTATTATTATTATTATTATTATTATTATTATTATTATTATTATTATTATTATTATTATTCCCGTCCTTGTCATTATTGATGTTGTTGTAGTTGTTAGTAATAATAATAATAATACGTTAACGAGATTTTTATTTCCGTTTCACGTCAAATAATTTCTATGTAAATGTATGCTTTTACTTTGTAGGCTTTGGACTTTGCTGGTTTCGTTTTATAATGGTTTAGGGGTTTGTTGGCTTTTGCTTTTTAGAGTGAAACAAAAAATTTCATCAACTTAAGCTTTTATTCTCAATTTTGCGACTCAGGTCCCTGCGTAGTAATGAGACTTAGAAAAGATGTCTTCAAAAGCACTGTTCAGGCTTTGTTTGATCAGTGGCTGAGATGTTAAGGCACGTCAGATAAAATGACGCTTTGCCTTTCCTAACAAGATTTCTCGAATATTCAGGCCGTAGATATACATATATTGTTTATTAATAAATAAAAAAAATAAAAGAAAGAAACAGAACATGGCCGCTCCGCTAGAAGTGTGCACCATGAAAGAACGATATATATATATATATATATATATATATATATATATATATATATATATATATATATATATATATATTATAATTATTTTTTAAAAATATGATTCCATCGCGTACATAAAAAAATAAAAAAGTAAAAAAAATTATTATAATCTAGGCTCTACTTGTGTATCGAGCACTGTTTTTTTTTAAATAAAAACAAAAATACTAAAGAACTTTGGATCATCAATCTAACGGTTCTTTCCTATTATATCAATATATTTGCACACACGCACACACACACACACACACACACATATATATATATATATATATATATATATATATATATATATATATATATATATATACACGGTGTCCATAAAGTTCATGTGCACTTTTAAAAATTTATAAATTTATTTGTATTTGCGATAGAAATAATTTGTAAAAAGGATTAGAAAGAAGTATATCTATATTTTTTAAGGTTTTATTGAAATTTTATTTAAGTTTCCACATGTTCTCCATCATTAGCAATACAAAGGGTAATAAGATTTTGCAGTTCACGGAACACATTTGCCAACTGATTTACAGTAATGCCTGAAATCACATTAATTATTTTAGCTATAACTAGGTACATTAAACTTTATAACATTTTTTACAGATTCGCAAAAACAAATAAAGTTATAAATTTTTAAAGTGCACACGAACTTTATGGACACCCTGTATATATGAAGCGTAAGCGTTTCCTATTGATTTCTATTGTATATTTATTTTAAGTCATTCTACTAAAATGTTTTGTTTTCAAATTACAAGAGCAAGAATGAAATTCAACTGAATTGTTTATCTTGGATGGTAACCAGGAATTTACTTGGCCAAGTCGTTTTAAGATCAAATCAGAATGAAGTAAACGTTAGAATATTTGGCAAAATGCCAGATCATCAGATGGACAAACAAAAGATTTTCTGCTTATTTGCTTATTTTATTTTACTTATTTTATTTTAGTATTATTCACTTATTTTATTTACGTATTATTATTTACTTATTTTATATTCCTCATTTACATATTTCTTTTTTTCTTGTTTTCACTTAAAAAAAAAATCGTCGACATTTTAAAATTAACAAAAAACTGTCCGTCGGAATGTTTTCATTCCAAGTGTCATATTTTATGATGCTAGTCAATATTTTCACAATGAAATTGAAATAACAAATCGATATGCTTCTATTTTGGGGATGTGTATGTAAGTTAATAGTTAGAACTTGACGTGTCAAAAATTGGCCAGCCGAGTTCGAACCCCTACCTACGAATTCCTGTCGAGTTTGTTACATTTACTTTGGTACAAATACCTTTGTGAAAGATATGAATCCATCTCTTCTCCCCCACCTCTGGGTTAAATAGCAGGGCAGTCTGGGCTTTCTACTCGTGATTGGTAACTAGTCTACGAGAAGAGTAACTCTGAATTCACAACCGGCAGGTAGCCCTGGTGTAGCGCATACTATACAGCCAGAGAAAAGATTATGGATTTCACAATTAACTGCATCCTTGTACAGGCGCCATTTTGTTTATTTCATAATCGATTTGTCAGTGTCTATATGGTGCTATCATAGAGCAAGAGAGATACAACTATGGCTTGATAGAAGTCCTGTCTAGGAAAGCAGATTTCCAGCCTATTGATGCTTCTCCATTGCCAATGAAAATGTTCACATCACTTTTAGATAATGTTACTTCCAAGATAAAAGAACTTTTCGATTATTTTTAATGGTTCACATGATAAGGAATTTATGAAGCCTTGTTGATTAAACACATGAAGTTTTGTTTTGCCTGCATTTACATGAAGACCGATTCCTCTTTTGTCTGTCAGCTGTATAATCTGCATATGATGGTTTCTGTCAGATATCTTCTGCTTATTTGAAAGTTACGTTATCTGCCTTGATTTTGTCTACACAATTCCCCAGTGCATGATCGATGCATACAACAAACAAGTGGAGTGCACATGTGTTGCAAAACTTAGGTAACAATGTCAAAAGGTCTTATGTCGCCAACAGGGGATCATGCCCTGGTTTATGTGTCTTTATCAACGGCATTATGATGCTGTTCAGTCTCGTTCTGAAATATCATAATCCAATCGAATCGAATCTATTTTTCTTCTATGTATCAAATAAAAAAAAAAAACCTTTTAAAAGTCTTCAAACAGAAGAGCGGCTTCCAAGTTCTTCGATCGCACTCCTCCCCCGATTCTCCTGTTAGTATCTAAGCAATAGTGAAATGATTTCGGCGAAAACTATTCTGATTTCTCCGTAGAACTTTCTCAACTTCTGGTCGGGTCCGATTGAAAACCGTGGTATTATAGATTTTGATGGGTATGTCTGTGAGTTATACGTCATTCTTGCTAATTCCTATGTCGCTTTTCTTTGGAAATTGAACACTCAGTTCCCCCCCCCCCCATTTCTCAATTCGACTTCTGTTGTATGCTGCATTTTCTAATCTTCTATACTTCCGGTGAGATGTCATCAAGTCCTGCAGCTTTCTTGCTTTGGCGGTGAAAAGTGGTCCTTAAAACATTTTGCATTTCCGCTTCTGATGAATCGTCGATGTGTGCAAAATCAAAGAACCTATCAACTAAAATTTAAAAGACTCCAAAATAATTTAATTGTAAAAACAAATGCATTTTAACTATACCGTATTATTATCGGTCCTGGGTTTGACGATAAACTACATCCGCGTCCGACAGCAAGGCCTTTGATCAGGGGGCTTTGAGGAGCGTGAAACCTCTTCTTAATTGCTGGTGTTCCCAGGTCCACCCTGACCCGGGGTGGTATCACCTGTTAGGGTCCCAGCTATGAGCAAATTGTTAACCCCGAAACTGAGTAAAAAGCATTATAAAGTGTAAAAATAGGTTTTAATACCAGAAATACTTTGTAAAGAATTATTACCAGAAATAAACTTTTGAAGAAAAAAAATATTACCAGCAATACGTTTTTGAAAAAATAATATTACCAGCTATACTTTTTGGAAAAAATAATATTACCAGCTATATATTTTTGAGGAAAAAAATAATATTACCAGCTATATATTTTTGAGGAAAAAAATAATATTACCAGCTATATATTTTTGAGGAAAAATATGTTAACAGAAATAGATTTTTGACAAAACAAAAATATTACCAGAAAAAAAAGTTGTCGCCATTAAATGACCCATTGAGTTTGATGTGCCGTTAAACAAAACAAACCAAACCAACGTTATTATTATATTTTCAATGCTTTATTTGGTGGAATATTAACCATAATGTCAATCGTACTATTAACCGTTTCCTTATAAGGAAACATTCGGCATTTTTTTACTAAACAGCTTGTACTATTGTCGATCGAAATTTATAGACCCTTTTTCATTTTAAGGAAAATAGTTTCTCAAGCCTAGTAGCTGTTATAGCCTTTTTCAGTATTGTTGGGTGTTTCCTTCCTAACTTTTTATTTGAAGCAGTGTAGAATGTCAACATCTTCATAGTGTCATTATTTTTCCTTCGAGTTCCATATGATATCTACTTTAGCTGTTACTGCTTTTATAAGTTCTCAAGCGATGCTGCTTCTGTTATCTGGTACTGTTTTATGTGATTCTGTAGCGCCAGCCCACAAGGGTCGAAGAAGTGTGGTCTTCACCAAGATCCATATGAAAACTGAAAGACTACGTTGTTCCATTTAGTGTATGCAATATATATATGCAAGTATAACAACTATTATGTGATATAGGTAGTATTATGGGATATAGGTAGTATTATGGGATATAGGTAGTATTTGTTTACACTGAAAATATTATTTATATGCTATGATATTCTCTTTACAGATAACTTTCCTGGCATTGTTTTCTGCCTTTTACAACGGAAACCATCAAAATGAAAAATTGGCTAGTGATGTTCTTCATTTTAAGTATGACCGGAGCGATCTTGGTCCAGGCTGAAAACGACGAAGTCATGTCGGACAGTGAATTTGGGAGAACAGATTCGGAAACAGACAGCGAACCTGTGGCCCGTGTTGAAGGAGAGGCAGGCGCGGCCGCGGCGGCGGCTGAACCAGCAGCAGCAGCAGTAGCAGCAGCAGAACCAGCAACGGAAGCGGAAGCAGAACCGGAAGCTAAAGTTGAGCCAGCTGTAGCTGCAGAAGCAGATGCGGAAGCAGTGCCTGAAGTATCAGTGGAAGCAGAAGCAGAACCGGAAGCGGAATCTGAGGGCGATGCAGACCCCGGCGTTGTAGCAGTAGAGGAAGAGGAAGCAAAAGCTGAGCCCAAACCGGAAGAAAAAGTGACTAAAGCAGTAGACACCGAAGCAGGTGGGTTACATTCTTACTAAATTGATATCCTAAACAGGCACCTCTTCTTTCATGACTCTTTAGGACGTAGGCGATGATGGCCCACCACAGCTTCTTATCCCTTGCAGCTCCAATAAATGTTTGTCCTCTTACCCTTCCCAGTCCGTGTTTAGTCATCCATTTATACAAGTCGATAGGTAAATTACTCGCTGTTTGCTTCTTCTCCTCTTGTCTTCAGTGTGTCCTGTGAGTGCCAAATTATCTTGCCACACTTTCCTCAGTATTTCTCGTTTTATTAGGTTTTCTAGTTTATTAGGCTATTATTCTAGTTTATGGTTCTGGAATGTTTTGCACACGCCTAATAGAAAACGGATAATCACCTGAAAGACCCTTCCCTACCTCCCATCAGTATGGCTGATGCTAACCTCCAGGAGAGTGACTTGTTGCATCTTCTCTGTCTAACATTTCCAGCTGACATGAAGTGGAAAGACTATATTGAATCCATTGCTAAGTCTGCTGCTATGAAAGTTGAGCCATTGTCTTAAATATTTATAAGTCTACCATTTGTCCATTCTTGGAATACTACTGTACCGTGCTCTTGCTCTATATTTAGAGATTCTTGATAAATCCAAAGAGTCAGCCTGGAATGTTTTAATTTGCTCACGGAGTCGGACTGATTCCAAAATGGTATGATATGTTGGTCTACGGCCTCTAGGAGTAAAGTGAAAAAAGTGTGACACACTGACATTGGCATTTATTATATAGAAGAAGTAGATGAGCGTTGTAGAAGTAGATTGAGAGTTGTGTCCCTTTATTTGAAAAAAGTGTAACACACTGACACACTAACATTGGTATTATATATATATATATATATATATATATATATATATATATATATATATATATAAAGAAATATAGTCTTAAAGTGTGCTATATTTATGGGATAAAGTGCTCAATTACAGGGATAGAGCGTGTGTAAATATAAAAGTGGACATGGAAGTCAGCACTTAGAGGCGACAGTCTGTTTCATGCTAGTGCAATCGCCTGACGATTGCACTAGCATGAAACAGACTGTCGCCTCTAAGTGCTGACTTCCATGTCCACTTTTATATTTATATATATATAGGATTAATATAAGTAAAAGTTTGTCACTTAGCTGATTGATGTTACCTTAAGCATCCCGACTCCAGAGTTTCATAGACGGACCTTTCCGTCCATTCTATATATATATATATATATATATATATATATATATATATATATATATAAAGAAAAACATTCAAACAAGGCCAACGTATGATCAGAACACCTCACAACACTGGTTGAGGCAGCAAGATGTCGACAGTGTATATTAGAACACATAGTTGATATTTACCTACCTACTAATCATTCATCCTCCGTTTATAGAAGACTCCTTACTAGTTATTTCCTTTTTTACAAGAAAACAGTCTTTTAAAATATTAATGTAGCTGCTTTTCAAAGGAATACGCCTTGGGCCATAGATTGGGTGTAAATTAGTTAAAAAAAAGAAAAAATATCTTATTAACCCTTTGCAGGTTATTTTAAAGCCAGAAAATATTTTAGATTGTAAACATGTTTTTTGAGATAACAATGGTTTAGTGATTAAAGTCTTACTAATTAACTCATAGCTGGGGGTGGAGAGATGGGTTCATATCTTTCCCAAGCGTATTTCTGTGTTAGTGAATATAACGAACCTGAAGAGAATTGGAACTCGGCTCTCCGATTAACAATTTCGTGCCATTATCCATTACACCACCCGCACATTCAGCACCTGGTATTCCCAATCTAAGTACTGATCAGGCTGGACTTTGCTTAACTACGGTGATCGTACGGGAACCGATGTTTCAACGTGATGTGGCCGTAAGCTAAACTACCCTCACATCCGAGTTTACAATACCTTCTATTCTCAAGCGGCCACCCATCTAGGTACTGACCAGGCTCGACGTTGCTTAACTATGGTGATCGTACGGAAACCGGTGTTTCAACGTGGTGTGCCGTAAGCTATACTACCCTCCCATCCGAGCTTACAATACCTGCTATTCTCAAGCGGCCACCCATCTAGGTACTGAACCAGGTCGACGTTGCTTAACTACGGTGATTGTACGGGAACCGGTGTTTCAACGTGGTGTGGCCGTAAGTAGGACAGAGGAAATGGAATCGGCGTACCAGGTTCAAATTCTGACTGAATCTGCTTTGTATTCACTCTGCGCTTCTCTCCTTAGAAAAGGTATGACATCATTTTCTCCAGCTATGCACTGAATAGCAGAGGATTTTGCACTGGATGGTAGCCATTCTAGTAGAAGGGAAATTCTGAATTCCAAAGCCCGTAAATAAGTCTTATTGGTAAAGCCAGTCTCGAAGGACAATTCTCAATTCAAAACCAGAGGCTATCTGGCCCTGGACACACCCACTGCTGTTGCAACTGCAGGGCGTGTGGTGCTCCAACGACCCTAATATCTTACAGGGGCTCATGTCCGTAAATTAAACGGAAATTGATTGTGGGTGAAGGACAACTGGAGAAGCTGTGTTCTCATGGCTTCTTTTAGATACACGTAATCTACTAGAAGAAATCCTATGCCGATGTTTATTCATCTTATTTCAGTTTGACAAAAGGCCACAAGAGTGGAACACCCAAGAATAAATGACTATGATACTAGATTTGTATGTAGCGTGTCCCTGTGAATAGTTAATAATCTCCGCTTACTTTGGCACAAGGCGACATATATAACGTCCCCAGTGAGGATTGACCGACCTTTAAGCAAATAGAATGGATCGGGAATAAAAGATCGAAATTTGAATTCTCATTCCCGATTTTTAGGAGACTGACATAAAAAGTGACTTAAGCTATGAAATCAAATGGTAATGGTCAGCCTTTTCCTTGTAAGGAAACATTTGGCATTCACTAACTGAACAACCAATGCTACTACTGTCTGTTGAAATTTATAAAGTCTTTCTTTTAACCCTTCCGCGCCAATTATTTTGGAGAAAACGTTTGGAAAAAAATTATGCATCTTGAAGTACCCGAGCGGTGACTAACACCTCTCCCAGACGTATGAGTTGACAACTGAACTCGTTTCAAGGACACAAGGGTATAACATAAATCAAAATCGACGTATAAACGCGTCTGTAGCTGGTTTTTGAAAATTATGTTTAGAACGTGTTTATTCGTCCGTGTCTAAAAAGATACTATCGGTAAACCGTATATATACGTCTATGCCTGGAAAGGGGTTAAAACAGTTTTTCAGAACAATAGACTTCTAAAGTCCACTAACTGGTGTCGCTCTTTCTAGTACTGATAGGAGTTTCCTTCCTAACCTTTTGTTTAAGATTGTGTGGAAAGTTTAATATCTTGATTATATTATTATTTTCTCTTTTATTTACCTTAGCAATCCCTTTTATTTGTTACTGCTGTTGAAAGTTTTCAAATGGTGTGATCTTTGTTATTTAGTTTTTGTGATTCTGTAGCGCCAGCATATTTGCCATGACGAAGGATTGTTTTATTTAAGACTAGACAATTTATTCGTTTAAAGCCATTTTAATTACTGATCTGAGAAAATGGTTATGTATGGATTTTAGAGATTTCTGAACGAGTTAGATGCTATTCATGACATCCACATGACAGTCTAGGTCTGACCTTGCTATTCAATACCATGACTCAAAATTTCAGATTAATATTTAGGTTTTGTAGCTTGCTAACAACAGTGTTACGGCTAGGTGACCAAAAAAGCTTTGTTCATTGGATGAGAAATTGTCGTACGAAAAATGAGTGAAAAAACAATATTTGGAAATCCTATTTAGAATAGTTGCGTCCAGATTTTAAAAAAATGCTAACACTGATTAAGTAAGTCATCTTTATTTAGAAAATTGTACATCACAAGTTTTCTCTCGTACTAAACGAGGTTTGGTAGATATTAAGAAACCCAGTCTTAAAATGCGGATCTTAAAGATCCTTTGAAAAATGGAGTCTTATTTGAACAAGACAGATACGTCTCTAAGCAACCGATCTTTATCTAACAATACAAAATTTCCTTAAGCGAACAAGACGTTATCTACCTTGACAAACACTTCCCAACGCGACTGAAATGTTTGTTTCCAAGACTTTAGCAAGACGAAAACACAACTACTTGCTTAGATCACACCATTTATAGAAGAATTCTTCTTAAGAGTATGCATTGAATAAGTAAGTCACCGTCAATGATATAGTGGTAAGGGTTTTAATGGCCGTCCATTTCAGTTTAATAATTTTTGAGATCTTGTAAAAAATGTTTTGTTATGAAGAATCCTTTTCTTTTTTCTTTTTTCAGTCGAAGAAAAAGTAGATGTTGAGCCAACAAAAGCAATGCCTAAAGCCGAACCGGAAACTGAAGCCAAAACCAAATCAGAGGCGGAAGAAGAAACTAAAGCCGACGGCGGAGCCAATACACTGCGCATGTGCACTGGAGCCTTAATTCTTGTGTTTGCCTTGGTTATCCCTATTTTCTGATAAATTATTTAAGCAACATAAAATATTTAACACATTTTAAAAGTAATATTTTAATTTTTCTAAATTCCGTTCTTTATTTTTATGTTTATTTTTCCTTTTTTATTTTTATTTTTTATTTTATTTGCATCAGGCTAAGAAATTTGTTTTCACCACAATTTAGACACACAACAACAGCAAAGAAAATGTATTTGAAAAAAAAGACCACACTAAGCACAAAAACCAAATCTTTTTAGTTAACGAGGGAGTGGAATGAAACAATTTTTTTTAATTAACTTGGGGGAAAAAACGGGAAGGGACTTTTTGTTGTCATTTAAAGCGATTTTTAAGTAAATATTTGAATTGGGGATTATCTTCAAAATTAATTTCAAACACATTCTTCGGTAATAAAACGTTTTATAAGAAAAATGTATTGTTTGTTTCTTTTCTTTTTCTTTTTTCTAAACAAAATAATGACGCCAAATCCAAATGTTCCCGATGAATATATAAATGATTTGAAAAGCAATTCCATCGATTAATATTTGTCGTTAGATTTTGTTGGTATAAAAATATAGATTTGGAATTTGGATTCTTTGTTTACTAAAGGTCAGACAATAAAGCTTTAGACTATTTTTTGTTCAACGCGTCTCTCTTGTGGACGATAAAATTTATTTGACATTTGGAATTTAGAGTCTCAACTAAATCGAACGCTACATCGAAAAGAAAAAAAAATCTAAATTCTCAACCTGTCTGTGTAAGAACAAAAATGAACTTGTTTATGTAGATACAGTAGAATCCCTGACAACCGGACTAAGAAGGTCTTCCGGATATGAGGAATTGGTTACAAAGTCCGGATATGAGAGGTTATATTTAGATTAAAATAAAAGAACTGAAATCAGGTTTAACATTCATTTTCAATGTTTTATAGTAAATAAAATAAGCTAATGCTGAGTGAAATATAACGGAATTGAATTTAAGGAAAAAGAAATAAATTATGTAATGTTAATGAAAATTCATTAAATTAAGTCTGCCACGTATGCAAAACAATTAATGTAACGAGGATTTTTTTAAATTCCTGTTGCATGATGATTCTTTCTCTTCTAATGTCATTCTCAACTTTTTCCGCATTTCATTTTGCTTTCGTTCTTAAAATTTTTTAAACAAGACACTTTTTAACTCTGTGTTCATTATTGCATATGGCATAGCTGAATGCTGGCTTTCTTTCCATAAAACTGACAAACTTTTCAATAGCCTTTTTCAATTTCAGTCCAGGTTTCATGACAATCATGCATATCGTCGCTATCTTGTTGCAGATATGTCTCATTGTCATCCTTTCCTCTTATTCCCATCATCTTTTGCACCAAGACAAGCCATTAGGGTGAAAGAAGCATAAGCAATTATGGAAAGTAAATTTCCTTTAAAACAGAAATTTCAAATCAGTTACATATCACCCAAATAGTTCAAATATACACATCAAAATCATGCCCGGATATGCGGGATTCCGGATATGAGGTACTCCAGATATGAGGCACTCCGGATATGAGGGATTCTACTGTATTTCCTAAACTTATTCTGGAATATAGCGTTGTGGAGAAATAAAAATGTCGTTCTGTCAACTTTTCAACTTCATCTTTTCGGAAGAGTTCTCTCCAAAAGCTCGGTTTTTAGTGACCGTGTTTATTTTCATCTGCTCGCATGTAACATACGAGGCCGACGCTAATAGATTGATCCCTTGATCGCCAGTCACATCCACTCTGTTGGTCGCAGGCAAACGGTCCGAAGCTAGCCTCAATTCAGGAGGTTCTAATGACCTTAGAAATCACCCTGTGAAATCTTGGCTTTAACACTTGTTCAACTGACCGGAAAGAATAGTGAATAAGCAAAATTCTCGACTTTTGTCTATATTAAAAAAAATCACAAAAAAGGAAATGTCAAGGCTTGATGACAGGAGAGGGCAAATATACGCTTTCTTATGCTGCCCCCGCGCATACTTTTTATTTAAGTACGGCTTCTATACACTATTTACATTATTCGGACTATTCTCCTCATCTTTGTCGCCATATTTATTACAACGTTTCGGCCTTTCAGTATCTGTCTATATTTCAGAAATGAGGTATTATGTACATTATTTACATTATTCGGACTATTGTCCTCATCTTTGTCACCATATTTATTACAACGTTTCGGGCTTTCAGTATCTGTCTATATTTCTGAGATGAGGTATTATGTACATTATTTACATTATTCGGACTATTGTCCTCATCTTAGTCGCCATATTTATTACAACGTTTCGGCCTTTCAGTATCTGTCTATATTTCTGAGATGAGGTATAAATATGGCGACAAAGATGAGGACAATAGTCCGAATAATGTAAATAGTGTACATACACTATTTACATTATTCGGACTATTGTCCTCATCTTTGTCGCCATATTTATCACAACGTTTCGGCCTTTCAGTATCTGTCTATATTTCTGAGATGAGTTATTATGTACATTATTTACATTATCCGGACTATTGTCCTCATCTTTGTCTCCATATTTATTACAACGTTTCGGCCGTTGTACGCTCCGGCCTTCTTCAGGTGGTTGGAATGTCGAACTGAACCCTTTATTTCGCTCACTGGGGTAGACTGTTCTAGTTCCACGTGCCATGTTTAACGAATGTTAGTTATCAGTTATCTCCTGTTAATATCCCTCTGAAAGTTCTCCACTGCACAGATGTCCTCAAGGGCACATGGCACAGTGGATAAAGTTAGATCCAGTGACAGGACCCAAAGAGTGTGCGTTCAATACCCGGTTAAGGCAGTGGAGAACTTTTTAAGGAATCGGAGTTCGAATTCCAGTCAAATCCATTATATTCACTTACGTGCTAAAACCCTTGGGAAAGGTATGAATCTTCTTCTCTCCCCCCCCCAGGTATATGGTAAATAGCAGGACAGACCTTAGATGGCAAATGGACTACCGAAGAAAGAAATGGCAACCTACTGCCTCGTCAGTCATGTATCGAAAGATACATGATCGCCTAAGCGTGTATCACGCATGGCACATAACTGACTGATACGGCGAACCTAGTGGACATTGGGTGAGGCTGCTTGGCGGGCAAGATGGTGGCACAGTTCGACAGAATCCATATTGATGCTTAATTCAAAGTTGATTGATTATAAAGTCATTCGATAGAATCCCTTTCTAACATTGTGCTTGCGCAGAGAGAGTTGGGAATCCGTACATACGAAGGCATAAGCACTAGTGACCGGAAATCACACATCCTGGATTTGGGAAGGACACAATAAACGCGTTAAATGCAAACATCTGCGTTGAAAGAATCTGTTATCCAACTGCATCTCGGGAAATTCTGGATTTATCATTTCCGTTTGAATATAACTTGAATGCATTTTTTTCTGTTCGTCATTTAATACGCAGTGCGTAATTCTAATCTAAAAATTGACTACCAGAACATAGCCTGGAATTGCGTCAAACTGGAGACACCCATCATTGCTAAAAATGCTGGAAAAAATGATCGGTTTATTCTCTCGTCTCGGGAATACCTGGCTCCTTCTGCCATGCTTCATCTTTACAAGACTGAGATTAGACCAAAAATGGGGTATCTGCCATATATGAGCTGAAGCTGCTCAATCATCGCTTTCCAGACACGATAGGGTTCGCAAACGTTTACGTTGTCATGTGAGGCGGAACTAATTTTCCACTCTGCAGCCTCTTTCCGCACAGGTGCAAAGTTGCAAGCCCATCGCCACTCCACCGCTATTTCAAAGGCAAATGTTCAGAGGAGTTCCATTATTTAAATCCACCATTCATGACCTTTATACCCAAGAGAAACCATGCTAGTTCCAAAGAGTAGAATCACTCTCGTTTCTCCAATATTCCAAATGTAAGGGAAAAGTTCCACTCAGAATTTTTTCCCTTGAACTACTATTCTGTGCTGTTTGCTCCGGTGTGGATGCTTCCTCTAAACACTACAATCTTAAGCACTTCAAGACAAAGGTTAACTAACTATCCTCATATCACATCTCATTCACCAGAACAGATTTAAGAGTAACCTCTACCTTGAGTGGCTTTTGAGCCTTGTACTGGGTGAACTTTAGTATTAAAGAAAGCGTTCTTAGCGCGTGTAATCATTGTATTTTCCTCTTTTGCCGTTACCTATGTGATAACAAGCGGCACCTCACATGACTTTTTATTATTGAAATATATTTTGTATGTTTGTTCCTAAATTTAATATCGTATTATTGATGCTCGGTTGTTTGTGTTTTATGTAAAAAAAAAAAAAAGATTACAAATGCTGGAAGCATTAAGCATAAAATCAAATAACCCAACATCAAATTATAGCAAATTTAGGAACAAACATATTAAATATATTTCAATGATAAAAAAAAACGACGATACGAAACAATCATATGAACATACGAAAACATGATATCCGAAAATTACAAGCGAAGTCTTTTAGAATGGATAACGATAGGCGGAAGTACACAGCTATCGAACAACTTATATTTAAGTATGTACCGGAAACAAAAAAATGATCCGAAATGCTAAACAAATCCTTACCAACGAACTTTAACAAACATATATATATATATATATATATATATATATATATATATATATATATATATATATATATATATATAAATTTAACAATATAGATAGAATTAATATATAACCCCATAAATCAAGCCCTGCCCACATTTCTCAGCCACAAAAGACAGACATGCTTGCAGAGGTGTTGAGATCTCACACTTATACGCACACACCCATACTAATATATACACATACACACATCATACAGACTCCCAAAGAACTAAAAGATAACATACGCTTAACACACACATCCCATTCCCATCAACTAATAAAACTCTCAAAATGACCAAGGAGAGAATTTTTAAAGTCGGGAATCTCCCATCCTCTATCTTAAAAGCAACTTGAAAGAGGCCGTTTGACCAACACAAGGACTTTATGGACACCCTATATATATATATATATATATATATATATATATATATATATATATATATATATATATATATATATATATATATATATATATATATAAACTGTTAAACATTCAACTGAAATACAACTAGCGCTGTATAACGTTGATTATTTTCATGCAGGAAATGCTGGGAATGCTGGGATAAGTGTTCAAATCCCCAAAGGAAGTAGATTATGACGCCATTGTACTTGGCCGGTTAGTTTTCGTTTATATCAAATGACTGGATAATTTTCAAAAATACATAATATATCTGCAGAAATACACAATTCACATGAAGTTTATAACCATGAAAAGTTTCTCCAAAAGTTAAGCATATTTTAAGCATGAAACGAGATTTTTTTAGGCATTTTACGTAAAACGGCTTAAATATCTAACTACCGTTACCGTCACATTTTAAGAACTAAATAAACCTAAACTGAGGCTCTGACTTGAGAATTTTCACAGCCGTGAACCGTGACTCAATTCAAATTATCTGATACTAATAAACTAAAAGTTTATTTGGATGAAGATTAAATAAAATAAAATATATACTTCTTTCATTTCCAATAAACCTCATCAAACATAGAATTAATATTTTGTTGTGTTGTTGAACGTTTAATGGATTGTTTTTTTTTACAACATTGATGTGTTCTATGGTTTGGTTTGTTTGGTTTGTTTTACGGCATATAAATACCTCAATGGGTTATTTAATTCCGACAAGATTTTTATTGCTGCTAATATTTTTTTCCAAAAATTCATTGCTGGTAATAAGCTTTCGCAAAAATATATTGCTGATATTAAAACCTATTTTTACACTTTCATAATGATTTAACCTCAGTTTGGGGGTCAACTATAGCTGGGACCCTAACAGGTGCTACCACCCCGGGTCAGGGATAACCTGGGAACACCAGCAATTAAGAGGCTCCTCAAAACCTCCTGATCAGAGGCCTTGCTGTTGGATGTAGTTATCGTCTTACCCAGGACGCGGATGTAGTTTATCGTCTTACCCAGGACGAGATGTGTTCTATTTATTGTATCAATTAACTGTATTGATTATTGAATTATTAGATTTATTCACTGTATTCATTCTATTCAATTTATTAATTGTTCCCTGCATCAAAGTATTGGTCACTTCAATTAGTTTTATTCATTGTCTAAATTGCTTTTATACAATTTACTGATGCTTCCATTTAATAACTAGTTGTATCAATTCTCTTTATTCAGGATATCACGATTCCTTGTACTAATTAGACTTATTCTTCGTATCAGTTTAGTTTATTTAATTTAGTCGAGTTTAGTTTAGTTTATTTATTTTAGTCGAGTTCACCCGAAGCCAAACAGTAAAGCCACTATGGCACAAGGGGTTACTGAATGTGGAAGAATTAGAAAACAGAAACATTACTAAGAAGTGAGTAGAGAAGAAGAGTAATCAGGTGGACAGTAGATGGCGATTGATGTTTCATTTAAATTATTGAAGATTAGAGCTGGCTAGAAAGCGTGGAGCCGGAGTTCCAGAGATGAGACGTGCGAAAAAAGAAACTGTTAGCATAGAACTTACGGTTACATCTAGCCAGCTCATCTGTATATCGATGAAACCTCGTTGCCAGTCTTATACTGCACTTACATTCATAAAGTCTAGGTACTACAGCGAAGAGCTCACCCGAACAATTACTATGAAAGTATTTAAATTTATTCGTTATATGAATTGAATTTATTCGTTATATGAATTGAATTTATTCGTTATATTAACGGAATTTATTTGTTATATTAACGGAATTTATTCGCTATATGAATTGAATTTATTCGTTATATTAACTAAATTTATTCGTTATATGAATTGAATTTTATTCCTTATATAAACTAAATTTATTTGTTATATGGATTGAATTTATTCGTTATATTAACGGAATTTATTCGTTATATGGATTGAATTTATTCGTTATATTAACGGAATTTATTCGTTATATGAATTGAATTTATTCGTTATATTAACTAAATTTATTGTTATATGAATTGAATTTATTCGTTATATGAACTGAATTTATTCGTTATATGGATTGAATTTATTCGTTATATGGATTGAATTTATTCGTTATATTAACGGAATTTATTAGTTATATGAACTGAATTTATTCGTTATATGAACCGAATTTATTCGTTATATGGATTGAATTTCTTCGTTATATTAACGGAATTTATTCGTTATATGAATTGATTTTATTCGTTATATTTATTGAATTTATTCGTTATATTAACTAAATTTATTTGTTATATGAATTGAATTTATTCATTGTGCGTATCATTTGCTCTATCAATTAGTTTTATACGCTGTATCATTTCTTTTTATAAGCATCAATTTTCTTGATTCGCCGATTCGAATATTTTTATTGCTTTTATCAACTGAATTATTCTCTGTATTATTTTTTCATTGTATCAGTCTTCTTCATTGCATCAATCACATTTATAAATACATCAATTAATTTTATTCACTCTATCCATTATTTGTTGATCAATTAGTTTCATTTGTGTATCGTTTAATTTTATTCACCTAATAGAAAAAAATCTTTATTTTTCTACACTTTTTTTTCATCTTAGCGTTGGAACATTTTAGGTTAAGTACTTTAAATTAAGTAACATAAAATCGAAATCTCGAAGTAAATTCCAACGAGACTTGAAGTAGCTTATCGTATTTTAGAAGCTCGATTCTCATATATAACACCTTCACAAGTTCGGCTACGGGGTCTAGTGTTTGGGCGTGCCTGTATTGACCTTTTCATATGTGATGTGGACCCGAAGTAGGGGCCACGGAAGGAAAACACGGAACACGGGTTAGAGGTAAGAAAGATATATTAAACAGAAAAGTTATAAAGAATAGTGAAAGCAGAGCTTACTATCCAGTGGTGTCCGATATTGGTATCGTATGCAGCTGCGCATTACTGGTGTTACTCCCATGATACTACCATTCACATAATAATATAGTACTGGAAGAGTCCATGATGTAGGGAGGTATCAGTCTCACAACAATATGCTGTCTTAATTATTCGAATTCTTGGGTTATATATTTTCTTTATTTTAATTTCACTAAATTTACATCAATTTGGAAGGTCGTGATAAAAATCACCAGTAAGATGAATATATACAAGTCAGAAATAAAGAAAAAGAATATTTTATTAGATTACCATCTGGAAGTACTTGAGACCACGTACAATAAATCTAAGCAACCCTCTCTCTGTAAGCAAAAGGGGTGCTTACTAGGTCCCAAGGTTATCTGTCCGTGACCCATCGTGCTGGTTGTCTCTGGTAATTTCTCCCGCTAATTTTACTCACTATACACAAATTTATATATGATCCCACAGAGGGCGGTGATCTCTCTTTTCTCTCCGAAAAGCTGTAACACGAGAGGAAGTGGAAATTTCAGGCGTGGCTGACCACATATGGAGAAAAAAGGGAGATCACCGCCCTCTGTGGGATCAAGTTGAAATCAAAGACAAACATCATTGGAAAATTCGTAAGCTTAAGGAATCAGCACATATGCTAGGCCACAAAAATCTCCTGAGCCGACCAAGCATAGAAATGAATACATTATAAGGAGTGACAGAGAAAAGCAATAATAACAATGAAAAGTGCAATATGAGCTCTGGTAAAAACATGTAATGATAACAGCAAAAATTTCAATATGGGCACTGGTAAAAAATGGTTGCTGAAGACATTAGGTTTATAATTTTCAGAAATTCCTGCACAGATGTCCTTAAGGACACATGGACAGTGGATAAAGGCGTTGGTTAGATTCAGTGGCAGGATCCAAAAAGCGTGAGTTCAATACCTGGTTAAGGCGGCGGAGAACTTGGAGAGGAATTAACAGAAAATAACTGATAACTGACATCCATTAGATATGGCACGTGGAACTAGAACAGTCTACACCAGCGAGCGAAATAAAGGGTTCAGTTTGACATTCCAACCACCTGATGAGGATGATAGTCCGAATAGTGTACGATTTTACTGTAAATATATTTTCCTGGCTCTTACTTCCCTTGTTTTAATAGATTTTTTTATATATTATATAGTAATATATACTTTTTTAATATGCCCTTTTTTCCATGATTATACTCTGTATCAAAATTTAAACATCTTAAGATTAAGAAATGTTCAATTGTTTTTGAAGACTTGGACGTTTTATTTCATATTTTCTTCAATGTCCAGCAAAGAATCAGGTCGTCTCGAATTTCTAATTGACTAAATCAGTGGAATATGAAACAAGCAAGTGTCAGTATCTAAAGACGTAGTATGCGATTTTGGACATTAAATCAAAACAGAACACCTAGAATATTCTTTATATATTTCCAAATAATCAGGCGATTCAGTTATGTGCCATGCGTGATACACGCTTAGGCGATCATGTATCTTTCAATAGTAGGTTGCTATTTCTTTCTGTGGTAGACCAGTTGCCATCCAAGGCTATAGAACCCGATCTGTTCTGCTATTTACCCATAGCTGGGGGGTAGAAGAGGATCCATACCTTTTCCAAAGGTATTAGCACGTAAGTGAATGCAATGGGTTCGACTGGAATTCGAACTCGGCTCTCCGATTCTTCATTCCGAGCCGATATCCATTACTCTACCATTGTGTATTCAATAATATATAAATTGCATAATAGAAGGTATCCATAATATCTCTTTATTTTAAGATCTCCAAAACAAAAAATAAGTCTTATATTTGGGGAATTAGTTGGGCAGAGAACATTTTTCAGCCCTCTCTAGTATAAAATATGAACAGCCGAAATTATTCAACATCATTTTGAAATATATGTGTGCTTGTGCGCATGCGCTCACTGGTGGGAATTTCGAGATAGCGTAACGGGAACACAATCGGCAAATCGGGTTCTAATTTTGGTTGAGATTGTTTGTGTCCCCTTAACATTACGCCCAGTCAACAAGAGACACATCGGAAGCTGTCTTTCCCGTTTCCAAACGAGCTCTAAGACGAAAAGACATAAAATCGGCAAAACCTCTACCCATTTCCGGCTCCCGGAGATCACAGAGTTTGTCTTCAGAAGATAAAAATGGCGCCAAGACGTTTTTGAACTAAGTTTTAAACAACTTTAGTCTCTGGAGTTTATTTCGGAGTAAACACCGGAAACTAACTCGGCCCATTTGTCAGTCAATCGCAGAAGTTTTGCTTCAGCTGTCCGTATAATACACACTTGACCAATCTTTTCATGACCAGTGGTCAGTTTATATCGACATAACAACCTGGGTATGGTCTTATCAAGATAATAACCTGAGCTGCTGTTAGAAATTGTCTTCTTCTTCTTCAATATTCCTTGTCTCTTCAGGATGTTGGCGATGATGGCTCTCCACGATTTCCTAGTCTTTGCAACTCTTAGTAAATTTTGTCTTTTTGTTATCTCTCCTAAACCCTGTTCTACCATCTGTTTACACAAGATCGTTAGATAGCTTATGCGCTGTTTTCATCTCTGTTGCTTTCACTATGCCCTGTGAGTGTCAAATTTACCAAGTCCTCTTTCCTTATTATGCGCTTTAGAAATTTCAATTGTCTCTTTCTGATCTTAAGTATAAACTTCCTTTTAGTTTCCATTTTCTCTGAAACTTCGTCATTGCCCACATGTTCAGTTTATGGTATTCTCAGCATTCTTCTATAGAACCACATTTCTGTTGCTTCAAATCTCTTCTTCACCTGGGATGAGATTCAGTGCAGTCTATTCTCAGTATCCTTCTGTAGAACATCATTTCCTCTTCATCTGTAAGGAAACTATCCAACGTTCAGTGACATTTAGAAAAATTGATACCATGTAGCAATTCAGCACTGCTTTCTTAGTTTCTAACAAGATTTTCCTATCACTTGATACTATGGCTAGTTTCTAGAAGGCATCTTTCGCTATTCCTCTAAAGCAGGGGTTCTCAACAGGGGTGAAATTCACCCCCAAGTGTGAATTTAGGATTTTCAGGGGAGAATTGTGACCACAGTAAGTTAAGGGGAAAAGAGAACAATTATAGAATTTGGCCTATCTGGCCTGTCACCTTGAAAAGGAGGGGAATGGCATTCTGACAAATGGCATGCAAGGTTGAGAAACCCTTCTCTAAAACTTTGGGTGTTTGACACTCATAGAGCATGTAGAAGACAGGAAGGCCAGAGCCATCAGAAAGTTTGATTGATTTTGTTTAGCGGTATATCAACACGTCTATGGGTTATTTAATGCCGAAAGCTAAATAAGTTGAACACAGTTTTATGGCTTCAACTACAGAGAAAATATATTGTCGGTCTTTTTTATATAAAAATGTATGGCTGGTATTTTTACCATTAAAATATATATTTTATACTTTTATAGTGCTTTGTTTGGGGGGGTCACTATTTGCCCATAGCTGGGACCCTAACAGGTACTACCACCCCGGGTCAGGTTGGACCTGGGAACAACAACAATCATGAATCGAAAGAAACATGATCACCTTAAGCGTGTATCACGCATAGCATTTAACTGACTATTTGAAAGTTTGTGTTTCATTATCTATTGTGCTAACTTGGTGTATATAAAATCTTACTAAGTAGGCAGGTGTTGATAGCAATTGTTTAGACAAAGTATTTAATATGTCGGCCATATTTGTTCTTTGGGAATTTTAACGTCTTTTGTCTCAAAGAGAGGAAATTCACGAAAATTGATTAAAAAATGAATAAAGGCAATACACAAGATCTGTTATGTTTTGATAACTTTAATGTTACAACAAAAGCCTAAATATTACATTAATTATGCACGTTGTGTAGTTTTTTTCCCGCTTGAGAAATGAGATGATAATTACCATGATGTGAGTTTGTTTCAAATATCGAGTTTGAAAATCTCAAACGATTTAAGAAAATAAAAGAATACAAAATAGATACGTAAAGAACCCGACTTAATTATATCCAGGTGTCTCGAAAAATTCGCTAAAAAATGAGCATACCATGATGAAAAAATGCAACAAAATAAAAATAATGTCTTATAGTCAAAATTTTTATTATTATTAAGAGAAGAAAAGTAGTTTTTGATTATTAAGTTATATTTTTTTTATCCTTTCTAGAACTTTCATAGTTTTGGTTAAAAATTTTGTTTTTCTTGCGTCAGTGAGTGACCAAAAATTAGTCTGGGAAATTTTAGCGTCTTTTGGCGGTGAAACACACATTTCTGGTGACATACATACTTTGCACACAAAGTTGTTAGAATTAATGATCGAAATTAAATGCATATATATATATATATATATATATATATATATATATATATATATATATATATATATATATATATATATGTAATTATTTATTTAAATGTTATAACATAAATATGTTATAAAATCACTACAAAAATAGCCATTTTGTTTCAACACTTCTGGTGTCTTATCAAGTGATGATGTTGAATGTAGAATAAATGGTTTTAAAAGTTTCAAATTAATTAACGATCCTTCGCTAGGGGTATACGCTGTTACATAAGCTAGAATGACCAATCAAAATACAAGTATATGAGAATTCAAAAAATTTGACAACGAAGCAAGGTTATCATAGATATTAAAAGCTTTAAAGTTGGGGTTCTAGTAAAATAGAATATGCCCTAACTAATAAGTATTAAATTATATGATAAAATTTTAAATTAAAATTAAATGTAAAAAATTACCCATTTAGAAATCTAAATCTAATCTCTATTAAGTTTAAAATTATAGAATTACTGAGGAGAAAATAAAAAATACATATGTTATTTAATTTATTTTTTCATTGAAATTTCGTTAAAAAGGATGTTGATAGCTCTAGACAAAAATGTATACATTTTAATTCAACTATGATCACCTCTCACGTAAAACAATCCAAACACACTCAGGTTATAATACATAAGCGCCCAGACATATTTAGATATATATACGCACAAAAAACGGTGACACGACCCTTGATAAAAAAAAACGAACACACACACACAGACACACACACACAACCAAACGTGCATGCACTTTCTTTACACATAGACATCGATAAACACATGCACATACATCCACATGCACATACATCCACATGCACATTGACCTAGACAATCAGACGCAATAGCCAAAACATATTAATACGGGGCTTAATATGTTATTAAACGAATTCTAACTACTTATTGAAATATAACTAATCTGGGCAAATATACATAGATAAAATTAGTAAAATTTTAAACAAATAAATATATATAAATATATGTATATTTTTTTTACCATATAGTTTTCCACACACTACATGAAAAAACAAATAACTACCTCCATATATAATCGTAGATTCACACATATATACATACAGACCTACACACACACACATATATATATACCTATACAAGGCTACACGTACCTACATACATATATATACGCATACAGATACGCATGTACACATATACGCACATACACATACATATAAGCACGTATTAATATATCGACCCATACAGCAACGTAAAAAAGTAAATAAAGCAAGTAAAAATATACATACACAAAGATGCACATATATACAAATACATACATACATACACATACACATATATATTTACATATACATACATACGCACGTATACATATATGTATATAAACTAAATACATAAACATACATTTACAAATACACGCATATACATGAAAAATCAAACAAACGTAAATTAAAACTATAAACATATATACGTATATACACACCCACATATACATATATACACATACATACGCATATACATATATATATATATATACATATATATATACATATATATATATATATATATATATATATATATATACACACATATATATATATATATAAACATATAGACACACACACACAAAAAGGAAAGGAATATGTATACAGAGACCTACATATATTCTAACAATATTAACTTATTGATGATAAAATACATTAAAAGTTTATAATAATTTTTTAAAGGTAACAACAGACAGTCTATAAGCAATTAAAAACTCCTTATCAACCAAAAGTAGATTTTAGTTAGTATCTATGATACACTCTAAGACACTAAGGTATACATACAAATACACATACTACGACATACGAACATACATCCATATATACATAAATATATAATCATATATAAATACCCATATCGACACATATATATGTATATATATACAATATGTTTATACGTATGTATATATATACAATATGTTTATACGTTCTTTTTATAGATACAAATATTTAAGTAAATGCTGTGTTTATAATAAACAGTATTAACAACATTTACCGGCCTGAATGTCCGAGAAATTGTCATAGAAAATATGCGTCCTCCGACAGGAATCAAACCTGTATCCTATACAGAACCGTAAGCGATTGAGCCACAGAGGAGCGTTCGGTTAGCAATGTCGATTTTACTGTTTTTAAACACAATCCTCCATCATTTTCTCTCATTCATTCATATCTGCTCAATGCGTATCCAAATGTAAATAAATGACGTCATACATTAAGAAATGGACTAAAATCCGACAATTATTTTTTAAGACATTTTTTTTATGTTTATGCGTTTTTTGTGTTTAAAAAAAGGCAAATCGACCTTCCCTCGAGCTCCAAACGAACCTTATGAACAAATGATCTGGCAACATGTAAAAAGTTACTGATTTTTAAATCTCTGTTTTGCAGCTAAAGCAACAATGACTGCATGTCTTTTCATTTCTTGAGGTTAACATCTTCCTCTGACTCGGGTATCTGAAAAAAAAATAATATTATAAATGATGTGAGTGTGTAGTGAACTTATAACAAAATGTGTTCAAATAGCACTCGCACCCTATATATATATATATATATATATATATATATATATATATATATATATATATATATATATATATGAAGAAATATAGTCTTAAAGTGTGTTATATTTATGGGATAAAGTGCTCAATATCAGAGATAGAGCGTGTGTAAATATAAAAGTGAACATAGAAGTCAACACTTAGAGGCGACTGTCTGTTTCATGCTAGTGCAATCGTCAGGCAACTATATATATATATATATATATATATATATATATAGAGAGAGAGAGAGAGAGAGAGAGAGAGAGAGAGTGTCTCAACGGCTGTTGTGATGCGTCTAGTGTGGTAGTCTATAGTGATAGTGCTTGTCGCTTCTCGCTTTCAGTTACCGCCGCTGGCTAGCAGCAATGCAAAAAGGGAAGCCGAGTGCGTAAGTCTTCCCCTGCCAGTATATAGCCTCTCTATCAGCAAGCCCTATGTAGTGCTTCCTCGTGGCGACACATGACAACCAAGCACCTTGTGGACTTGGGCTAAACTACAGGGGACAGGGGAAGAGTTTGGCCCCTTTAACATGCGGCATGCAGGCCCACCGGTATGTGGACACGCCCTGGTGCCCATGAACCAAATCCCAGCTATGGATTAAATAGCTCCACTGCTGTGCGGAAATCTTCGGAAGAAGAAAAGGCTAAGGAGTAAACCTTACACAAACCCGCACTGAAGCCCCTAAGGCGGATGGACGGCAGTTTGTGCTAGCTTCCGGCAACTCCTGCAGCCGCGCTGGTACCAAACTGTATTGGTTTATTCTCTCCTTTGTACTCTACTAGCAAGGCCGAGAGGGGGAACTAGTCGTCCGGGCAGCCCTAGTTCTCCATACATCCCGCCCAGGCTCGTAGCGCACTAGAGAGGACACTCCAGCGACGTCGCAAGACATCAGCACAGCGCTACTACATCGTCTCCCGAGACGGACGGATGCCGACAATATATATATATATATATATATATATATATATATTGACAATTTTTTTTTTAAATAACATATAAGTTATGCCTGTTATATTTTTTTGTAAATGTTTTTCTTGTTGACGGTTTAGTTCCTGCATATGGACATTTCCTCTTCCGTTCGAGGTCAAGCGAAACTACCCACAGTTCATGTGTTTGTTCTTGTTAACGTTAAGGGCTTTTCGATTGGTTTCAGTCATTACCAAAAATAAAAGAATTTAAATGTAATTCAATTTCCACTTAGTAATAGTTTTCATCTTTGGGATGATTTTGAATTTGAAGTTTTGAACGTTTGCCATATCACATGGATGTGATGGCATTAAAATATTTGGGTGCCGCGTGAAGTCGGCATAATGTGGATCCTGAGAATTTAGACACATTTTAGAATATATATTCTAGTATCAAAAGTGAGTTTTTTTATTACTGGTTGTTTTGACTTATATAGAATAGCTTCTAAAATTTTTAATCATTGTTTACAATTTATTTTGCTGAGTATTGTTTTATTCACAAGGAGCTGTCGCATACTGTTTTAATTGTTATATTTCGATGTCGTCTGTTGCGGTGTAACACTTCACTCGAAATTATGACAAGTGAATCTACGAGAAAGAGTTGAGGTTGTATACTCTATATAAACAGTTCATTTTTTATACAATCTTTAATAGGTAAATGAACATTGGTTTGATATAGAGTGTTTGACTTTAATGAGGTTATAAACGTAACTATATAGTCATGAGTTTTAAACATTGTATAGTATATAACAAAGCACATATGTTCATTACTATTCGTGGTTTTATGTAGATGAATCAGTAGGCAATTAAAATATGCATATAATGGAACTGTGAGTATCCAGAAGTGACTCACCAAAAATATTTTACTATAAAAATAAAAATTATCTAATAGGCTCCTCCAACATTAAAAGTCTTTTTCTCTACAAAAGGGATGAGCACTAAACCAAATGAAGAATTTATGAATAACGTTAAGAAGATTGTTTTACGCCAATTATCCGAAAAGATTGTGTTTTGTAAATCAACATCCAGTCATGATTTTCTATCTGGAGCGTAAAATTCCGCAAGCTTCTGAATCCACAGCAGCATCACGTGGTTTAAGCTTCTCATCATATGTGTTCAACTGCTTAGTGGCTGAAATAGTAGTGTGTTTGCTACTGAAGCAGTTAACGGTGTTCAAGCCGCAATAAAAGCGAAGATTTCAAATCGGGATACCAGCGCAACACAATCTTCCTACTATCAAGCCAAACTTTGTAAATATCAAGATTACTGGCGCCATGAGTTCTCCATATTAATTCGATTTATTTAACAAAACGAGACAATGCAAGACTTTTCAAATTGTCGAATTAATCGATCGGACATTTTGATCGATTAATCTAATTACCATTGAACTCGATCAACTATCAACAAATTAATGAGTATGTTGCGTATTTTTAATTATCAGGAAATACAGTAGAGATGAAATTTTCAATTGACCTCATACAGGATTTAATTAAAAAAACCGGAAAAGATCATGATATTAGTAAAAACGAAATGTAAAAAAGATCATGCTATTAATAAAAACAAAATGTAAAAACGCCGACGAGACTGTGCCTCTGGTAACCTAATCTATTTATATCCACTGTAAAATCGATCGGAGAGTTTTCCAGTCATCATCAGTTAATACGTTATTACCAAATCACTCTCTCCAAATTATTTTTAAATTACTAGCAACTTTTTCAAATTTTCACGAAAAGTCATCCTTCACGTACATTGATAACATATCTGGAGTCGGCGTCATAACATTTACTGTTCGACGCTACGGAATTAGGTTAACAAATGTCTCAAGAAAGAGGTCACCAGATAAACCTTTCCGAAAAAGAAACTATGATCTGAAATTGGAATGAAAACACAGATTTTGAATTAACCATAAAATAATCAGGAGGTGGAATTTATCTATCAATATAATTCTAAAAGTCTGTGATTACGTGCTTGCTTATGGGGTGAGTCCGGCTGGCGCATAAGGATTTGCGAGTTGTTTATACAGTACGTATTTTTATTTCGCCATTCTTCAAACAGACATTTTTTGAATTGAAATATTTTTAAGTTGAAGACAGACACAAAGAGATGCTGCTTTGCTGTTTTGTAGAGTAATTATTTGTATTTCGGCTTTCTTTAAACAAACAATATTTTAAATATTTAAAAACTATTTTTGACATATTTCAAAAATATTTTCAAGGGAATATTATTTCAAAATATTTTTTGGCATATTAAAAAAATATTTTAAGTTAATCTGATTTAAAGTTCAAATTTATCTCGAAAGTTTTATTCCTATTGAAAACTGTAAACAGTCAGTAAAACGTTAAAAACGAATTTGTAAACCAGACTAATGATAGCACGAACGAATTGAAATATTTAACTGAATCATAATAAAATTAACTTTCATTTCAATGAGATGTTGAAATGAACTTTATTGTTTTATAACCTGAACCGTCAATGACACAACGGGTCACGAGTAGTCTAGTAAATGCTAAATACTTCATATACGTCGGTGTATGATCAGTTATAACAAATTTAATGCACACACTTCTTACTTGTGGAACTCATTTTAGCTCTATGCTTTCCAGCCAACTTTAATCAGCAAAAATTTAAGTGCAATGCCAATCGCTATCTACTTTCCTCGTGATTACTCTTTTCTCTTTCTGCTCATCATTAATGTTTCTGTTCCTAATTCCTCCACACCCTGTAACTCCTTGTCTTAGTGGCTTTACTGGCTTGCACGGGGTGATACTGATAAAAAAAAACGCAGAAAAGGAAAATAACCGTAGAATAGGCGGTACTGAGGGTTATTTTGCCTAAAAAAAACAATACATTAATGTAAGTCTTATGATGTTCTTAAATAGCCTCATCAGAACGAGACTCTGATATGGATGGCATGCATGGCAACAGACCTATTCAGTTATATCTACATTTTCATCTGTATACAACCGCTTTTTAAGATCAATGAGTAAAAATGGCTTCGAGCGAATGAATCCTGTAGTTCTTAACAAGAACCATACTTCTTAGAACTTCACGAACTGGCGCCACAGAATCGCAAATAAAAATACTGTACAAATAACAGAAACCATATCACTTGAGGACTTTCAACAACAACAACAGCAGCAACTAAATTGGATATCACTGAAAGGGAAAATAATTACATAATCAAAATGTTAACGTTCCACGGTACGTCGAACAAAAGGTTAGAAAGGAAACCTCTACCAATAATGGAAAGAGCAATAACAGTTAGTGAACTAGAGAAACTTGTTTTCCTGAAAAAAAAATTTAATACAAAGACTTTATAAATTTCCAACGGACAGTAGCTTTTGCACGTCTATGGCAGCGTACACAGTGGATTAAAAGGAAAATGTTTTTCTTCTCCATTACACCGTAAGAAAGTATACATCAAGAATAATACTCAATTATAACTGAATAGTGAGTTCGATCCCCACTGGTTCCTTCGAACTTTCGGCCTTGGGCCACATCTAAGCTACACTTAGTAAATCACTACAGTAAGAATAACACAGGAAAGTATTTTGGAACTCGGTTGGTCTGTTCTACCGCAGCCCTCATATTCACCTGACCTTGCACCAACCAATAATATCAGCTTTTTCGATCACTGCAAAACATTTTGATGGCGAAAACTTTCTCTAATGAAAACCAGATTGAAGAAATCCTCGAAATCTTTTTCGCGTCAAGATGTGCAAAATTTAACTTCAAGAAATATCGAATAACTTCTTGATAAGTGGCAACAAGTCGTTGCAAGTAAGGGTGAATATATAATTAAATAAAATGTAAGGTTGATAAAAAACGGAAATTATTCACGACACAACCAAATAAAATCTGCAACAACCAACATGTAAAGCGATAAATATATATTTCCTTTCTCATGATTATTTCGGTATTCTCGTTCAGCCTTCCTTTTCCAAACTTCTTCAGGCGAAACTGTCGAACGTGCAAATAGAATAACAGTTGGGATATTTTATGGAGACAGTTTATATATAGTAATCTTTAAACGACTAATGTATTCCAAATGTAAACCGACATTATTCATTATTACCAACGTTATATTTAGTGAGTAGACGCATTTGAGAAGACATCCATGTTTTGTTTTTTTTAAACAATGAAATTAATGTCAACCGACTAAGAAATCGAAAAGTCCTACTAAAGAAAATGATCATCGGTTGAGTCAATAGCTTCTTCCACCGCCGAAATGTTGGCTCCCTGTGCCGCATCAGGAAATCCTTCAAATTTACAAATCAACCATACGCCCTTGCATGGAGTATTGCTGCCATATAGGGTGTGGAGCCCCTTATGTTTGTCTCAAGGTTCTTGATAAAATCCAGAGACGGATATGCAATGTAATTGGCCCTGATCTGGCATCTCGTCTGCAGTCGCTCTCTCACAAACGTACCGTTGCCTCTCTCTGTCTTTTTTACAGATACTTTCACGGTAACTGCTCCGATAAGCTGCTTTCGCTGGTTCCCAGACTTCATGAATTTAAGCGTTCTACTAGGCTGGCATCCCGCTCTCACCCTTTCACTGTCGAAACTGTTAAATGTAGCCGTCTCTTCTACTCCAATAGCTTCATGTCTCGCACCTCTCGCCTGTGGAACTCCCTCCCCTTTTCCTGTTTCCCTGATAGCTATAATCTCCAATTATTCAAATGTAATGTCAATCGACGTTTCCAGATGCCTTGATCTCTCCCCTATCCTTATCTTCATCCGTTCCTCTATCACTCCTATTTGCTCTAGCTCCAATTCTCTGTAACCCCTTGCGTGCTATTGGTTTCCTGCCTTGCTTGGGGTGAAATATTTTTTTAAAATATCTACTCAAACACATTTGCCCACTAAACGTAACGTTTATAGTAATAAATAATGTCGATTACAAAAACACACATTAATCATCTATGTACGCTGCCACTACCGTTTAAAGACTAATCTATGCTACCCTCCGCCCTGTAGACTGGGGCTTCAGAATACATCGAATGCACCTCTGCAGAAGGGTAAGACACTCTCCCCCAAATGGGGTGTCCTGAGTAAGACGATAAACTACATCCGACAGCAAGGCCTCTGATCAGGAGGTTTTGAGGAACGTGGAACCACCTCTTAATTGCTGGGTGGTAGCACCTGTCAGGGTCCCAGCTATGGGCAAATAGTTAACTCCCCAAAAGGGAGCAAAACACTATGAAAGTATAAAAAATACTTTTCAATACGTTTTTTTTTAAATTATTACCAGCAATACATTTTTGAAAGAAAAATATTACCAGCAATAAAAATCTTGTCGGCATCAAATAACCCATTGAGGTGGATATGTCGTAAAACAAAGCAAACCAAACCAAATTATGCTACCGTACACCAAATTAATTTTTATTTATGATTAGTAATTGCTCAAAAAAGACGTTGTTCATGTTTCAGGTATGAAAATAAAGTTAGCAGATATAGACTTTGAAATGTCCCAACGAGAGATACGCATTTCTTAAATAGGGTAATTGAATATTGCTTTGTCATGATGGCTTCTTGTAGCCTAATTGGTAGGGTACACTTAGTTTAAAAGGTTTTTCCATGATGGGAAAAAGGTTTCACGGTTTAAAAAAGAAAAAGTGATACGTACTCAAACGCGTGTACCCACTAAATATAACGTTTATAGTGACAGAAATGTGTATGTGTGTGTTGTGTGTTGAGATGTGTGTGTTTTGTGATGTGTGTGTGTTGAGATGTGTGTGTGTTGAGATGTGTGTGTTTTGTGATGTGTGTGTGTTGAGATGTGTGTGTGTTGAAATGTGTGTGTTTTGTGATGTGTGTGTGTTGAGATGTGTGTGTGTTGAGATGTGTGTGTGTTGAGATGTGTGTGTTGAGATGTGTGTGTGTTGAGATGTGTGTGTTGAGATGTGTGTGTTTTGTGATGTGTGTGTGTTGAGATGTGTGTGTATTGAGATGTGTGTGTTTTGTGATGTGTGTGTGTTGACTGCTCATTCACTAAACGAAAACAAACAGATGGTGATTCCTTCAACATGCGGAAGTCCGATGGTATCCACATGATAGTTTATCATTATTCATAGCTTGTGCAATGAGGCCTCTCAGCATCAGATAGCCTTGATCGCATGACAAGAACCAGACAAGACAATTGGAGACTGACCGTGCCACATATGATTTCAGGGGTCTGGCTGTATGGCGCGGGCTGGAGTCATTAATACCCGAATCATATCACGTTTATATGACCTCGGCCATATACAGGGTGTCCATAAAGTTCGTGTGCACTTTAAAAATTTATAACTTTATTTGTATTTGCGATAGAAATAATCTGTAGAATGTGTTATAAAGTTTAATGTACCTAGTTTTAAGTATAGCTAAAATAACTAATGTGATTTCAGGCACTACTGTAAATCGGTTGGCAAATGTTTTCCGTGAACTGCAAAATCGTATTACCCTTTGTATTGCTAATGATGGAGGACATGTGGAAACTTAAATAAAATTTCAATAAAACCTTAAAAAATATAGATTTACTTCTTTTTAATCCTTTTTACAAATTATTTCTATCGCAAATACAAATAAAGTTACAATTTTTTTAAAGTGCACACGAACTTTATGGACACCCTGTATATAAAACAAAACTCGTCTTTTAAAGTTAGATTGTGATATAATCTAAAATTCTGAGTACGTGGTTTCGTTTAACTTTTCATGAACTGAGTCTTAAACAAGGTTATATATCTACAGACTTAATGAAGACAGACAAGTGTAAAAAAAAAAATGATGGCCACTGACAACGATAAAGGTTGTTTTGATATCGGATTGACCAAGAAAGGAATACAAAAAAAAATTAATTCTAAATTTGTTAATTCTAAATTTGTCATTCAGTATATTATTGTGCTATCACCAAATATACTGTTCAGAAAATAATTCTTTATTCTTGAAGAAATAATAATAATAATAATAATAATAATAATAACAGCAACAGCTTGCCGTACCCGTGAAAATGTCACGGTTTACCTATTTTAATTTTCTGGTGAAGCTTCTTTTATGTACTGCATCCTTTTAGGGCATAAGCGATCATAGTTCTTCATGATTTCCTAACCCTTGTGACCCCTAGACCTTCTTCTCGCTTTGCTATGTCTCTCGTCTTCCGTTGCGCCATCCATTCACGCTCGTCAGGTAAGTGGCTCGCTCCCTTATCCCGTCTCTCTTGCCATCAATATGCTCTGTGAGTGTCAATTTTGTCGAGCCCTCCTTCCTCATTATGTATTCAAGGAATTTCGATTGTCTTTTCCTGTTTCCTTGGTATTACAAGTGTTTCTGGTGAATCGCAACTCTTAATTTAATGATTGAATAGGCTCATGGAGAGATCCACGGCTATAAAATACCCGTGGAAATTTCCCTCTTGCATCGTTAAATAGTAGAGCTAAACAACTTTAAATATTTCAGTAGCAATCATAAGTATGAACAGCGGTTATTATTTAAAGAAGTAAAGGGGTACAAATGAAAAGATTAAAACCTGACAAGTTTTTCTATTTCACTGAAGCAGACGTTAAAAGTATGCAAGCGTTATGGCTTCCCATATTCTCCCTTTCTGTATTTCTCTTTCTTTCTTTCTTATTATTATTATGGATGCTAACTAAAACAAAACAGCGTTTGTGATATATCCTTTTCTTCTGCCTTTCCTCGCAATCAAAACGTAGGGGTCCATTATATATCTGAGGCAATGGCAGGGCGTGACGCACGCGCTTACTAATTTATTAAATAACAGAAGAACAAGCAGAATTATAATATGATAAAAATAATAACTCTCTCTGTAGCCATGTAATTTTTTAAATAATTTTTTTTAATCAATTCACCACCAAGCAAGGCGATAATATTACCAAAAACAGATTTTTGACAAAACAAAATATTACCAGCAATAAAAAATGTTGTCGGCATTAAATAACCCATTGAGGTTGATATGCCGTAAAACAAAATAAACCAAACCAACCCAAACCTGTTAAACTCAACTCAGCAGAGTAAATAAGATTCCATTTTCCTAATATCAAACGCCGACAGGAAGCATTTTTAATTGGACAGAAAATGCGAGTGGTTAATTTAGTTTATGGCTAAAAGTAATAATCAAAATTCATTTTGTAAGGATTGAGAACCAGAAAATAAAAACAAATATAGAGATACGAAAGCGGGAAAGAGTTTTGAAAAGAAATAAGAAAAAAACTGATCACCCACTTAATGACAACAATAGTAAAAAGCCAATTTTTTTATATGCTAATGCAGATTTAATTCGAATTATGAAATCATTAAAAAAAATCTCAAGTTGTTTTCAAAATGTTCGCCCATAAAGTGAATGTTCTACACACAAGAGGAAGGAAAGGAAAACTGATCTGCCTCTTTATGAAAACGATGATTTTTTTTAAAAATTGGAATATAGTCATATTCCAATTTTTTTTTTTAAATCATCGTTTTCATATTTAATTTTCAAAGAAAAGTAATATAAATGGCGTAGCTCATCACGCAAATATCGACAAAATTTGTAATTAGTTAGCAATTATTTCGTGGCGGCCGACATCTCGAAAATCGAATCGAAACAATTCAAAAACAGACGACGATTTAATTGGTCGCTTCATGAAAAAAAAAACTGATGAAACTGTACGCCACAACTCAGCGTGAAACACTAAGGGGAATGGCTTGCATCAGCATTCCACAACAATTACGTCATGCATATATTATCCCCCCTCCTACTTTCCAAAGTGGCTGGAGGGAGTGTAGATGGAAATGAGAATGAACAAAAGAGTACAAAAATGGAATAAGTTTCTTTTTGTACACTGAAAAACTTAAGTAAGCGTGCAGTGCTGCCATTTTGTTACTGTTTATCGGTCAGGTCAAATCGCTATTAAACAGAAAATGGCTGTTACTGCATCTTTACAACTATTTTTTTTTAGTGAGTTGGAATCGTAGATATCTAATAATACACAAACCAATAATCTGGTGCATTAAAATGTTAAGCTGTAGATTCGGTGATATAGTAATTATGAGTTCAATCCTTGATCTGGGTATTGCAGAGTTGAACTGAGTGGAAACGTGATGAGCAGTAACTGAGCTGTACTTGAAGAAGAGATATCCTTAAACATGGACAGCGGGTTGAAGACAATCTGCCCTCGTAGATTAAATAAAGTGTTCAGATGAAAATTCTCTGAATGTTACCAAACGGAAGAAAGTTGGACTATGCAATGGCAGAAACGTTGTGACAACAACGAAGATGTGTACATTAGTCTAAATGTAAATAAAAAAAAGTAACTTTTACTTTATGACTGACATAATTTGTTTTTACAGGTTTTGTATAACTCTGAAACTAAGTCAGTCATTGAGTTCTCTGATCAAAGAAGTCGGTTCTGCTACCAACGTCTTCAGACATTTTTTCCAAAGTGGATTTGACAGGTAGTTTCAAAGGTGACGCAAATACATAATCGAAAGTAAAGACATTTTTTTATTGTAAACAGTTACTCTTCATATATATCTAATTGCATCTGCATCATTTTTTTTATTAACATGAGACAAATGCAATTACAAGTTATGACTTGGCAGGCATTATTTTCAGGACAAGCTGTGTACTGCTTATTATAAATATAAAATCGAAATACTGGATATTATCTTGTAAAATGCTTAAAATAAAGTTTTTCCCTGTTTATATTTTTACATGTTTATTATAAGTTGGAAGTTTATTATGATGTAGTTAGCAAGAAATTGACAAAGATAAATTGAATTGGGATCGTGAATTTGTCGATATATCAAGCCTTGGTGTGTTATTTAATGTTGATTTTTTTTTCTATTATACTTGAGTCTATAATAATAACAAAGATTGTGTTGTGACAAAAAAAAATCCGCCAGCGCATCTATGGAGGATAACTGCTATGGCGGAGCCAACTAAGGAAGATAACCGTGCGGAGTTATCAACCTTGACTGAGGAAATTTTGGCCTGCAGGGAACTACAACAATGGCGGACACATAAACACACGTGCAAAACACGGCTTTATTCAATTCTTTCCATCCGCTGGTTACATGTCGGTATTACCAAAAATAAAGGTTTAAATAATAACAATATCTGATCTTCAACTTGTTTATTTCAATATAACAAAAGTTACAGCAATAACGCTTGTAAGGCAAACGGTCTTTGTAATGGAAGTGCTCACTATTAAGAGATTAATAGCAACAAATAAAATTAAACATTCAACTTATCTTCCCAGATTTCATATAAGCTCGTCAGAGGCATTTGATGATGATGATGATGATGATGATGATGATCATCATCATCATCATCATCATCATCATCATCATCATCATCATCATCATCATCATCATCATCATCATCATCATCATAATAACAATAATAATAATAATAATAATAATAATAATAATAAATCGACCGATAACATGTCTCTCCACAACGTATAAGTTGATCACGTCTGTCCTGACGAACCGTGCTTACTCCTTTTTCGAAACAAACAGCATTCTTCCACTGGAACAGAAGGGATGCAGGAGGGGTTCATATGGCTGCAAAGACCAATTACTAATAAATAAAATGATTCTGGAAAATTGCAGGAGCAGACGTAGAAATCTCAATGCAGCGTGGATTGATTATCGTAAAGCCTTTGACAGTGTTCCACATTCTTGGATCCTTAAGACTTTGGAAATGTACAAAGTCTCTCCTGTGGTATTAAATTTCCTTAAGCACAGCATGGGAATGTGGAACACTAAACTATACCTTAGTCACACCAGGGGCACTGCCATATCCAACCGACTAAATATCCGACGTGGAATCTTTCAAGGAGACTCTTTGTCTCCCCTTCTGTTTTGTTTGTCCTTACTCCCCCTTACGCATGAACTGAACAACAGTAGCTATGGCTACAAAATAAATAACAACATATTCAATCACCTACTCTACATGGATGATCTCAAACTCTTTGCCAAAGACGACAATGAGTTGAAGGGCCTACTTAATATTGTAAAATACTTTAGTGACGACATATGCATGAGCTTCGGATTAGATAAATGTGCTAAAGTAACATTCAAGAAAGGTAGAATTTTAGAAGCATCGTTAATAGATTTAGATTTTGCCACGAAGATTAGAGAATTGGAGCATGGTGAAGCTTATAAGTACCTAGGAATTAGTGAGGGGGTGGCATACAACACTCCCAAATGAAAGAGAAGGTAAGAAAGGAGTACTACAGGCGTGTACGCCTGGTACTAAATACCGAGCTAAACTCAAAAAAACGAATATCAGCTATAAACACCTTGGCTGTTCCTGTGGTGCAATACAGCTTTAATGTACTTAACTGAACCATAGCTGAAATTAAGCGAATGGACGCCAAAACGAGAAAGCTCCTCACTTGCTACCGCATGCATCATCTCAAAGCTGATATTGATCGCCTGTATGTGCCCAGATCCGAAGGAGGCAGAGGACTAGTTCAACTAGAACTATCCTACAAAAGTACAACAATTGGCCTCCAAAGATACTTGGAAAATACAGAAGACTGGATGATGGTATGTGTCAAGGAACATGAAAGTAGTAAGTGTCTTTACTCTGTAGTAAAGGAAGCCGAAAAATTCAAAAAGGAGCTTCAAATGGGCACAGAAATTCAAATCCATCACTGTACACCGGCTGAAGCTGCAAAAAACTTAAAAAAGAATACAAAGACAAATGCGACCGACCAGATAAAGAAACAATGGCAAAATAAACCGCTCCATGGCCAATACTCTGCCCGTACCAAACAAGCTGACGTAGACAAAAACCGCACCCATCAGTGGCTACGTAGTGCAGGGTTGAAAGGTGAAACTGAGGGTTTTATCATTGCTGCACAAGACCAATGCTTATTAACTAGGAATTATCAAGCACATATACTAAAATACTGTGTTAGCCCAAGATGCAGATTCTGTGACAAATATCCAGAAACCATTGATCATCTTATATCAGGTTGCACGATATTGGCACCCACTGAATATAAAACCCGGCATGACAGAGTGGGCCAATATCTGCACTGGAAAATTTGCAACTCCTATGGGAAGGAAACTGGAAGAAATTGGTACGAACACCACCCTGACCCGGTTACGGAGATAGGACCTGTTACAATTCTATGGGACTACACAATACACACTGACAGAACAATCAAAGCCAACCGCCCAGACAGTGTTATTAAAGACCACAAACAAAATAAGTGCCTCCTTATTGATATGGCAGTCCCTGCAGATTGCAATGTATCTTTGAAGATATTCGAAAAACTGTCAAAATACAAGGACCTTGAAATAGAAATCTCAAAAATGTGGCACATGGGAACATCAACAATTCCTGTTGTAGTTTGAGCCCTTGGACTGGTTGGAAAAGATTCCAGTAGGCTGATTGAAGGGATCCCTGGAAGTCCATGCCTCAAAGAGATACAAAAAATTGTTCTGACAAGTACAGCCCACACTTTACGAAGGGCTTTATCTATGTAATTATTATTTTTTTTTTTTTTTATTTTATTTTGCAGTGGAAAGTGTCATGATGACATTTCTAACCTTAGGTCCCTGGACGGGACCCGGAAAGAAATGTGTAAACGCCAGATATCAAAGGAAATAAAAATGATAATAATAATAATAATAAAAGGAAACTGAAAGAAATTGGTATGAACACCACTCAGACCCGATTACGGTTACATGTAACAATTTTATGGGACTACACAATACACAGAGAACAATCAAAGCTAATCGCCCTGACATTGTTATTAGATACCGCAAACAAAAAATAGCCTCTTTATTGACATGACAGACACTGCAGACTGCAATGTATCTTTGAAGATATTCAAAAAGCTATCAAAATACAAGGACTTTGAAATCGAAATCTCAAAAATGTGGCACATCAACAATCCCAGTTGTAGTCGGAGACCTCGGTTTGGTTGGAAAAGATTCCAATAGAGTCAGTGAAGGGATTCCTGGTAGCCCATGCCTTAACGAAATACAAAAAATTGTAATCACGAGTATGGCCCACAACTTACGAAGAGCTTTATCTATGTAAAATATGTGCGATATTTTTCGGATTTTTGTTTTTGTTTTTTGTTTTTTTGTTATTACTCAGTGGAAAATGTCATGATGCCATTTCTGATCTTAGGTCTTTGGGCGGGACCCGGAAAGGAAGGAGTACACACCAGGAATCAAAGGAAAAAAATCAAAAGAAATGTTGTTGTTGTTGTTGTTGTTGTTGCTGCTGTTGCTGTTGTTGTTGTTGTTCACATGAACGAAACAGTAATAACTATGGTTCCAAAGTAAAAAAAAAAAAAAAAAAAAAAAAGAATTTAATGACATATTCTACTTGGATAATATCAAACTCTTTGCCAAAGACTACAAGTTGAAAATAGCTTTTAGCCAACGCTTATTGCAATGCACAATTTCCGGATTAAAATCTCTCAGCAAACTCTACACCAGATTGCAGTCATGTTTTGTATTATGTCATTTTGAGGAGATCAAGATTCTTTGCGTATTTTCTGATATTTTGCTGTTGATTGGTTCGAATCTTCCCACGGTTGATTTGTCAGGAAGAAGATTTTTTTTATGTTATCGGAGTGGAGGGGGGAGTCGATCTCAGCGTGCGGCACATTTGGAAAGTGCCTGAAAACTATACCATGGGTTGACCCAAACCATGTGTGTAAAACTGCGTAAACGGAACCCTTGGAGGCCGTCGATAGCTCTGCTAGCGCGAAGCCACAAGTCATCGTAGCTGATTTTATTCGGGTCAGTTGGGGTACTATATTTCTAAGTGAAGATTCAGAAATTTATAATATTTCTAAGTGAAGATATATACATATGTATCCTCGAATACGTATGGCCATTTTGTATTGCATTTTTCCATTTGTCGGATAAAGTGTTGAGTATTGCACTCGAAGTTGCATATTAAGTGTCCGAAGTTCATATTTTGTTATTTTTGTTCAGGTACTTTCGACTTTCACACTCATTAAAAGGAACCGATGTTGAATCAACAGTTTATATATATATATATATATATATATATATATATATATATATATATATATATATATATATATATCAAAACCTACCCACATTCCATACCCATACAAAACACATGCTTACGGAGGTGTTGAGGCCTCACACTTATACACACACCCACACACAACATACTCACTCACTTTCCTAATGAGCCAAATGATAACACACACCCATAGCAATATACAAGCTAACACATATCATACTCACTCACACCCTTAAAAACTAAATAACACACACACACACTTACCAGAGACTAAACAACTAAATAACACACACACTAAAGTAAATAACACAAACACACACACACACACACACACACAAACACAAACACACTTACCATCCCCTCGCCAGACACCAATAAAACTGCTGAACTGACCGGAGAAAAAAAGGGAACATAGGTCTTATCTCAAATGACAACTTAAAAGGGACTGTTTGACCAACACAAGGAATGTTAATAAACTCATGTTAAAAAGATAAAAAAACAAATAAATAAATAAATAATAAAA
>OZ038486.1:12284676-12489676 GCA_964036315.1 Acanthosepion esculentum | reverse complement strand
TTATTCTACATTCAACATCATCACTTGATAAGACACCAGAAGTGTTGAAACAAAATGGCTATTTTTGTAGCGATTTTATAACATATTTATGTTATAATATTTAAATAAATGATTATATTTGCTCTACTCTGTATTGAGCACTCTTTAAAGAATAATAATTGTTGGTTATTGGAATTTACTCCGTATATACCAATCTCACACTTGGATATATAGTTATATATATATATATATATATATATATATATATATATATATATATATATATATATTTGTCATCCACAGACAGACTGTTTCGCTGTTTCACAGCTCATCAGTGTGGCTAGACGTCCGGTTGCCTCTAGCTAGGATCGAAACCCGACTGAATTGGCGTCATATATATATATATATATATATATATATATATATATATATATATATATATATATATATATATATATATATATAACTATAGGGCTAGGCGTAGAATTTGTCTGGAATAAAAGTTTACAATACTAAGTTTAATCAGCGATAACAGAATCTATATAATGCTAAAAATTCGAGATTGCGTGCATCGGGCCGGTGTAATGGTTAGCAAGCTTGTCTTGCTAGAACAATTATGACTGAATAGGGAGTTCGATCTTCACTGGATGTCAATACTTTCGGCCTTGTGCCACATTCAAGCTGCGCTTGGAAAATCACTAAAAGTCCGTGCTTGTGTGCGTGCTTGTGTGCGTCCGTCTGGCGTATAATGATTGAAGTTAAACTGATTTAACTGAATAAGATTTAAAAATACGAGTTGTTTATACAGTAAATGTTTTTATTTTAACTTATTTTCAAAGAGACAATTTTTTTAATTAAAATATTTTTAGGTTAAAGACAGACACAAAGAGATCCCGCTTTGCTGTTTCGTTCAGTTGTTTGTAGAGTATTTATATTTCAGCTTTATTTAAACAAACAATATTTAAATATTTTTTTAATATTTTTTGGCATATTTAAAAATATTTTCAAGTGAATATGATTTTAAAATATTTTTTTGGAATATTAAAAAATATTTTTAAGTAAATAATATTTAAAAATACGAGTTGTTCATAAGTATTTTTTATTTTTTTAGTGATTGAACAGCTATTAGTGAAAAATGGCTTGAAATTTTCTCTATGAAAATATTTTTAAGTTAATCTGATTTTTTTAAAAATATTTTACGAAAATAAGATTTAAAAATACGAGTTGTTCATACAATAGGTTTTTTTTTTAGTGATTGGACAGCTATTAGTGAAAAATGGCTTGAAATTTTCTCTATGAAAATATTTTTAAGTTAATCTGATTTTTAAAGAAATATTTTACGTAAATAAGATTTAAAAATACGAGTTGTTCATACAATAGGTTTTTTTTTTAGTGATTGGACAGCTATTAGTGAAAAATGGCTTGAAATTTTTTGTATGAAAATACTTGTGAATAATACTGTGAAAATTATCTCCATTAATTTTATGCTTACGTTAGAAAACAATTCCTTTTGCATTTTGTACAAGTGTTCACGTATCCCATAAATAAATGCAGTTACTAGAGTTCAAGTTTATCCCGGAAGTTCTATTCCTATTAAATGTTGTAAACAATCAGTAAAACGTTAAACATGAACTTGGAACCCAGGCCAATGATGACACGAATGAAAGGAAATATTTAACTGAATCATAATAAAATTAACTTTCATTTCAATGGAATGTTGAAATGAACTTCAGTGTTATATAATCTGAACCGCCAGTGACTCAACGGGTCACGAGTAGTCTCTAGTACTTAATAAAATATTATTAGTTATATTAGTTAATTAGCAAATGAAGACATACTATAAAATATGAATTGCGTCATCTGCCACCTGACAAGCGTATTGGTTTTTTATCCATTGACCCCAACTCTATACTGCGGCGCACCTACAGGATTTTTTCCCTTGCTTACTTTCTTTTTCACCTACGAAGGTGTGGTTTTCAACGGGCTTTAAATAAAATTATTTTGTATTATTTTCCCCGTGATATTTTAAAGTTTGTTGTTTACGGTCATGGATTATATAAAGTTGATACCCTCACTTCTTTTATATGAGATCAAGTCGTCTGCAAATTGTGGGAGCGTGAAACCAGGCTAATCGTTTCATTGAAATTAACGTTTTCAAGCGTTTTTGCTCTCTCTAGTTAATCTAGGCGTTGAGCACTTTAAGACAATCTCTCTCTCTCTCTCTCTCTCTCTCTATATATATATATATATATATATATATATATATAATAAAATATAATCAATTGACCCTTCAGGTTGTCTGTTTTCTAATTAAATTAATATTTGCTCTGGTTTGACATTGAGCTCTCTGGGTTACATCCTCCTTGGTATAGCTATACGAATTACCAAACTTTTCATTACCTACCTCTCTCTCTCTCTCTCTCTCTCTCTCTCTCTCTGTGTGTGTGTGTGTGTGTGTGTGTGTGTGTGTGTGTGTGTGTGTGTAACCCAGAGAGCTCAATGTCAAACCAGAGCAAATATTAATTTAATTAGAAAACAGACAACCTGAAGGGTCAATTGATTATATTTTATTTACCCAGGAAGGTGTCTTTTCCTGGTTACTCAGATCACATTCCAAGCATAAAAAATGGCCATTTTGTCTGTTTTCTAATTAAATTAAAATTTATATATACATAAAATAAGTTACTCCAAAATTCGCTTGACGAGGAAATGGAACTAATGTCTTAGGTTTAATAACAAAATTAAATTCGAAAGCTTTAGCTTCCATTTCTGAAACATGGTTATCACTGTGTAGCGAAAAACCCATAATTTATAATATTAATGCTCTGTAAATTTACATTGAGCACTATTGTGTAAAAATAAAAATATCAATAAGAACAACGGATTTTATATCTTACTGTTCTTTCTTTTTATTTATATATATATATATATATATATATATATATATACCCAAGTATAGGATTGGTGTATGAGCGGATTGCACATATCCCCGTCGTTGGTATGCATTATTTCTAACTTAGATCACCACAAGTCTACTGGTGGTGACGGGATACCAGCCATTGTCCTGAAGAAATATGCGCCTGAACTAGCGCCTGCCCTCTCTAAATTATACAACCGCTGCCTCAAGGAGTCTTGTTTTCCTGACTGCTGGAAGTCCTCAACCATTGTTCCTGTCTTTAATAACTCTGGTGACCCCTCCGACCCTTCTAATTACCGTCCTATCAGTCTCCTACCCCTCTTCTGCAAAATCTTCGAAGCCATTATCAACACCGAAGTGATTAATCACCTGTTATCCCATGATCTGCTCTCAGACAAACAGTATGGTTTCCGCTTTGCCCGATCTACAGCCGATGTGCTTACGGCCATCACAAAATTTGTCTACCAAGCTATTCATAATAACGGTGAAGCTCGTGCCGTGGCCCTAGACATCTCCAAAGCGTTTGATAGAGTTTGGCATGCCCGCCTTCTTCGTAAGCTCCAGGGTTATGGCATCACAGGTCTATTGTTTGACCTAATACAATCATTCCTGTCAAACCGTGAATTGAAGGTCGTTCTCAATGGATTCATCTCCAGCCCCTATCCCACTAACGCAGGTGTTCCTCAAGGCTCCATCCTTGGCCCTACTCTGTTCCTCATATTTATAAACGACCTTCCTGACGCCATAGACTCCCAAGTCGGCATCTACGCTGACGACACCACTATTTACTCCTGCCTCAAACACAAATCTAGTGATGCTGACAAAATTAACCTGGCAGTTCGAATAGAAAAGGACCTCCAATCGGTTGTGAACTGGGGCAAGAAATGGATGGTTAACTTTAACGCCTCTAAAACTAAACTGCTCTCTATTAACCACCACAAGGATCCATCCCTGCATCCCATTAGAATGTCTGAAGACCAACTTCTCGAGAGCTCCTCTCTGCGGCTGCTCGGTCTCACGCTGTCCGCTGATCTGAGATGGAACAAATACATAGAGTCAAGGAAAGTTGGCTCCCTGTGCCGAGCCAGGAAATCTTTCTCCCCGGAATCGATCCTCCAAATCTATAAATCGACCATTCGCCCTTGCATGGAGTATTGCTGCCATATATGGTCTGGAGCCCCTGCTGTTTGCCTCAGGGTTCTTGATAAGATCCAGAGACGGATATGCAATGTAATTGGCCCTGATCTGTCATCTCGTCTGCAGTCGCTCTCTCACAGATGCGACGTTGCCTCGCTCTGTCTTTTTTACAAATACTTTCACAGTAATTGTTCTGAGGAGCTGCTTGCGCTGGTTCCTAGGTCTCATGAATTTAAACGTCCCACGAGGCTGGCATCCCGTTCCCACCCCTTCACCGTTGAAACTGTTAGATGTAGACGTCCAATAGCTTCATGTCTCGCACATCTCGCCTGTGGAACTCCCTCCTTTATTCCTGTTTCCCTGACAAATACAAGCTCCAACTATTTAAGTGTAACGTCAATCGACATCTCCAGCTGCCTTGATCTATCCACTTCCCTTCTCCACATCCTTTCACCTTGCATTCCTATCTGCTCTCGCTCCAAATCTTCTGTAACCCCCTTGCTTTGATCGATCCACTATCTTTCTCCACATCCTCTCCTTTACCACTCCTATCTGCTCTTCCTCCAAACTTCCTGTAACCCCTTGCGTGCTAATGGCTTCCAGCCTTGCTTGGGGTAATAAGCTTAAAAAAAAATTAAACCCCTAGGAAAGGTATTAAACCATAGATTCTTACCCACAAGATATGGGGTAAAAAAACGGAATAAATTCCAATAACCAAAAAATACTATTCTTAAAAGAGTGCTCAATACAGAGTAGAGCAAATATAATTTATTCGAAAATTATAACATAAATCTGTTATAAAATCACTACTAAAATAGCCATTTTGTTTCAACACTTCTGGTTGAAACAAAACGGCTATTTTAGTAGTGATTTTCTAACATATTTATGTTACAATTTTCAAATAAATTATATATATATATATATATATATATATACATATATATACATATATATATATATATATATATATATGCATATATATGCATATATATATATATATATATATATATATATATATATATATATATATATATATATATATATATATATATATATATATATGCAGAGGAACTTGTATTGTTTAGATATTTGGTAGAGGTGAGGATAGCTGATAGGTTAGGTGATTGTTTCCCACACACTTATTCATAATTTAAAAAAGGATTACAAGAACCTCCAGTTAAACAAAAAGATCAAAGACATTTTCGATAAACCACCCATAAATGCAAAAAAACAATCACCTAACCTATCAGTTATCCTCACCTCTGCCAAATATTTAAACAATACAAACCAATCAGGAAATTACAAATGTAACAAACCTCGTTGCTTAGTTTGCAAACACTTAATAATCGATACTGTATTTTCTGTACCCAACACCAATATCAAGATACAACCACCTCTCCCCACCTGTGATAGCCATAACATAATCTACTATTTAGCTTACAGACATTTGTTAGTACGGCAAAGTACTGCTTGGGCAACATTGGTCTAAATGTCCAGTGGGATTGGTGTAAATGCATTTTCAATTTCTTGTCTAACGACCGCCAATTTAATACCATCTGTCGATCCCAATTTGATAAAACTACGAAAAAGTTTTCCTTTTCTGTAGTGTATATATATTTTTGACGGACATATATATATATATATATATATATATATATATATATATATATATATATATATATATATAAACGTGAACATTGAAGTCAAGATTTAGAGGCGACAGGCTGTTTCATGCTAGACGCAATCGTCAGGTGACCTGACGATTGCGTTTATCTCTGATACTGAGCACTTTATCCCATAAATATAGCACATCTTAAGACTATATTTCTTTATATATATATATATATATATATATATATATATATATATATATATATATATATAACGAAATAAAGATAGTGTTTCGTGCTTTGAATGACATTAGGTTTGATAAAGTTCATCAGATGGTGAAACGCGTCTGTTAAAATAAGTTTTCCTTTTGTCTTTATTCATATTGTCTTTTTACAGATATATTTTTAGTTATATCTGAAATTTTACACGCACACAAATACACGCACACACACACACACACACACACACACACACACACACACACACACATATATATATATATATATATATATATATATATATATATATATATATATTTCATTTACATAAAACTAAACTCCCACTCCGGCCCATCTCTCTTTAAAGAGATACCTCACACCATCCCAGGATTGTCACCAACCCAGGCTCTTTATCTGAAACAAGGCGCCCCTTTGAGGAGGCATGTACCCTCTCCCCACTGCTATCTAAACTAAATTCAAAACCCCTAATTCCGAGACAGTCAGTCTAGGGCTGAAGAAGACTGACATAAGTTTGTGCCAGTTTGAAATAAACTATACCCATATCAGGTAATTTTGAATATTTGCTGTATGCTCTGTTATAATAAATGTATTGAGTGGATCAGTTTTAATATCTGATATTACTAGGAACCACCTGGATGATATACCAACTGATCTATTACCCGTACTATATATACTAACAAACCTAACCTGAACAAAATAAACTATGAAATCTCCAAAAATATCCTTAAATGCCTATAATTAGTAACAGAAGTCATTGGTTCATACCTACGGCTTTCCATACTCAATACTCATCGGATTCACTCTCGCGTGGTCATGTGTGACGTCATGAGCTGTTGTGCGATTTTCGCTTTCAGCGTTTTATATGCACATGTTTATCGTTGCTTGGAAATCATCCATGTAAACAAATAAGACTATCATCAATTTCTTGTTAGTGTATTGCTTAATATATTGTATAATTGTCATCTTTGATAATGGCTTATGTCAGCCGAAAGCTTAGATTGGATTAATAAAAAAAAATATGTATCAATATTGTGATTTTCTTTCATTGTTTAATGATAATGTTATTAAGCTTATCAGACTATATGAAAAAAACTTACATAAAATATATAGACAACACTTATCTATATTATTTAATGAAACATGTATATATATATATATATATATATATATATATATATATATATATATATATATATATATATATATATATATATATATATATATATATATATATATATATGACAGTTCCATATAGGATACAGGTTCGATTCCTGTCGGAGGACAAATATTTTCTATGAAAATTTCTCGGACATTCAAGCCGGTAAATGTTGTTTAATACTGTTTATTATAAACAGAGCATTTACTTAAATATTTGTCTCTATAAAAAGAATGTATAAACATAAAAATATCCGAAGAGGTTAAACTCCGCGATAATACCACATGAGGACCTGTCGTTCGGAGTTTCCGTGGCAAGTCTTTTGCACCGTTAATTTTTTATCGACAGATCTATAAAGTGTGAATGGTCCGACACAAACCTTCACCAATTGAAGCAAATCATTGTGTTGGTTTTCTTACAACTACATCTAATTAGTTCCACACATATCCGGCTACTACGAAAAACAGCAACTTCATCTTGGCACTTGGAATGTACGAATTCTGCAGGACAACAACTCAGCACCAGAAAGAAAAACAGCTCTGGTCGCATTGGAGCTAAAGTACAACATTGCACTGAGAAAGAAGCATCAGTCGATTACATGACATGAGAAAGCAAAATAAGACATCTAAAAGTGTTCCTGCTGCACTTGGATACATTCTCCTGTACTGTTTGTGCTCTTTTGTGCAGTTCTCGAGCTGGTCTCAAAAGTCATGGGCATGCAGATTAGTTCGTGGTTGTCAGAACCTCACACGTCGAACTCGACGGGAGAGTCCATCATATATATATATATATATATATATATATATATATATATATATATATATATATATATATATAAGGGGTTTGTGTGTTTAAGTAATATGATAGGTCAGATAAGAAAATGTGTGGCATCTACATACGTCATGTGTCACCAAGAATTAAATAGTAATTATCTTTGGAATCATTATCTCTTGTTGAAGGATCTATCTGTCTGTTATAGCCACAACATTAAGACTGATTGTACGTACCACACTTGCTATATGCTATGTTACGAACAGTTCCGCAGGTGTATTTTAGCACGTGCACGCCCATGCATACGCGCACTCACACATACACACTGAGATAACGTTTGTAAAATTATGACCTCTTGTGCTTCACTCGTCTGACCTAACAATGACTCATATAAAAAATGGCTTCTTATAAGTGACATTCACTAAAGCCACCGGTTCGAGGTTGGGAACGACATTTACAGCTGTTGCTAAAACGTTGAAGTAGAACTCTCGTGTTAAGGAGGAGAAAAAATCGTTTCAAGTAAATACGTTCTGAGGGTTCTAAAACGCTTGATTCTATTGGTGTAGATCTGATATAAAGGTTTTGTCAGATTCACATGACCCATATAGCGGAATTGTATGAACGAGATAGCCTCCTCTCTCTCTCTCTCTCTCTCTCTCTCTCTCTCTCTCTCTCTCTCTCTCTCTCTCTCTCTCTCTAACATATATATATATATATATATATATATATATATATATATATAGGGTGTCCTTAAAGTTTGTGTGCACTTGAAATTTTATTTAAGCATGTCCTCCATCATTAACAATACAAAGGGTAATACGATTTTGCAGTTCACGGAAAACATTTGCCAACTGATTTACAGTAATGCCTGAAATCGCATTAGCTATTTTAGCTATTCTTAAAATTAGGTACATTAAACTTTATAACATTTTTTACAGATTATTTCTATCGCAAATACAAATATAGTTATAAAGTTTTTAAAGTGCACTCGAACTTTATGGACATCCTATATATATATATATATATATATATATATATATATATATATATATATATATATATATATATATATATATAAAAGAACAATTGCTGCAAGAATATTATATATATATATATATATATATATATATATATATATATATATATATATATACTTTAAAAATCAGGAGATCAGTTGAATCCGCTACCTTGGTTTCAACCTTACGGTATCCTATTTTCTTTTTATTTAATTTTTTCACACGTGCATAGATCATTTTTTAATACTACGGCTTCCTGGTCTGATTCAACTCTGACCATTAGCCTTTTATGGATTATATATATATATATATATATATATATATATATATATATAAACAAAATGTTTATACATATCGGATAAGACCACTCAGTTTGAGATAGAGCATTTATACATATAGACAGTGTGGAAATAGGAATGAACACTGTATTAAGACTGTCAGTTTCACACTTAAATGCGATCTTTTCCGTGGTCCGAAGAGCACATTGAAGCGTGATAATGACAATCACTATGCAATGTTGATTCCTATGTCCACACTATATGTGTGTTTATGTGTGTGTGTGAGAGAGAGAGAGAGAGAGAGAGAGAGAGAGAAATAAAGAGAAAAGGGAATCATATTGTCTTTTTATATATTATTTGTCTGAACTTTTACAGATAGATAGATAGATAGATAGATAGATAGATAGATAGATAGATAGATAGATAGATAGATAGATATGGTATGATAAAAAATATACATATACGCACATATACGTGGACGTACATATATATTTCCTACTCAGATGTTATAAATCCAGTGGTCAATGTTATATAACAGAGCTATTAAGTATATATTAGAGAATACATACAATATCCAACGTTGATAGCACGACTCGGAGTTTCATGCAGACTTGCAATCTTCAGGTGCTGGATACAGTCTGACTGTTATAGTATAATGAGATTCGCCTTCTTGTGGTGATGATTTAAAATTGTTGTTAAGACTTGTTTATTTTATTATTGATGCCGAAGAATTTTTAAAAATTAAAGCGTTTACTTTCATCTTTTGTCACTTTGCGAACATGCAACGAAATTTTCCCAGTTTTCAGAGGACGAGAATGAAGACGTGATATGAGTCAATCATAAGCCGGTAAGAGTCCCGTTGTATGTCTATAGGCTCAATAAATAAAAAATCTACCAATTTGCGCAAAAATATTTTATACACTAACACACCAATGTGTTTTTTATTGTCTTTGTCCTCACTAAAATCTTTTCATTCTCTTTCACACCCAGTAACCCCTTGTGTCTTAATGGCATTATCGCCATCTTCTGTCTTTTGGAAACCAGTTCTTTTATTGTCCTCACTAAACTCTTTTAATTGTCTTTCACTCCCAGTAACCACTAATATCTTCTCATTCTCAATGCAATGTACCTTTGCCTTCATTAATCTTTACACGTGCAAATGATAATTAAACGCGTTTTTGTTTGTTTTGTTTTTTATTGTTGTTGATAATGCTGCTACTATTATTATTATTTTTGTTAGAAGAAGAAGAAGAAGAAGAAGAAGAAGAAGAAGAAGAAGAAGAAGAAGAAGAAGAAGAAGAAGAAGAAGAAACAGCTTTTTGTTTCAATAGTGTATTTTTACAGCATTAAATTTGAAAAATATAAGCATGAAAATCCGACCATTGCGGATCAGATTTTGCCTATCTACCTCAGGCATTAAATAAAAGTTTACTTTTCACGCCGCTACTCGCCTTGCTACTCCCCCGGGACGAATCTAAAACAAATGAAATTTAGAAATATTTTTATTCATAAAAAATTAACCGATTAATTCCTTACTAATTGCAGCAATAAGAATAAGAATAAGAATAAGAATAAGAAGAATGAGAACAAAAAGAAAAAAGTAATCATTTCATCCAACAGTAAAACGAATCTACGTTATTTCCAGCTGCCGGTTATTCTAAAATTACACTACGTACAAACCTCTGTCAAGGTTGACGATGGGTGTAACAGCGTTTTACAGTTATTACTATCTGTAGTTATGGGAGAGTGGTTTGCCAATGTGTTCACTTTCAAACTCTCTTCTTCGACAGCCAACACGACATGTCTTTTGTTGTGAACATTCCTGGCGATGGAACATAGCGCAGGGAAAATAGATTCATGCCTTTCCCAATAGTATTACTTCAAAGTAAAAACACGTAAACTCAACTGAAATTCGAACTCGGTTTGCTGTTTTGCCACTGGACTCTTCTAATTTCAACATGTGAATCGTTTGGACAAAAATATGAAGAGTACACGTCCATTTTTTTCCTTTAAAAACGGCCTTCCATCAGGACGGAAATGATAATGGTTCTCCAAAGTCTTCCTTTTTTTATTATTTATAAGTTGGCATGGCTTCTTGAGAAAACGGTTTGCCGTTACTTCCTCTATGGTTTTCGATCCATCACCTAGACTGATCGCCTTTCAAAGCTACAGACCCTAGGTTAGCCTCATAGCAGATATATTATTCATTCAAAGCCATGACTATTATGGGATAGATGTAGTATTTTGTAAAGGTGTGTAAAGTTTTTACTTATAAAAGAACAATCTATTCCTATAGTTTAAATAAAGGGTTCGGTTCAAGATTCTCTGAAAGTTAACCAAATCAAAGAAGGCCTAAAGGTACAAAATATTTTGCGTCCTGGTTAAGACGATAAACTAGATCCGCGTCCTTTGGTAAGACGATAAACTAGATCCGCGTCCTTTGGTAAGACGATGAACTAGATACGCGTCCTTTGGTAACAAGATAAACGACGTGCGTGTCCTGGGTAAGACGATAAACAACGTCCGTGTCCTGGGTAAGACGATAAACTAGATCCGCGTCCTTTGGTAAAACGATAAACTAAATCCGCGTCCTTTCGTAAGACGATAAGCTAGATCCGCGTCCTTTGGTAAGACGATAAACTAGATACGCGTCCTTTGGTAAGACGATAAACTAGATCCGCGTCCTGGGTAAGACGATAAACTAAATCCGCGTCCTTTGGTAAGACGATAAACTAAATACGCGTCCTTTGGTAAGACGATAAACAACGTCCGCGTCCTGGGTAAGACGATAAACAACGTCTGCGTCCTGGGTAAGACGATAAACAAGATCCCCGTCCTGGGTAAGATGATAAACTAGATCCACATCCTTTGGTAAAACGATAAACTACATCTGCGTCCTGGGTAAGACGTTAAACTAGATCCGCGTCCTTTGGTAAGACGATAAACAAGATCCGCGTCCTTTGGTAAGACGATAAACAAGATCCGCGTCCTGGGTAAGACAATAAACAATGTCCGCGTCCTTTGGTAAAAAGATAAACTACATCTGCGTCCTGGGTAAGACGATAAACTACATCCGCGTCCTGGGTAAGACGATAAACAACGTCCGCGTCCTCGGTAAGACGATAAACTAGATCCGCGTCCTTTGGTAAAATGATAAACTACATCCGCGTTCTGGCTAAGATGATAAACTACATCTGCGTCCTGGGTAAGACGATAAACTACATACGTGTCTTGGGTAAGACGATAAACTATGTCCAACAGCAAAGCCTCTGAACGGGAAATTTTGAGGAGCGTGGAACCAACTCTTAATTGCTGGTGTTTTTAGGTTCACCCTTACCCGGGTTTGTAGCACCTGTTAGGGTCCCAACTATGGGCAAATAGTTAACCCCCAAGCCGGGGTCAATACACTATGAAAAGGTAAAAATATCAGCGATTAATTTTTTGAAGGAAAATTATTGCCAGCAATACATTTTTGAATAAAATAAATATTACCATCAATAAAAATCTTGTAGGCATTAAATAACCCATTGAAGTTGATAAAACAAGACAAATCAAACCAAACCAAACAAAATGTTTGATAATAACAACAAAGATGAGGATTTTAGTCTGAATATAAAGAATAAAAATATAAAAAATAATATTAAATATAAAGTAAAATCTTCATTAATTTATCAATTATTTTTAATTCCTGATTTTCAAACAGATGTTGGAAAAAGCTTAGACGCAAATTCTAACAATAACAATATTTATTAGTATTAGAAAAGCTAATACAAATATTGTCCTCCCCTACATAGAACGTGTAGCGTGACTTGCCAGTAGGGTCCGTTGTTGACACAGTTAACAGGTATCCGTTTCAGAAGAACAGGTCTGTGATTACTTTCGTCTGAAGCTGGTCCTTTGGCTTAGGAGAATATCCCAAGTCCTCGTATGAGCGTCTTTCTTCTACGCCGGCCCCTGTGGGTCTGAACCTCAATAGCTGTCACATGGTTTTCTACTTCTATGTAGGGGAAGACAACCTTTAGAAATTTCCTCATTAATATTCATTTGCAAGTTGATTCTTTGTATAATAATAGAAATCTATTAATAAAAAAAAAAGTTGCGTCTGCCCCATAATATTTCTTACATGTAGTGTATGAACTGCGTACGCAATTGTAATAACTATTATGGGAGTATGGGATGGCTTATTTTAAAATATGCTTCACTACCGAACAAAACGCTCGTAAGAATAGATTTGTAATCGACAAGTCAAAACCAGCTTAAAACATTGAGCCACAAACAGAAACAACACAGAAATTGGAGCTGAAATTTAAAGAAAAAACCTTTTGCACATCAAACAAAACAAAATAAGGCCAACGCGGCCACTGGCCTGAAAAACACAAAACTGCCATCTTTTTCTATGTGCCTTTATAGGAGGACTGATATAGGAGAAGTGATATTATGTAACAGTTCAGTAATTTTATTGTTATTCTATGAATGACCTCTTTTCAGCAAACCCCTAAGAGGCCCGAATCACTCTGCATTGGTTAAGCATCTCACATTGCAAGTCCTTCTTTCAGACAAGCAATATAACTTCTCTACATCAACTATGACGTTGCGACGTTCGCCCAGCTGATTCATTTGATGTTCGATCTTCACGGCTAACCGTTGAATAGATCACTTCGATCCAAGCTTTGCCTTGTTCCACGTTGTGTTTGATGTAAATCACAAGGCTGGCGTGGATCAAATTGTCTGCTCTGGACAAAATGAAACTCCAAGTCATAGGATAAATTGTAAAGAAATTGTTTTATATCTTGTACAGAGATGATAGTACAATATCAATTCTTCATGCAGGGATATATGTTCTTCGTGCAGGCATATACTTGTCATGCAATGTTATTCGACTTCTCTCTTCTTCAAATATTTCGTGACAAAAATATTTCGTCGTGAATAAGTCTAGACAAGGCATCTGGAACGCAAAGTCGGGGGTCTTCTTCAGCGATAGGAAGTCACGTGAGTTCGGTGAAGCGGTCGTCTCTTGCCTGGTGTCTGGCTACTTCTCTCGTGTTGTCGCTTTGATCTTCTGTTTATACAGACCTTCGTTCAAAACTGGCATGTCGTCTGACGTGGTTTGGGATTTCGTTGATTCCCCTAATTTCCACACAGAGTTCTTTGTTTGACACTGGGAAATTAATCGCATGCCCAATTTTGGAGAGATCCCTACTCTGAGGAGTAGTGGTAGCAGAATATCGATCCACCCTAACTCCTTCCTTCTCGTATTGGTGCCTCATACCAATACTGCCCAAGGGTTGTAGGCAATTCCTCCGCCTCCCTTGTTGTTCTACCTAGGCCTTTCACTTCTATGGTCACTTGACCAATTCGATCTCTAGGCTGCGGAAGCAAGTAGGCGTGGCTTAGCTCAAATTATTAATTTTAATTATCATCCAAAATTTTCATCAACGGAATTCCTCGATCCCTTCCGCTTTCCCAATCGGACACTCACCAGATGTTCCCCTGACAGCCTCTTCTTCTGACACCTCGGTCCTTATCTAAAGAAATTTCACCGCTTCAGCGATTCACACTTTCCCTTCCCTTTTTTTGACAATGGATAAAAAAACAATTCTCCAACTTTGCCTTTGTCCCCAAAAAACCATAAATATGACCTCTCGGCCGACTTTCCTTACCGGGTTATGGTCAGCAGATAATTCCATAACCTGAATTTAAAAAAGTGTCTCCATTTCGGCTTCTGCATCGCCTCTCTCTTCTTCTTTTGACAAGTAATAAGGGAAAAAACACCTTAATTTTGACCTCGACCGACCTTACCTTTGGGCCAACAGATAATTTCATAACTTCATCGTCAGTTGTCAACTTCGGCCATACGGTTTTTTGTAGGAAAATCAGATGTTTCTGTCCTTCTCCTCTGCCTTTATCCAAGAAAGAAAGAAAAAACCTCTGAATTTACTAAAATCTGGTCTCGACTCTCGGTATGTTTATTGATCTATCTTTCAACACTTAAAGTGTCACATCTCTCTGAGTATAGCTATCGAGCTGTCCTTTCAACCGTTAAAGTGTCACAAAGTGCTATCACGCTTTAGGTAAAAATGGTGAAACTCGGGTTGTTGCTTTGGACATCTCGAAAGTGTTCGACAAGGTTTAGCATACCGGTCTTCTTCGCAAGTTGGACATCTACATTAGAACAAAAAGATCTAGAGGAATGGCCGTTCAGGATAACTTTCATTTCGAGGTTCGATAAGAAAGACTGAATCAGTTCAAAAATCCACCCGAAGATACCATATTTCAACTTGTGATGAAAGTTATCTTGAACGGCCATTCCTCTAGATCTTTTTCTTCTAATGTAGATGTCCTCGGAGCTCTATCCTTGGACCTACATTGTTCTTAATTTTTATAAATGATCTTCCTGATGGCATCCGTTCCCAACCTGGTATTTATTATGATTATACAACCATTCACTCCTGTCTCGATATTCAATTCAATAAGTTCAAATTAGCAGCTGATTTTAAAAAATGACCTACAATTTAACTGGAACGAAGAATGACTTGTTAATTTTCATGCCCCCAAAACGAGACTGCACTCTATTAATCATCTGAGAGTTTCTTGTCTGCTTTCCATCAATATGGCTGATGCTAATCTCCAAGAAAGTGATTCGTTGCGCCTTCTCGTGCTAACATTCTCGGCTGATAGGAAGTGGAAATACTGCATTGAATCAATTGCTAGGTCAGCTGCTGAGAAAGTTGGTTCATTGTGTCGTGCTAAACGATTTTTCTCTCTAGAATCTAACTACCATTCGTCCATGCTTTGAATATTGCTGCCACATATGGTCTGGTGCTCCTGCTATATATTTAGAGGTTCCTGGTAAAATCCAAAGAAGAATCAGCAATATTATTGATCTTGACCTGGCGTCTCGGCTTCAGTCACTTTCCCGCCAGAGAAATGTAGATTCCTTTTCTATAAATACTTTCATGTAATTATTCGGATGAACTCTTTGCTTTGCTACCTAGACTTTATAAATTTAAGGGCAGTACTAGATTAGCTACACGGACTCATCAATTCACAGTAGAATTGGTTAGATGTAACCGTAAGTTCTATGTTAACCTTTTCTTTTCCTTTCTCTAACTTTTCACTGGTGGAACTCTCTTCCGGATTCTTGCTTTTCTGTCAACTTTGATCCTCAAAAATGTAAATGCGATGTCAATCGTTATCTACTGTCTCCCTGATTACTCTTCTATTGTTCTTGCTCCTTGATAATGTTTCTGTTTTCTAATTTTTTCACACTTAGTAACCCCCTTGTGTCTCAGTGGCTTGTATGGAGTGAAATGAAAACAAAAATCGATGTGGATCAAATGCTGTCATTCAAAGATGAGTAAACTCGATGCTATATGTTGGAAGCAGGGTCGATTGGAAGAATAAAACAAATTTTATCAACTCCAGTTGGTTAATAGCAATAGGATTATGTGTGAGTTATCCCACTTTGTCAAAATGCCCGCTACGGGGCGCTCACTAAACCTATAAATAAGGAATCATATTCTCTCTTTTCAGCTCTGGCTTTCAGATATAGTCGCGCGTAGATAAGAACGCTGCCGCTGGGACGCGTTCGCTTCTTTGGTCCTCCTTTGACATTTGCACTCTCTCACGCATGCATATACGCACACGTCTATCACACACGCTTATTTCACGCACACAAACAAGCATATTCTTCTTATAGCTATTTTTAATGTTTTTTTCTTCTGTAACAATTGTCTACTTATTTAATTCCTTTTCTTAATGAAATGCGTTATCATTTGGTTTATATTTATTGTTTTGGTCTTTATTTTTACCGGGACTCACATGAGTCCGCCAATATTGTTTGCGGGATAAATGTTCCAGGAACCCGTAAATATTTACTATCCAAAGTCTTAATTCTCGCAACGTAATAGTGACTAATGGTTACCCAAACATACCAGCATCCCGCAACATATGACTTTCACGGTAATTGCTCCGATGAGCTGCTTTCGCTTGTCCCTAGGCCTCATGAATTTAAACGTCCTACGAGGCTGGCATCCCGTTCCCACCCCTTCACCGTTGAAACTGTTAGATGTAGACGTCTCTTCTACTCCAATAGCTTCATGTCTCGCACATCTCGCCTGTGGAACTCCCTTCCTTATTCATGTTTCCCTGACAAATACAATCTCCAACTATTTAAGTGTAACGTCAATCGACATCTCCAGTTGCCTTGATCTATCCACTTCCCTTCTCCACATCCTTTCACCTTTCATTCCCATCTGCTCTCGCTCCAAATCTTCTGTAACCCCCTTGCCTTGATCGATCCACTATCTTTCTCCACATCCTCTCCTTTACCACTCCTATCTGCTCTTCCTCCAAACCTTCTGTAACCCCTTGCGTGCTAGTGACTTCCAGCCTTGCTTGGGGTGATAAGCTTTAAAAAAAAATGATAAAATCTGACATTGTGTAAATAAATAATTTTTGAGTTGAGAAAGAACATTGAATTGATTTGTTTATGAAGTGATCGACGAATCTTTTGGCTCATTTTTACCGTTTTAGGATACTCAGTGTTGCAGAATTCTACCTCCCCTATTCTTCTTCATCTTTTATGTGTTGTTTCCCTTCGGGGCGTAGGCAATCATGGCTCTCCACAACTTCCTATTTTTATTCTTACTACTTTAAATATTATCTCTTACAATAATTTTCTAGTTTTTTTTTTTCGTCACTATTTCGATTAATAGATTCTTTTCGTTTTGACATTTTCCCTGTTTAGATGTCTGGAAACTTCGCTTTATCAAGCACCGTGAGAATCAAACTCGCAAATAACTATATGTGAAACTAGCTTCTCAATATGGATATGCTGATTGTTGAGATAAAATCAATGATTGAAAGACAAAAAAAAGAGAAAACGTTGCGGTAATAAATAAATAAAGTGGAGGGGGGTAAATCTTGTTACTGCCTAACTGGTCTATCAGTGATAGTGACGTTATTTAAGTGAGAGTCTTCGACTGAAGAATATTTTGATTTAAAAAAAACATAGCCCAATGCAAGGGAAGTAACTCTAGTTTATATAAAAATAAATCTATGCTCCTTCATGATGTAGGCAGTTATAGTTCTCAATGGCATTATTGTAAAGTGAAAACGCAATGTCTTTTGAAATTCGAAATTGATTGGGTGGTCCCGTTCTCCGTGCCGATAACCGTCATGTCATTGCACTCATCCGTGTCCCTTCATGACGTAAGTGATCAAGGCTCTCTACAGCTTCATTTTCATTAATATCTACAGATTGCTATGTCTTCTTAGGAAAGATAGAAGATAGTGGAATGGGTTCCCGTTACCTTCTCCACAGTGTTGAATTCAGAGTATTTCTTCTCCAAGACTGGTTTCTACGCAAGGTTAAAGAGTCCAATCTACCATGCTATTTAACCCATAGCTGAGGAAACGCATAACACGAAAGAGAACAGAATAAACGACGAGAGCGGAATTTGAACATGGCTTGTCAATTTTAACTAACCCCACATTCTTCATCGACTTAATAATTTTTATTTATTTATCTATTCCTGTAAAAAAAAAAAGATTTGCACACGACAAAAGCGAAATTTACGCCATCATAATGATGTATTATTATAATGGCTAAATGGTTTTATTTTGTCTCTAGTTTTGATCTTTTTTTTTAAGAATGTGTAGAGAACTTATGGCGGACTTCCCCACATTAATTTAACTTTAGATTAGGAAACAGGGCTGACGCAGAAAAGGATAAGCAAAAGACATTGTTACACATAAAATATGTATTTAACAAGATGTACAATATCAAACAACGATGTGAAAGAAAGCCTGCATTTAAGTAAGAAAAGGTTGAATTAACCAAGAATTGTTTCACTTTAACTGTTATTTTAGTGTTCCAAAGTTCACCGGAAGAATGTCCATGAGAGTCTCTTGTAATGCTTGTTCTTGAAAGATATTGCTGTGTTAGAAGAGTTTATGTGGGTGTGTACAAGGAATGTTCAGCATGTGAGTGGTGTGAGTGAGTGAGAAAGTTGGCGCATGGTTTCAACTGTCGTGGATTCGTTTGGCAATTGAAATCTCACTAATTGGGATTAGAAATATCTTGGCTTAAATAAGCAACTATAGGCTCCAAATCGTTGCGCGGGAAGAATTACTCTTCACGTGCAAACGATCTGATTGGTTGGCATCGACCAATCAGCGAGTGAGCTTTGGAGAGATTTAAGAAAGCTTCTGTGATCCGTTTCTCCCAAAAGTGCACAAAATTGATTACTTAAAAATAGAGCGATTACAAAATTGTTGCATTACTGAGATTTGTAAGTTGCCTGTAGTGATGTAGTGGTGATTTATTAGCCAATGAATGCTTGGCGTTGTATGTGATTTGTATTTTTGTATGTATGCACGTTCGTGCGTGATAGGTCCACACAAACCTTTTTAATGTTGAAAATTAGCTTTATTGAACAAAATATCTATGACCATTTCGTTTGGTTTTGTTTCGTTTGGTTTATGGCATATCAACATCTCAATGGGTTATTTAATGCCTACATGATTTTTATTGCTGGTAATATGTTTGTTTCAAAATGTATTTCTGTTAATTTCTTTTTCCGAAAATGTATTGTGGTAATTTAAAAAAAAAATGTATAACTGGTAATTTTTTATTCAAAAATTCATTACAGGTAATACAACCTATTTTTACACATTTTGACTCCAGTTTGGGGGTTAACTATTTGCTCATAGCTGAGACCCTAACAGGTGCTACCACCTCGGGTCAGTGTGGACCTGGAAACACCAGCAATTAAGAGGTGGTTCTGTAAAGGACCGTATGGGTTTGTGAGTTGTTGTATTAGAAACACGTGTGTAACTCCTGGTAGAAGTATTAAAAGGTCAAACTACAAGAAAATGGCGGACTTGAATTAAGTCCAACTGAAGATAAAGAAGACAAACAAGATATATATATATATATATATATATATATATATATATATATATATATATATATATAAACAAATATATATATATATATATATATATATATATATATATATAAACAAATATATCTATTAAACAAAACAATTTTACAATGGACATAGACAATAACATTTGTGTGTGTGTGTGTGTGTGTGTGAACATTTGTGTCTGTTCTTTGGTGTATGTTCGTACGTACGTGTATGCGAGTATAATGTTCATGGCGTCTCAAATGGGAAAACGCTGATCTTCTAAGAGAGCTTACATTGTAGTCGCTGAAATGAAGAAATGAAAAAAAGGATTTACCTCACCTCCACGCGAGGTGGGATGCGGCACGAGGCCTGAAGGAAAGAGAACGAGGGGAGAAGTCGTACAGTATTTATAGTGTAGGGAGAATGACCCCTAGTGACAATTTGGGAATTAAGGAGGCGCTAACTCCGACAATTCCACGCTCCTCAAAACGTCCTGATCAAAGACCTTGTTTTTGGATGTAGTTTATCATACCCAGGACGCGGATATAGTTTATCGTCTTACCCAGGACGACCGGGCATTTCGTGCATCAATCTTCAACTGCACGATTCTCTCCTCCCACAATTTTATCTTTCTCGACAAAGAATTGTTCTTGGGCCCTTTTACTTTTGTTTCTCGCAAAAAGAATTCTGTAAAAACCGGAATAAATGTTTAACCAAAAGTGCAGCAGAAGTTGCGACAGATTAATGAAATAATTTCTACCCAATGATTAACACTTAAACGGCAGGAAGTGACTGTATGTTAAACAGGTAACAATCTTTTTAAATGGTAGCTTTTGTTTATTTCCATTTTAATTATATGCAAAAACTTTTACTCTTTTGGATTACAGAAATTAAAAAAAGGGGGAAATAAATGGTAATTTCTTAAATATTTCTTAACAATATAATACATTGCTGCATTCCATGTACAATGGAGTTGTGTATTCTTTGCGCCAAATTGTCACCATTTTTCGACTCTTGTCTTCAAAAAGTCTCCACGAAAGCATAGCAGAGCTTTATTTGCATACTCCATGAGATGATATAACCTCATGAATGCTAGAATTGCCAATTAATCAATTAGATGATAATGAATAAATGATGCCTGTATCATTGGGGAAAAATAAGTATTGTAATTCCCCATGTATAATACGCCTTTTTTCTAAAAAAAAAATAAGTAAAATCAGGGTTGCGTATTATGCACAGCTACAACAAATCTTTAAAAAATTTCCACAAAATAAGAATTATCATAAAACTAAATTAGAATAATCTTATTCTATGTTTAAAATCATTTTTTTTTTAAATAAGAGTAGGAAATACTGGCCATAATGAAATTGGAGAGGTATGATTTATAGGGTTCGATTACCAAACAAGGGGTGCGTATTATGCGTGAGTAGAAGTATTTTCCCACGCATTCAGCACAATTTTAGGTGTGCGCATTATGGGTGATGACGTATTATACATGGGGAATTACGGTAAATCATCAATTCATGATATCCGCTGATCTCCAATGAAACATGACATCTAATGTTATCCTGAGGGAATATTACGCCTTTGCTGTAAACTCATTCTGAACGCTTTTTAGCAGTCGACTTCCGCTTCTATTAGACATACATCAATCTTTTGGTTTTCCACTTCCTAGAAGAGGATTCTTTTCTAAGTTTATCACATAAATCTTGAGTACAAAATTCACATGTCAGCAGCGCTCAGTTATTTTCGCCAATTTCATTTGCACACGGTGCTGATTTCACATAGCAGGTTCATTCATTTTTTAGAAAATATTTCTGGACTCTATTATCCAAACTGACATGTTTAATGAAATTACATAAAAATTAATCAACGAATGTAAATTTGAAGCATATTTTATACGTTTCCCACCGATATGACTATTCCAGGTGACATTTTTCTTTCGGACAAAAGAATACACAGCATCGGCATTTTTAAAAAATTGAAGACCAGACTTTGGTACGGTTAGTGGCAGCTCATTCTGTATGTGTTCCAAAATAAAGAAGCATCCACTTGTCATCACAACTCATTTATTTTATATTTAAAAAAAAAAAAAGAAAAAAGAAAAAAAAAGAAAAAGAAAAAAGAAGAAAAAGGAAAAAAAAGATATTTCTCAGTTATGTGGAATCTATGCATCAAAGTGAGTAGCATAAAGTTGATGCATATAAATGTCAGTACTTGAATTGAATATTTTAGCATGTTCTCATATCCTATGAATTGACTATACTTAAGTCTTGTCTTCTTTTAACTGCAACTGGACTCCAACCGTAGAGTATCATTCATCGAGAAATCTCCAGTACAAGACTTTGCAAACTATTTTTGACACATTAACAAAATAAAGGATATTTTTGCAGTTTAAGTTGCGGTTTTCCTAAAATAAGACAAAAGCCTAATATACCAAATATGCCAGTTTTAACAGAATTCATTATAAAAATTCATGTTCCGCTGTCATGATACAACCAAAAGCGAATTTCCTGGGGTTTAGTTAAAATCAAATGCATAAAAAATAACGAAGTTTCTTCAAAACACAATACAAACGACGTAATTCAGAAGCATTAATGCACTTTAAAAAAAAAATGTTTATACTTAAAGTTCAGCCAGTACAAACGGGTACGCAACCACCTCACAATATAGGCACAAAAAGAAATGGTACATTTGGGGAAATTATGGGATAGCAGTGAGCTGTAGAACAGGACTCAGTGTACTTCCTGCTCTTCCCTACTACTGTGACAATGGACTGCTCCTACTTATAAATATGGCAAGTAGCCACATTAGAGTAGGATTTGAGTAGCATTTGATTTACTCATATATATAGAAAGGAAAAACCGGAGTATTTAATAAACCTCTGTTTCCGCTACTCTATGGCCTTCCTAATTCTTAGCTATTTTGAATAAAGACATTACAACACAGAACATGAGCATTTATTAGTGTTGAGTCTTGACTCAATGTTGAATCTCGCCTATTGCATGGAATAATAATGCAACACAAAATGTACTTAGAACAAGAATGTATTATAACAAGAAAGTGTACACAATAAGTACATATAGTATTTCTGTATATTTCTGGGAAGACGTTCCTGGAGAATGTGTTGACTAGTCGCAGTCGATCAGAGTCTCTAGTTGGATCTCGTGATTCCGCTCCTCCTTCTCTCGTCTTCCGGTATCAACCATTATTTATATAGTTGATAGTCACCTATGCAGATTAGGTAGATCCTACACAACAATTAGGAAGGATAGATCTTTACATACTCGGCGGCTCAGAAGTAACTCTTGTTGTCTTGCCTCATTTCACATACCAATTTATAACCGATTCTGGACATTAGTCTGGTTTGTACTTCAAACTATGCTTAGGCCTTCCTAGTATTTGTACCTGTATTTGTACCTTTTGTAAGGCTGCACCTGGGATATATAATCTCTTCACTTGATGCGAGGGTAGTTAGCAAAAGACCTATCAGAAGCCAGAACTGATGAATCAACGGCCAGATGACTAGCGTTAGAGTCTCGATAAAACCACTGTGGAGAAGGCAACGGAAAAAAAAACACTCCACTATCTCAAGAAAAGAAGTGTAAAGAGAGTCAAGCTCATGTGGTCAGTTCGAAAATGTCAAGCAAGAAAGAATAACTGTCAACATTGTTGGCGTTTTTCCTCAGTTACGCACACAAGATCATAAATGCATACGGAGAAAAAAAAGATGGTTAAAGTTAATACGAGATAGCGACAAGTAGAAATGTTTTCTGGGATACTGTCTACTCTTGGACAGAATTATTTTATTTAAACTGTAATGTTTGGTTTGGTTTGATTTACCAGCACATCAACCCTCTTGGACCATTTAATGCTGAAATTTGAATTTTTTTTTTTATTTGATAATATATAATTAATAATATTTTAAGTTTTTACAATTCATGATGTATAGTTGAAAACTTAAACTGAAAGGGTAGCCATTTAACAGCAGTTGTTGTATATGCACCGACACCACAGGGTACGAAGGCATACAGTCGATAACTCCAAGATTCAATGCAAATCACAGGAAATCACTATGATCGTGGGAGACGTGGATGCCAAAGTCAGAAAACAAAAATGCGAGACAGCTGGCAAGTTCGAACGAGGACTAGAAACAAGAAACAAGTGTGGCAAAAGATAGGTCCAGTGGCGTACAGCAAACAACCAAATAGTTACTAACACCTGGTTCCATGAAATTCAAAGATGACAACGGATATGGAATAACCGAGGAAAAAACACAAAGAAACAATGTCAGTATATAATGATCAACAAAGGGGTTTAAAAAAAAAAAAAAAAAAGAAAAATTCTCCACTGTAAAGTATACCCAAGTGCCAACTGTAGAATGACCATCTTTCAATCCTAAGCTACCCAAGAGTAAAATTATGGAAACTAAAAACCAAACCAACACCGAAACAATATGACAGACTCCTGCATGAACCAAGTTGCACATAAACAGAGTTAGAAACAAATATAACTTGAACAGGACTACAAATTGGAAAATGTTCAGAGAAGCACTAGGGATGTCGAAAAGTGAGGTCATTCCAAGGAAAACAAGACAAGAAAAGAGTGGATGACAAAAAAAGTGACCACAAACAGTGCCAAGGAATGGTAGAGAATACAGAACACTAAACACAGAAATTAGAAACAAATGTAGGCAAGTTAAAGAGGCATGGCTCAATGAATAATGTCCAGAAATAAAAATTAAAAAAAAGATGAGCAACACAGATAAAGCAAATGATGCTTTAAAGAACAAAAAGACATGACAAAAGGTGTACTCATCAAAAGGTTGCGGAAAAATCAATGGAAGGAACACTGATAATAGAAAAAGAAAAAAATATACTCGATAGTAAACATTCAATGGGACCCTCAACTCAAGCTTCCCAACACGTGGTCAATGATTACCCCATGTTACATTTAGATTCTCTATTTCATTGGTGTGCACCAAAAGCTAGGAAAGGAACCACAACTGCTCATAAAATAACAAGATGACCGGAGATATGACAAGAACAATGCAGCTTTGTCAAGGACATTGGAACAATAAATGCAAGAATATACACTTATGTTTTTGAGATTACGCAAACATATTTGATAAGGTACGGCACAAAGATCTATTTGAACTGCTAGGAAAACTCTATTTGGAAAGCAGGATTTTAGAAATGCTCTACAAAAAGTCTAACCCAAGAGAGCAGCAGACTCTACTCAGAGTTAAGATTAATATGTGGGCATAATCTCAGTATAAAATGCACAGATAACATTGTTTAGATTGCAGACAGAAAGAAAACATAGAAGATGTCTTCGACAAGGTAGTAAAGGGAAGCAAGAAGATGCCATCAAATGGAAGACAAAGTTATAGTAGTCAAGAGAAAAAGCCAGTGACACAAAATACGAATTGAAGATGCCAACATATAGTAGTTTAAATATCTGGGAAGGGTTTTAAGAGGACGGAAAGTGCAACACTGAAAACCAAACTCGCATTGGATTAACAAAATATAATCCCAAGTTTACAGAAAGTACTAAGAAACAGGAAAATTTGACTAAAAACAAAGAGGGCTAAACTGTTATCAATTCTCCTATATGACAGTAAATGCTGGACACTCTCCCCACAGACAAAAAGAAAACTAAAGGCAACAGAAATGTTCCTACAGAAGGATGCTGAGAATTGAATGGACATAGCGAGGAAGTTTTAAGGAAAATGGAAACAAAAAAAAGAACTTGAACTCAGAATCATAAAACAAACATGAAAAAAAGAGGGCTTGGAGAACTCGACTCTCACAGGGCATATCATGGACAAGAGTTACAGGGGAAGGCAGTGGGCCACCTATCTGATGAGTTTGTGTGAATGGATGATAGAACAAGGGTACAAAAAGCCCGGCAAAGGGACAAATACTGCTATGGATTACAAGAGATGGGAGGTTGTGGAGAGCCATGATCCCAATTCTTGTGTTGTAAATTAATAGACCTTACATTAATACCAAGAACAAAAGTATTTTGCCTTCGAAAACAAGTTGATAGATATTTTCTATTTCTGCTTACTGTATAAAAAAAATAAAAATAAATATGAAGAAACCTTCTCAAAGATAACTCACCTGAAAGAAAGAAAATTATTTCCCTATTCATCAGCCTAAAAAACAATGTTTTGAAAAAATTAATTCTCCAAAATCAACTTCATAAGGAACCAATTTTAGCTTGCATGAGATTATGGCATTAAATTTTTCAAAGCGGCTGGAAACAACTCTAAAATTCTCAGGTGAACGACTGTCATAAATTGATAAAAGATTCATTGACTTCCATCTTCTCAGGATGACTTATCAAGTGATGGAGTCAAGCAGAAAGGATTTCTCTTTTATAATAGCCATTAAAACAAACATTTTAAAACAAGGAGAAAAACTTTTTTTTTTTTTTTGTAGTTACTGTAATTAGTAAATCAAAAAGAAAAAATTGCCAGTTTTTGTTCTACACACCTCCAAGCTTGATCAAGGAGTTTAAGGTATATGCACAGCAACTAAAATTATTAGTCAGGATGTGTATATATATATATATATATATATATATATATATATATATACACACACACACACACACACAATTTGTATTTTTGTTTTTTAAAGTAATCCAGTCAAAAAATGAGGAAAAAAAAAAAAGAAAGTCAAAAGGTTCAAAAGAAAAAAAAAAAAAAAAAAAGTCTAGCAACAAAACTAAATTTTGTAAACAGGATGACTTTATTTACATAAAAAAAAAATTACAGTATGAAATTTTCAGCTTTATGATTTATTTTTTATTTTGTTTTGAGGAATTGTCAGCTTTTTTAGGAGGAAAGCTGAATAAAAAAAACTATAACAACCAACATAAAAATAACATTGAGACAAACTACAATATTTACATACAGCCAAGTCTGAGTACACATATTCATGCATACAAACACTTCTATGACAGATTGGCAGGGGAGCAGTCATGGCCCCCAAATTAAACAAAAACGACAGGGAGCAACCATTATATTCCAAAGAAATAATTTTATACTTAGGCAAATGCAAAAAAGTGCATGGCTTTTGGGGGGGGGGGGGTTGCAGATGGGAATGGGAACATCTATAATACACATTAAACATTTGTTTTAAAAAACAAATTTTTAAAAAGCATTTGTTTGTAAAACAAAAAAATTGCAGGAAACAAAGGCTAACAAAAGCAAATATAATTATCATCAAAGTCTCCATAATGGGGATGGAGTAGAAAAAATAAATTTGTCAAACTTTATGCTAATGATTTTGTTCTGCTACAAACTGCAAAAGACTGTTGCATGATGGGATTACTCTGCCATACACAATTTCAGAAGGAAACTTTCATTTCCTGAAGGCAATTTTGTGCCATTCTTCATTAAAAAAGAATTTTCTATTCATTTTCACATTCCCCTTAAACAGCTTCAAAATTGACAAATGAAGCTATTAACTTAAAATGTTTTCATTTCTTTTTGCATCCCACATGCTTTGATAATCACAAGTGACCTGTGAATTACCCCTACAGCTAATTTTGTGCCAGCATACACACAAAGAGACAATTATGCACTATACTTTTCATAATTCTATGCATTTGTTTTGTCAGTAACAGTTTGATGTATGAGTTATCTCCCTTACGCCTGCGACTATAGGTGGCAGTGTTTTATGACACCAACAGACTCTTCCAAGATGTTTAATTTGAAAAGAAAGAAAAAAAAAAAAAAATAGATTACCATGTGAACACAAGGAAAAAACACTGCAGAAATCATCTTGAAGCTTGAGACAGTGTCACCATGCAGTGTTGATCCCTATGTCTACAGTGTCTATATCTGTAAACACTATATCCAATATTGAGCACTATTTTAAACAAACATAATTTTTTCTATTTTTTTTTTTTTTTAGAAGAAAGAAATATTGCAAAATGGAAAGTTTTCGTCTGACATGTTTTATCCTTTAAGACATCATTGGACCAAGTGTATGTTTACATTGATGCAACTGTGAATGGGAGACGCAGGGAATTTCAAAAAAAAAATTTTTTAATGTGTTTTGGGTATTCTGTCATTCATGCACATGTGTAGATGCATCAGTGTAAACAAATTTAGTCCAATGAACTAAAGACTGAAGCATTTCACACAAAACGTTTCACTTTTGTCATATTTCTTTCCACTAAAATTGTTCTTGATATATGAAAAAATTTATATATTTTGCTTTAAACGTTATTTTTAATAGATACTCATATTTGAGTAGATGCTCCCTTTATTAAACAGTTTTGTTTTTTTATTTCCATTTACTGACTTGAATATTCAAGGAATCTTATTAAAGAGAAATATGTGCTTTCCCCCACAGGATTTGAACCTATGGTCCCCCTGGGCAGTGGGAACGATCATTCTCAAATATTCAAGATTTGAGACAAAAATAGAATATACTGCTCAATAAATAAACAGAGTATCTACTAAGAAATGAGTATTGACAAAAAATAACATTTCAAGTGATAAAATCTATCAGATTAATAAATTAAAAAAATCCATTACTTTAGAAATATTTTGTCACTTTAAATGTTATTTTTAGTTCATACGTGTGTTTGAATAGGTGCTCCGTTTACAGTATATTTGTTTACTTTCCTCTATCAGCCTAAATGGTTGAGAAATTAAAGAAAATGTGCTCTCCAGCAGGAATTGAACATATATATATATATATATATATATATATATATATATATATATATAAGTAATTATACAAGAATTAATTAGCAATGTTAATGTGATTAATGGCAAAATCACTTCGCTAACATAATTTAATGAAACATTAACTTACTATTGATTCCTTGTTGTCAGATGGAATTAATAAGACTGAGTTGACAACTTGAAATTATCTTTGGAGCATAAATATAAGAATCGTGTTATTCAAGGAATTGATAGTAAGTTAATGTCTCATTAAGTCTTGTTAGCAAAATGATTTCGCCATTAATCACATTAACATTGTTAATTAATTCTTTATATAATTACTTCTTTATGATATAATCTGCCATGAACAACATGGCTAAATTAGTCATCAAATAAATATAAATTATGAATCACTTCATAATTCTCCTTAGAAACAATAAATGATTTGCTTGATTTGTATGTTATTCTACAGTTCTCACACATAAAAAAGATTGAAGGGGAGGGGAATGGATTCTGTCAAATTGATCGACAGAATGATCCACTGAGAAGCAAAGTAGAAAGAAATTCTGGAAAGTGGAAAGTTCTATAAATTTATGAATTGAGAATCTCATCAAGAAATTCAACAATATTGATCCAGGATTGAAAGAGAATTAGATTGGTTATTTTACCAGCATACCAATCCCACGGATCATTTTGCAACAAATCTGCTAGTTTTTAAATTTGTTTTTATTTTGTGTCTACTTTGCAGACAAATTCTTTTATAAGTCATTATTATATAAGTGTAGGGAAGTAATTCAGTTTTACTTGCATTCTGTCGCCAGGTGTTGATTCAGTTTCCTTTTCATGTTTTGCGGTAGAGTTTTGTTACATTTAAGAATTCTAGAATAGCTTTGGATTTGACACCCTCGAAGAGGGCCCTAAGATTGGGTATATTGTAGAAGTATTTTCATATAAGTGCCAGTTTTTTACAGTACTTCTTGGCAGTTTGGGAACTTTGGTGTGTCTTCATTTTTTAGGAAGAAGTGGGTTATGTGAGCGTGTCCGATTTTGATTCTTTTAAGTATGGTATCATCTTTTCTTGAGTGTCTGGTACTGTGATGTTGTACATTCAGAATGGGTTTTATTGCTGGAAGCAGAAAAATTTCACAACATAACTAACCAATATTTTAAAATGCCCCATCTAAAGAAATCTTCCAGTATTTGAAGAGGGAAATAGTTTGAAGACAAATGACTAAAACACAATTTGCTTATCGCATAAACAAAACTTTAAAGCAAGGGTCCATTTTTTTTTTTTTTTTTTTTTAAATAAAACATTGATAGTTGGAATGTCTAAATCACTGATATTTTCGTCAGCTCAAAAGAAGAAATGTAAAAAACATATCCATAGATTACTAGAAGTTTGTCTTTTACAATGTGCTTCTAACAAAGAAAGAAAATTAATGGAAAGATTTTGATTGGAACCAAGATTTGGATAATGGCACAGTGATAGGCATTAAAATAAGGAGAAAAGAACCAATGAAATCAAAGACAGAAGCAAGCAGGGGGGGAGGAGAGAAAAAGGTTTCTTTCAAAATAGAAAAGTAATTGATATCTAAAACAAGTTAACAAAAAAAAAAAAAAAAAAAACAATCACAGATTGGTAAATTTTATTATTTTCTTTGTTACCAAAAAGATCTTTAGCACATAGGTATACCATATTTACCGGCATCAAAAATATTATTTTGTTTCGATTTTTTTTTACTCCTTTAAATAAGTCTCAGAAATTTGTCTTTTTCCCTATGGACTGGAAGTGACTTTTTTCTTTTCTTTTTTTTAATTTACAATTTTTTTTTTCTCCTTTCAAAACTGTTGTCCCCATGCCAGAAAATACAGTATATGAAAACAATACTTAAAATAAAGTTCAGAAATCTTTAAAAATATATCTTTAATAGAAAAAAATAAGTCTTTAGATTTTCCTATTGATGATTTTAATCAATGTTTTTTTGATTTTATTCTTTTTACTTGTTTACAATGCAACTTGATTTCCACCATCAGCTGACAGGAAGGCTTATCAAATCTGACCCAACAACATACGCTCACATAATTTACAGAGAAAAGCCCAGCCAACCAATGTGAAATGCAGAAGTAACAAAGGTGATAACAGTCTGTACCTATCGATAAATACTAACACAATACTGGATCATAGAACAAAGAGTCAACTTCCTTGATATGCTACATAGATAAGTAAATATTCACAGTATATAGGCTCAGAGGAAAGTAGAAGTTGTTCTATGTCAATCCAAAATATTGACCAATACATATATGGCTGCTCTCTTTGGTCATTCAAGATAGAAAAAGAGGAATGGCCAATAGTAAATGGACCACCATGGCCAAGAGATCATAGAAAACAGCAAAGGAAAATAAAATGACTGCTCCCCACCAGGTTTGCATGCTGAGGAAGGGGGGCGGTTAAGGACCTTGTTGAAACTTAAACAGTTGAGAATGGCCTTTCAAAAAAAAAAATTAAAAAATTAAAAAAAAATTAAAAAAATCTCCTTACACACACACACACACACACATTTGTACAGAGGACTTTTTAAAATTTTAATATACATAGTATTCAGTAAAAATGCACATATTCAGATATGAACAGGTTTTATTTGTGTGTGCAAGTGCACAAATGTGTGTTTATGTTGTCCAACAGAAAGGCTACAATAATAATAAAATTAAAATTGAAAACAAAAATACTATTACTTCTGTCTCCATAATTGTTTTTACATTTAATGTATGAAATATGTAAACAACTATTATATGACAGATGTAGTAATGACTTTCAAAAAGCTCAATACAAATGCGACGGTTTCTTTGCTTGCAAGCTTTTCTTAGAGAAAAACAACTTCAAATTTACAATTTCGTGCATGTGTGTAATAAGAAAAGAAAAAAAGAAAAAGAAAAGGATTTCGCCAGGAATTTGTTTTTATTTCTGTGCATTTATCAAATTACCTAAAGGAACAATTTAAAAAAAAAAAGAAAAAAAAAAAAGGTTAAACAATCAGTGAACAAAATAGATTTTAACTTTCTTCTATGCAATTGGACCAATTACTAGGGGCTTGGTTAGCATAACACAGTAGAAAAAAATAAAATAACCAAAGACAAAAGAAATAGAGTCAGCACCCACGTGGCAATGTAAATGCCGTATCTCTGTGAATAGCTAATAATTAAAAGGCCTGCAGAAAGGAAAGACACTGCTTGCTGATAAAATGACACTTGAGCTACTTGATGAGGAATGCCTGGTTGAAAGTTAAAGGTAGCAGCAAAATAAACTAAGGAGTCGAAAATCTTTTAATTTTGTAAAAACAAATTTGGTGAAATGAAGTCTGAATTTATTAAGAAAAAAAAAATCAGATAACAATATAACAATGGTCATTACAATTCTCTACAAGGTGTACAGATAACTGGCTGTGTCAGTGTGTGTGTGTGTGTGTATGCATATATGTAGATAGGGCTTGTAAATTTGTATGCATAAAGACTTGTGTATGTAACTGTGTAGCAATGGTACATAGAACAGAGAATGAAAAAGACAGTAAGAAGGAGGAATGAGGAAAAAAAAAATGCTTATTCTGTTTTTTTGGCAGCAGTAGACAAAACTTCTTTCAGTAAAGATTCTACATCAACTTCTGGTTGTTCATTGTCACCTAGAAGGGAGAAGAAAATAAGAGAAAAATGTTCAAACAAGAAATTGACAAAAATTTCATAGTTTTTTTTGGGGGGGGGGGGGGTTCACATTTTCAATTTTATTTAATCAAGTTAATTTTACTCTTAATTCTTTCCAGAATTAATTTATTTCTAAATTTTATCCGTTTTAATGTAACTCAAATTCAATTTGTGAGCTATCAAAAGTTAATCTCTTCTATACCTATATATATATATATATATATATATATATATATATAAAGTAATGGGACCATTAATCAAGAAATATCGGAATTTCTTGGAGTACCAGAATTGGCATTAGAGAATTTTTAACCTAATTTCCAACTCTAAAAAGGATTCTTTATATTTTTTTTTGTTGTTGTTGTTGTTTTAAACTTAATTTTCCATTCCTGCCACTAATGATAAAAAAAATATAAATATTTATTGATTTTTAAACCATCAGTAAAATTAAAATCTATAGATCATAATAACACCAAAGTTAAGTATAGTGTAAATTTATTTTACGTGTGTGTGTGTGTGTATGTATAAATATATAAAGAAACATGCAAGTTTCTACTCAGTTTTCAAACTTTCCATAAAGTTCACTAGTTGAAAGTGAAAATTTTTTATTTTTTATTTCTTTTTAAACATTTTTAATTCATTCATTTGATATTATAAATTATTAATTTAATATTTATAATCAAAATTAAATAATATAAACACAAAATGAATTCACAAAATGCATGCATTAAAAAAAAAAAAAATTTCACACAAAAGTGTGTATCAAAACACCTAAAATTTAATTTCCATTAAAAATTGTATTTAATTTTATTTTACTAATATTTTTCTTTGTTATAATTGAACTTTCCTGTGTTAAATTATTATGGCATTTAAAATATTTTTTAACTTTTTTCTAAGTTATTCCTCCTTATCCCAAGATGCAAGTTTTATAAGTAGAAGTGTAATCTGGTGTGATTAAGCTATAGTTTTTCCGCTTTTAACACAATTTGTTTCAATACTTTTAAAATAAAACTAGTAAAATTTAATTTTCTAATAAACAAAAAAAAAAAACCAAACAAACAAATGATCCCATACAAAAGATACAGATTTACAGTTGTTCTAATACTTATGAAGATTAGAATCATTTTTAATCTTATTTTTATACTTTGTAATAGTTGAATTTCACACCTTATAAAATGATCAAGTTGGATATCAGCATTATTTAGTTTTCATCATCATAATGTTTTTAAAAATTTATTGTAAAGTTTACTAAAATTACTTATATCACTTTAAAAACAAAAACAAATCCACAGATATGTTTTTAGTGTGTTCTTGCACTTTTACTCTTTTTTCTCTTTTAACAAAAATAAAATACTTTTTGATTCTTTTTAGAAATTATTAAACTTTTTAGCTGTGAGAAATTTATTTTAGACAGTAACACTTATTAATTTTTTTAGATTGAAGATCCTTTATTAATTATTTATTAAGTTGCTGTGATAATTCATATTTAATTTTCATTAAATGCCTGTAAGCAAAGTTAAAATTTGCATTTATTTTTTATTCACTGTCCTTCCAGATTAGGGATAAAATTTTAAGGAGATTGCATAATATTTAGAGGGTACCTTTGCTTGTTAAAACCTAAAAAGTGGATAAAAAAGACCCTTTTTTATTTTACAGTTAATAGCAAACCATTATTAGTTGAATCTTGACAAATTATACACATTAGAAAACGAGAAACATTTTTATTTAACAGTGAAAAATTTAAATTTTAACCAATGATATTTATTATTTTCAGACTCCAATTCTGGCAGGTGTATCCGATAACAAGCAGAAATGTGTACTTTTTTTTTTTTTTTTTTTTAAAGATTTCTGATGATAACCAAAGTAAAGCAATATGTCAACAATATCAGGAATTGTATCAGAATTGATAAAAATATTATCATCCTATTACTAAGTTGTAGCCTCTGTCTGGCTGTCTGCTTGTTATAAAGTTCTCCTAGGGTTTTGGAGAGAAACTCCCATAACTATAGATTTTCTGAAACATTACCCAGGGTACTTATTTCCTTTTTATCCAAGAGGTCCCAGGGGGCACAAATCCCCCACTGAAAATTTTTTTTCCCTTTGATTTAAATTAAATTTAAACAAGGGAATGACTGCTATCCAAATTATAGAAGGAGAAAGCCAGAAGATGGAGGTCACATCAGCAAGATCATTGAGTAATATTGAAATGCATCATTTTTCTCCACAAATTATAACAATGATTTAAAATCAATCATCATTTTCTTAGAAAAAAAAAAAATGTCTGGCATGCTGCAAGGCATGGGTAATTCGGCTAATACATACATACATACATACATACATATCTCACACAACATAGCCTAGTTCTATGAAACTCAGAAATGGTTTCTACCCAACCTGATGAGGACTTAAAGTTAAAAGCTTGTACTATATTTCTTGTACTTTTCTTCTGAAATGAACTTTGGACAATTTTAGATGGAATTTCCTCCTTGTCTGAGAAGGATTATTCATAATTTGGAAATACCTTATGTTTTAATAAATATAAACATATATATATATATATATATATATATATATATCTCCTTCACTGATAGAATGTATTGTGCATGGAACTCCAAGTCATGCTACCAGTGAGGTAGCATATGTATATTTATTAATATATACTTAATAGCTCTGTTGTATTACATAGAGCACTGTTTTATTAACACTAGCATTATATGTGTGTGTGTATGTGTGTGTATGTATATATATATATATATATATATATATATGGTAAGATTATAACCATGCAATATGGTAGAGGCACTTATTTTGACTTCTCTGCATATCTGGTCCCATTCATTTCTACAGAAATCAAATGTAATAAAATGTCGATGTCATGTTTGACCAGCCAGATGTGGTAAGTCTGATTTTTTGTGGTACAAAATTTAATGATGCCAAAGATAACGGAAACATTTTACATATGGCGTCAAAACCAAGAGAAAAAGTAGGAACTGACATTTAATACAGGAAAAAAAATATTAATAGTTAACCAGCTTCACTCCTCACTTCTCAAAACTTGATGAAAATAATAAAATAATAGTACGTACCGACTAAAGGAAAACAGAAAAACATTGCATTAATAATATACTAATAGTGAATATTTAAACAAATGCCATTAAGTCCTAGCAGCCACTCCATCTTTTTCACACACGGAAGGCTGCCTAGAGTTAATGAAAATTGTCTGAAGCACTTTGGAGATTAAATTCCAAGTGCAATCTACACAAAAAAGAAAACATGTTCTCCCAGCATACAGACGTTTCTTTTTTCTTTTATCATTAGGTGCTCCACAATAACAGATTCAGATGCAACTTATCACTCAGCTGACCCCTCCTAATAAATGCTAGAACATGCTGGGAAATTTGCCTCTCCAGAAGTTGATTTAAAAGAATAGCAGAACTTGTTTTGAAGACTATCCTTGCAAACATTTCTTGTGGATTAGAATGAAAACCAGTATTGCGAAATAGCAGTTCAGATTTGCATAGCAAAAAATAACACTAGTCTAACCAATTCAAGGCAGACTTATATAGACAGGACATTTTTCAGACTCAAAACGTTTAAGCCTACAAAATTGTGCAATTTTTGCATTTATACGTGACTGCACAATGTTCAAAGGATAACTAAGATCAGAAAATATCCAGACAGGGAACGGTTGTTCTCCTGGTCAATATTCTATGAAAAAGTTCTGCCTCCAACTCATTGTTGAACACACACAACCTGTCATCTACATTTCATACATAACAGTTGGGTTGGTAGATAATAGAAAATAATTTTTGCTCATAGAATTCCACAAAATATATTTGCTATAATGGGCCCCAAAGGACTGCCCATAGCTATCCCATCAATTTGTCTATACATTTTATTGTTGATGCTAATCTCCACAAACATGGTAAAAAAAACTTAATTAGCTCAACAAAATGTTTCAGAAATATGAAGTGGGGAAGAAAGACGACTATGATACAGAACATCAGCACATATACCTGAAGTTTCCTGAAGATGAACGCAGGTAAATAAATTGCTGATGTGAAACAAACACATGAACTTATCTTGGGAAGAGAAAGAACAATTTGGAATATAATTTACAAAATTAAGGCAGTTTTGAATACATGTCCTGGAATGGTTGTAACAATTTTGACAATGATTTGACAAGATGTGTCAGACCGGAATATTCACCTTATGGGTTTTAAGTAACCTGTATAGCCGGGGTCACAAAAAACCCAACAGCCTAACAAAAGGTGTGTAAAGTTTTACAGTGTTCATTTTTTTTTTCCTTGCATTGGAAAGCACAAATATTTGAATAACCTATAAAATAGCTTAGAGACATGAAATTAGTGAGATTCAACCACACAATCCCTGCTTTACAAGACCAGTCCACTTAATGTTTCAGCTACAAATACATGTAAAATAGAGTAAACTGAAAAGAGGTTTCAAATATAAAAGTTGCCAAAAACAGTCTTTCAATGCAAAGGTCAACTGAAAATAAAATGGTCAATTTGAAGAAATTCCATGAATTTTGCAATTCTAATTTCTGGTCTCAAAAAGAAAACCTGCATTTTTGTAATTTGAACTGTACACTCATTTTAGAGTAGTTGCCTGCATTTTAACCTATAATTTTCTGTCTTTATAAAGAGAAACAGTTTTGAACATCTGCTGACAGATAAGAGCAAGCAATGATTACAGCTGAGATATTTAGCTGAAAGCTTAGCTCTAACCCTAAAATTAAAACAGCATTAAAATAAATTATACATTACCAGACTTGGGTTGCCAGACTGGGCAATGTTTGTAAGACCAGCATTATTAAATTTTGAATTTTATCACTTGTGACTTTTTGGACAAAATAAGCCACAACTTTCACAATGAATAAGTAAATTATAAATTTATTAACACTGGGCCTTCAAATATAATCCAAAATGTCTTAATTCTTTCAGCTGATAGAATATTTCCAGATTAAGACACAATCCTTAAAAGAAAGAATGAAGAACTGAACTGACCATTTTGTGCATCACAAGATGTGACATCTTTCTCAAGAGTTAATTTTTTCTGGGCACATCGGAACATTGCTTCTTCCACTGTATCTTTGCTCAACAAACGGAAAATTTTTACAGTCCTATTAAAAATAAATAAAAGGAAAAGCATATCAATTATGACAGGTAAGTAAACAATGATAAACTTTATGAAAAAGATAAGAAAACAAATATTCCCAAGTTTTGTTAACCACTTGGGAAAGGCTGATATTGCACAATAAATTGTTGTTGTTTTTTGCCTTTCTTGCTCTGATAGTGAATTGAATCATGAAAGCAATGAGCGTTCTTGAATGGCTAACCAGATATTATTTAATTATTTTAATCTAATTTAAAGAGGAACCCATACAAATTCCTCAAGAAGTGCAAATTATCTCTTTTTTAATTCGTAAACATTACAAAGAATATTAGGCACAAGAGTCTTGAAGGGAAAAAAATATTCAAGTGTGCAAATGTAAACTTGAAATTATTGCAAGATAATTTTGGCACAACCAAATATAATTTATTCTTATTAATTCCTTTGTGCATGTGCAAACACAAACGCTGCTTAAAGGAAAGTATATATCAAGGAGTGGAAAAGCTTATAAACAACAAGTTTCGGCAACAAGTGTTGGTGGCTTCATCAAGTCAAAACTGTGTATAAGCAAAATGTGTTGGGATCTTTGAGGATAAGAGGGCAATAAATTAAATTACTTCATCAGATCAGTCAGCCAAAAAATGTTTGTATATATATATATATATATATATATGCAGAAATATAGTCTTAAAGTGTGCTATATTTATGGGGTAAAGTGCTCAATATCAGAGATAGAGCATGTGTAAATATAAAAGTGGACATGGAAGTCAGCACTTAGAGGCGACAGTCTGTTTCATGCTAGTGCAATCGTCAGGCGATTGCACTAGCATGAAACAGACTAGTGCAATCGCCTGACGATTGCACTAGCATGAAACAGACTGTCGCCTCTAAGTGCTGACTTCCATGTCCACTTTTATATTTATATATATATATATATATATATGTGTGTGTGTGTGTGAGCCGCTGGCATCTGTTGGATTTTAAATCAGTCTATTCAAAGTAGATCCAGTTTTTTGCCCCCCCCCCCCCCCCTCGCCTGGCTTGTACAACACATTGAGGTATTATTGCTTTTGTAATATTATATATGGTCCTGGTCGTAAGTTTATTGTTAAGAACTGTGAGATAAGCGCACTTTCAATGCATTTCATCCTTAGTGAACCCTTTTCTCTCTCGATCAGGATGGCATTTATCGAGTTAAAATTGTAGTCAAATGTATTATGATAAACTACCATATCTCTGTGATGCTCATATAGTCTTTTTTATCTGAGGTTTCTGGATATTTCACCTATGTACACCATTGAGCATTTTCTACAATCTATTCTGTATATTCCTTCATCTGACCTGTTGCTGCCATCTAAATTTCTTAATGTTTTAAACGTAGTATTGATGCATTTTGTCTTAAGGTTGGATAAGTTATTCTTGATAGTAGCTGTTATGGAGTTGGTAGGTACAAAGCTTTTCACTTTGTCTCATATATATATATATATATATATATATATATATAAGTAAAATATATAAAAGATACTTATATTTCACATAGTGTATTTTTGTATAGTACTCTGTGCATGGTTTTGTTAGCAACTTTTTATTTCTTCTTATATAAAACAAGATGCGAGTGGGTAGAAGTATATTGGAAGCCATTAAATTGGCCAGAGCAAAAGGAGCAAGAAACTGGCCAGAGCAAAAGGAGCAAGAAACTGGCCAGAGCAAAAGGAGCAAGAAACTGGCCAGAGCAAAAGGAGCAAGAAACTGGCCAGAGCAAAAGGAGCAAGAAACTGGCCAGAGCAAAAGGAGCAAGAAACTGGCCAGAGCAAAAGGAGCAAGAAACTGGCCAGAGCAAAAGGAGCAAGAAACTGGCCAGAGCAAAAGGAGCAAGAAACTGGCCAGAGCAAAAGGAGCAAGAAACTGGCCAGAGCAAAAGGAGCAAGAAACTGGCCAGAGCAAAAGGAGCAAGAAACTGGCCAGAGCAAAAGGAGCAAGAAACTGGCCAGAGCAAAAGGAGCAAGAAACTGGCCAGAGCAAAAGGAGCAAGAAACTGGCCAGAGCAAAAGGAGCAAGAAACTGGCCAGAGCAAAAGGAGCAAGAAACTGGCCAGAGCAAAAGGAGCAAGAAACTGGCCAGAGCAAAAGGAGCAAGAAACTGGCCAGAGCAAAAGGAGCAAGAAACTGGCCAGAGCAAAAGGAGCAAGAAACTGGCCAGAGCAAAAGGAGCAAGAAACTGGCCAGAGCAAAAGGAGCAAGAAACTGGCCAGAGCAAAAGGAGCAAGAAACTGGCCAGAGCAAAAGGAGCAAGAAACTGGCCAGAGCAAAAGGAGCAAGAAACTGGCCAGAGCAAAAGGAGCAAGAAACTGGCCAGAGCAAAAGGAGCAAGAAACTGGCCAGAGCAAAAGGAGCAAGAAACTGGCCAGAGCAAAAGGAGCAAGAAACTGGCCAGAGCAAAAGGAGCAAGAAACTGGCCAGAGCAAAAGGAGCAAGAAACTGGCCAGAGCAAAAGGAGCAAGAAACTGGCCAGAGCAAAAGGAGCAAGAAACTGGCCAGAGCAAAAGGAGCAAGAAACTGGCCAGAGCAAAAGGAGCAAGAAACTGGCCAGAGCAAAAGGAGCAAGAAACTGGCCAGAGCAAAAGGAGCAAGAAACTGATTGTCATGAGACATGCCATATTCTTTGAAATTGCAGACAATGAAAATTTCTTAGAATTAAATTTTGGAGGCTCACTTCAAAATATAACCAACAATATTTTCCTTAAAAGGGAAAAAATTGGGAAGATATTTATTAACCAATAAAGTTGAGATTAATAAATCCAATTTTTGGTTTGCTCCAGAGATGATTATTTTATTATAAATATGATCAATTCTTGTTCACTACTAGTCTTTCAGTGAACCTTTCACCAGGGGTGTTCATACATTTGTTGCACAAACTAATCTGAAATTCTCACACTTAATTACTCACATTTTTCACATATTTATTTGAATATATAACATTACAAATAAAATGCTTAGCGATATTGACACAAAAGGAAAACATGCAGACTTAAGTTTGTTTATGAGCATCAATAGTTTCCCCTGTATATTTCATGCAGTTGACTGCAGTAAATTTATACACAGATAAAACAACGTAAATCCATATTGCATACATCCCCACGGATGTAGACAATTCATTTCATTGTACTGTATAAAAAAAAAATACACAAAGTATTTTATGCAAAGTTGTTCATAAAGAATCTTTGTAATTCATTTCTTTCATTTTGAAAGAAAAATACACAAATAAAAATTATTGGAATTTTAGGATCCATGTTTGAAGATTTTCACTTAACACTTTGTTTAAATATGCAGAAATTCCTGCAGGAGCAATAAACTGTCTCGAGAGAAAGGAGTAAAAGTAGCAAATTGGATCAACAGAAAATGATTTTCAATAAGAACTGGTCTTGTATAAATTGGTAACTAATACAAATGTTATTAGACTGAGAATTTAGAATCTCAAAATCTAATAACACTTGTATTAGTTATCAATGCATGCAAAAAAAAGGTGGTAACTTACTTTGTCTGTCCCATTCTGTGGCACCGGTCTTCAGCTTGTTTGTCATTGTAAGGATTAAAGTCAATGTCATGAATGATGACAACATTGGCAGACGTCAGATTAATACCCAAGCCTCCTGCTCGTGTTGACAGCAGGAAAATGAAGATTCCAGAATCATCGTTGAAATTATTGATTAAACCTTGCCTAAAATTAAGAAAATAATTCATTTTAGAAGATATGGGAAAAGATGAAAAATAGAATATGAAAACTGTCAGAACTGTGGATCCTTCCCACCCACTCATTATATTCTGGATCCAAAAGTCTAACAATGTTAAAGACAAATAAAGACAACATTGAAAGTCTATTTGTGACAATTACCTGACAGGTGATTTTTTTCATTGACTTTAAGTGATGGTATTTAACATTTAGCACTATAGGTGGCTATTTACTCCCAGCAAAATGTTAGTCCTGCCAATGCAAGTTGAATTTGAATTTCTTAGTTGTGGAGTCATATCCTTCTATGGCAACACCTAAAACAAACTTGACTGAAATTGTGAGTCAGGATACTGCTATTTCAAATATATAGAACTAATATATAAAACAATGTATTTTGAGAGGATTCCATATATAGTAAAAGGGGAAGTAATATTTATAAATGATGCAGAGTGCTAAAGGCTTAAAAAAAAAAAAAAAATTAAATCCTTTTTTTTTTCTAGGTAGGTAGGTTCTCTTTGTACTTGATCACAATCTTTAACCTTACACAATTTTAAATTAGTAAATATCAATAATCAATGAAAATAGCTTAAAGAGCCTGACACAGAGGGCCACACAAACTTTATACAAAGTGAGTTATAAATTGTGTTTACAGAATTTATTCCTTGCATTGTAAATTATCAAATGTTTAAATAATAAATGGGTTCTGAATAATATGAAATTTTTCACAGAATCTTTTTATGCTAACGTTAAAGTCTCAAATTGGAGAATATTAACCACTATTCCCTTTTGAAATTTCTTTCACATTCCCTTTTATTGTGCTTCCTCACAAATACTCCAAACTGTCAGTATACAGCACCAATTACACAGTGCAGATTGGAAATAAAGAACAAGTTTTTGGTGAGACTTGAACTCGCATCTTCAGGAAGCCTGTTTCTACCCCACCCCCAATCAATTGTTTTACCAGTTGAGCTATATGACTTTTACAGATGACAGATCAAATCTCGGCTTTTAAATTCAATCTTCATTTTCTCCCCTGTTTGGTACCATATTTGTTATTGTGTTTATATACACTAATAATGTTATCAGTAGTATCTTGAATTGTCTTTTATTAGATGAAGCATTATTGACCATTATTAATTCTTGACTAAAATGTCTTAATTTTTTTTACTTTTCATTATAACTACTTAGACTATTAGTAAATACTATAGATGGAAAGAATATGACATTAAAAATATTTCAACCAATTGTGTTCTTCAGCCTTTTGTCAAGTGTGCATTTCGTCCTTACTGCCCAATATTTTCAAAGAACAGAATATCAATCTGAATAATTCATGGGTAGTTTCATCTAAGAATTTCAAATATTGACTAATTTATTTTTGGTAAGAAAAAATAAAACCACACATTAATTTCAACAGATTTGTTTGTATAAAAATGATGTACAAACTTCTTATTCTTTTCAACTCACCGTTCATGTACTGGCGTTTGTCCATCCAATCGTAAATATTTTATATCCTCTTTAATCTTAAGATATTCTTCAATAATGTCCAACATCATAGTGAATTGGCTAAAAATAAGCACTCTATCACCCTAAAAGAAAAAGAAAACAATTATTGGAAGTTTTATTATAGACAAAGTAAATGAAACAATTAACAAAAGCTGACTGGACAATTTTCTTTCAATAAGTAGGCCACATGAGGCACTGTGCCCATCTTGGTCATTACTATCATGACTCATAAGGCAAAGAACGGTAACCTATTCATAAAAAAAAGTCATCTTTGAGAATGCAAAACTTCTCTGAACAGATAAACAGCAGCTATTTGCAATCCTCTCAAGTAAGAATTGTTGCTTGATTGAACAAAGGAATCTACTGCCATAAAGACAATAAGTACCATATTTGGTAGCATATAAGACTCCCTTCTATTCTCACTCCATGTTATAAATTGGTTCAAAATATCTCTCCTGGATCTTTCATGCAAAATTGAGGGATCAGGTAAGATAATGTTTACCCAGTACCTAGCCTAACTTCATAATACTACATGTAATTCGGTGGTGGTCTCATAAACTATCAAGAAAACTCTAAACAATTCAATATCAATTAATTGTTAATTGACAGCCCATTGAGTAATTGGGTTTTGAAGTTAATGACAGCAGCAATTGGTTAAAAATGGACAGTCAAAGGAATTAAAACTATATGTCTAGTGTTTGGAATTTGAGAATTCTTTTACACTCATTCTTCTAAAGGTTGACCAATTCCGTAATTATTAGGTAAAATATATTTAAACTAATATAGCGCAACAAGAGTGATTAGAACGTTCGTTTAACAATGAAACCCAGGTTTGAATCTCACCATGGTCAATTTCTCAGGAAGGAGACATCCTGATGTTATCAGACTGGAGGGGGGTGATCCCAGCATGTGGCACCTTTGGAAAGTGCCTGAAAACAATACCACGGGTTGACCCAAGCCTTGTGAGCGAATTTGGGTAAATGGAACCCTTGGAGGTCATCAATAGTTGTGTTAGGACAAAGTCACAAGTCATCACGGCCAAGAGCTTGAGAGTAGCTGGCCTTGTTCAAATTGTTGATCACGCTACATAACACGCCCTTTCCCAGAAACTGTAACTATGGTCTACTCAGCATAGTTGCAGTATAAACTACAGGTGGGCTCTGTGGGTGTTGAATAAATGCAAATGCACCCGAGCAAGCGTCTGCAATAGGGATTGGCTAGCTGCCCTAATAGATGTGTATCCTCGAATACAAGTGGCCAGTTATGCTATAGCAACAAAACAAAAGCTAATTTCTCAGCTAAACAGTTTGGAAAATGTCTAATAATTTTCATAAATTTCAGTAAGAACAAAATCAAGACATTAAAAGTAAAGTAGCTTACGTTTTCCTTGAATTCTGGTAGCAACTCATCAAATTTACGGAATTTTCCAGAATCCAAAATCAAAGAAGAATTCAAAGCATATTTGCCAAGGTATTTCTTGAAGAAAAAAAAAAAGAAAAAAAAAAAAATTCATTCAAAAATTAAATACGAAATATTTATCAAAATAAAACCTATAAAAATAAACACACCTGCAATACTTATTGAAATGGCATAAAATAAAAATCATTTTTTTTAAAAAACAAAATTCAAAATTAATAAAATAAAAAGAATAATTCACAAAATAAAATTAATTTTTATATTTCTATTAAACTATATTTCAAAGGATAACAAAAAAAAAAAAAAAAGAAAATGTTCACAAAATCATCAAAATCTGAGTGATGATTCTGAAGGAAAAGTTCTAATTAATTGGGTTGATATGTACAAATTCAAATATATTCCTTAGTTGAGGGACTTGAGTCCCCTTTTGTTAAATGGATGTCCAGTGAATAGTAAAAAGATGATTTCCAATTAAAGTAAATAGTCTTTAAAACAGTTTCATTCTTAACAATTCTTAATGAAAAAAGTTTAGAATTTTAATTATGTTTTTAAAATAAACTATCATATTCCAAGTGAAAGCTTGGGACAAACAGAGATGTAGGGTTTTGCATAATCCAAAAATTTCCCCATTTACAGGATCTTGGGATATGAAAGATATCGACTGCAGATAACGAGGTATTGTTATATATGCAGGCAGTGGTTTAATCTTTTCACAAACATTAAGCAACATAAAAAAATACCCTAATTAAACTTATTTAAAATTATTTTTAGTTATGCTATTTTGATAAGAAAATCTCAACATACATTTAATTTGAAGAATTTATTTTTTTTGTAATAGTTCAACTACAATAATAAAAACATGAAGCCTGTCTCATGGCTTAGATAGATACACATTTCCCCTAGTGATAACAGCGGGTGATATTTAAGCCCATATAAAAGCAAGTTTCAAAGCAGGCAAAAGTTGTTATCTCCCTTAAAAAGGGTAGAGGCATTCCAAACCCTTTATTTCTTTCCTCTTACTTTGTACCAGGCTGAACTAGGCGAAGTAAATATTGACAAGGGGGACAATCAGCATTTTGAATAGGATCAGAAATAGTAATAAAAGTGAGTTGGACATTTCACAGAAACTGAATACAGCATATTCGACTTTTGTCAGCAGGTGCTAAATTTTCAGGCCTAACTAATTGATAAATCAATATGGTAATAAAAATTCCTTCTAACCTAATTTCTGTAAAGGCAAGAAAAAAAAATTCCTTCAACAGCATTTAACTTTGAAATCAATCCTAAACTGCCAAGTTTTATTCCTTGAAAATGTCACAAGGCTGGCTTTTCTGAAACAACTGCAATTTCCAAGCTAAGTTAATGCATTTGATTACAAAGATCTATGTTACCAAGACTAAGAAGAAACCTGACCAACACTTGTCTCTACAAAAAATAACATCCAACCACTTACTCGATATAAAAGGCAAAGTTTATGCAACTCAAAGTCTGACATTACTTCCATGTCTTGATAAATGATTGATGGCTGAGCATTTCTATCTCGATGGGACGGTTCCTGCAAATGGAAAAGGCAGACAAGGTATAAAAACTGTCAAATAAAAAGCAAACACAGATTTCTTTGAAGATTTTTTTTCTTTTGCTAAAATTTTTAAAAACCAAATTCCATGAAGGAAATTATATTTTTTTCTTTCAGATTCAAATCAAACTTAAATAGAAAATATGTTCATACTAATTTAAAATAGGATTCCTGCAATTCTTTTGTTTTTTCCCATATTTAAGGATAGAATAAAAAATAGCATTCAAATAATTAAATACAATGTTTTACAAGCATATTCCTTATTCTGTGTCTCATAGAAGATGAAACAAAAATGTTTCAATTAAAAATAATTTTAAAATGAAAATAACTTATTTAATTTACAATATTACTTTAAATAAAAAAAATTTTTTTTAAAATAATAATAATAATAATAGGTGGTTCTGGTAAAGAGCAATGCTTTTGATGATGATATGAAATATCTTAATAAAATGGATATCCAATTTCTTTAAATAATGGGGGCGGGGGAGAAAAAATATTTAAAAAATATAAGAGAAATCCATATGGATAATCTCAATCTTTTTTTTTTTTTAAAATGTAGATTATTTATTGTATCAAAAAGAGTAAATGTTGTACAATATAAAATTGAGGTAAACTTCATGTTTACAAAGAACTCACTCACTTTGGAAATGTCCTTAGACATGGAACGTAACAGGCTATCATTGAAATGCCGCCTTTGCAGTAACGGGTGGTTAGCTGTTTTACGAAGCTGCATCAACATACATTGGCGCGTGTTAGTTTCTTGGTCATTACCTTCTACAGCCTCAGTAAATCGGTTAATCAAATTCTCGTATTGCTCTTGTTGGTCAGGAATCATCTGGCAATAAATAACTTCTTCCTGTTTCTTTGGCATCTGCTGCAGTACCTGAAAACAAAGTACACCAGTTTTATTGTTCTTTTCTTTCATTCACATGAAGCTTTCAATTTTAATCTATTCAGAAGAAAGGATACAATCCTGTTCAAAACATGATTTCATATATTTCAATGACGCTTCAGTAGGAATTTCCACTTATCTACAGACAGTTATGACTTTGAACCATGCGTAATGCTAATGTGAGTCATAAAATAATTAATTTAGGATGAGTGATCTGGAGTTCTTTTCTAATTGACCAAAGAACTATAGCAAAACCATTCTTTTTAAATATTTGTAAAAGAAATTTAACTGTCTATATCTCTGAGATGAGGTATTATGATTACTTATATTATTTACATTATTTGGACTTATCCTCATCTTCATTACCATATTCACATTTCAGCCATTGAACGCTCCAGCCTTCTTCAGGTGATTGGGATTTCGAACCAAACACTCAAGGACACATGACCAAAACGTTGTGAATATGGCAATGAAGATGAAGATAACTGTCTGAATAATGTAAGAAAATTTAACTGGAGAGTTTTAAACATAAATTTGACAAAATCTACTAATGACAAGATAAGCTGACCATAAAAAGTAAAAGCTTCAATATTAAATACAGAAATATCAAAAGTTTCAAATCCATAGAGAAGAAAGAGTTAAGTCAAAGAGAAAGTCAAAGGAAAGAAAGGAAAAAAAAAAAAAAAAAATCAGTCAAACTGAAGCCAATTGAATGATTTTTGTGACAAAAGGTGTGCTCATGAAAAGGTGGGTTGTTAGTTTGGGACGTAATAACATTCACGAGCAGAGCAACTCCAATTGATAAGATCAAATGAAAGTTCATGTCCCTTGTCTCTCACCTGGGATTTCAGTCGTCGTAAAATAAAAGGACGCATAATCTTTTTGGCATGGTTGATTCGTTCCATTTCATAATTGCTACGCTTGTCATCATGAGATTTCTGAAAAAAAAAAAAAAAAAAAAAAAAAAGTTACTATCACTGATATAATTCATGGATAAAATCAAACAGGCAAAGTAAGAAAATGGGGGATCTCATGATTATAGCTTTGTTTAATAGCATCTCCTGCAGAAAATTTTCATTTTTAACTTAAGCCAACTTGAACAAAAGGTCAAATCAGCCATGTTTAACATATGTACCCACAAAAAAATTGTAGCTCAAAAGACACTGCTATACTCTCTACTCCCTTGGCAATTTTTATTGTTTTAAAAATGTTATTTTTAGAATTTTAATAAAACCCAAACATGCGAAAGTGGATTTATAGTTTTATTTTCCTCAAGCATTGACAAAAGTATTAAACACTATTCAAATAAATAAATACTATTTAAATGTTTTCTGTTGTCAATTCTCAAGAAAAAAAAAAAACGTTTAAATCCAGATGCTCACAAATTATTCTATTGAATTAATATGGCGAGAGCAAAGAAAAGAAATACCAAGAAAAATGCATTTTTATAAAATTTTTAATTGCGGTTGCTTGTAGAAGTCTTTATTTAAATTTTCTGGTTTACATTTTTATAAATTTATGAATAAAAAAAAATTGTTTTCATAGTTATTTTTTTTTTTTTTGTATAATATGGTAAATAATTGTTTCATTGTAGTTGCTTCACATAATTTTATAAACTTGTAAATATAAAATTATTCTTATAAATAAGCAATCAGTAAAATCAAATGTTTCATACTTTTGTTTTCAATTCTTGAGAAAAAGAAAAAGAGAATGTATAAATCCACTTTCATATGTTTGGGTTTTATTAAAATTCTAAAAATAACTTTTTAAGCAATAAAAATTGCCGAGGGAGTACAGTGTAATAGCGGCATCAAGAGAAAACTGTCCTTTTGAAACACAATTCTTTTGTAGGGACTAATGTTAAATATTGGCATAAAATCCATAAAGGATCAAACTAACAATGGCTTGCAAGCCTGACACATTTGCAAACTCCAATAATTAATTCATTAATAAAGTTTAAATTATTGTCAACTATTGAATATCAGAGGTATACAAAAACAATTTAACCAAGTAGTAATATTTTTTTTAGTTTTTAAGGTATGCTGTATTTATGGGGGAAAAGTACGGAATATCAGGACAGAGCATATGTAAATATAAACAAACATGACAGACAACTCAGACTGTGAAACAATGGGTCCTTTGAATTTCATGGTTGTGCTGTCATGTCCTGCTATGACAACAATAAAACCTTGATTGAAATCAAGAACTAGTTTACAGCAGTTGATAAGGCTGTCATAATGGAAAGGGAAATAACACTTGTAATGAATAATGCAGAATGCTGAAGGTTATTCTTTCAATTATTGAGGTTTTCTTTAACTTCAAACAGTAAAAAATTTTGATCTTTTTTCCATAAACACGATAGTATAATATTCTATTTTGTTGTAGTTTATGTACAACACCCTTTTTCAGAAACAAAAAGTCATTTTTGTATGGACATTTTCCATGTATTCAAGTTTCCTAAGTTTAAAATTTATATTCCAAAATTGCTAAGTAAGATAATCTATTTTTCTAATAACTGACAAATCAAAAAGAAAATAAATTTTCATCAGTATACAGAAACAAAATCAAGTTATTAAATAGAGGTAAGATTTTTGTTTTATTTTCAAATTGGCGTAAATTAAAAAACAAAAAACTTTAATATAGTTCCAAGCAAGACACATACTTCCCTATTGAGAAATTGATGCAGCACAATCTTTATTCTGTCAAAATAAGCTAACTTTAGTAAAAATCTATAAAGAAATAATTTGGTGATACTAAACAGACAATAAAAGCAGGCTTAAATTTTTTGTAAACTAAAATAGGATTGTTCACATGTTAATAATGAATTCAAATGTTCAGTACTGGATTAAGATTTTGTGAGCCCCTTAGTAATATTTTGAAAAGGAGGGAAAAGGTTAACTTTTCTTTTTTTTTTTTTACACACAATGTTAAAGTTTTTCATAATTTCTTGGAAATTATTTAAAAATATTAGTAAATTGTGTTATCTTGGTTTTCAGTTATCACAAGAACAACTGTCATTTTTCTGTCATTGCTGATCCGCTTCAAGATGTCAGAACAGAACCTACGACAGGCATGCCACATGTGGCACGCCAAGCAATTTACAATGGCACAAATAACATCACAAATTCAGAACCAATAACTACTACAAGGCGAAGAAGATATTTAGCCATTTCAATTTTAATATATAATATATATTACTATATATTACTATATAAAATATATTGTAGAACAAGTATATTGACTGATTTGTATGCACTTGACACACTGAATGATTTTAAAATCTCAAGTCAGCACATAGTTAGCAAAAGGTTACCAACCCCTGCTTTAGTCCTAAGTTAGGGAGTGAAAAAGTTAATCCATCATTTGCTATTCTTTTCAACATAGCAAATTTCCTGCAAACAGCATTTAAATATGAATCCTATTTTAAAATAAATAATTCTGTGTACTTTGATTCAATATCAATAAATAAAATAATATTTTCATTAATTCTTGGAGGTTGCCCATTGGACTGTGACCCCTAAAGTCCCCAATCTCCATCCAACACAGCAAATGTCCAAAAAGTGATAAACTTGTCAATTCTTGTCTTACAAGATTCCTTTTTTCCATTCCAATCAAATGAGGTTCTGGTTTAGCGAATGTTAAATACACTTACAGTGATTAGTGTGAAGGTTTTTTTCAACTGTTCAGTCTTTCCCACAAACATCTCAGGCATCACAAAACAAAGAAGAGAGATAAGTTCAAGAAGATTGTTTTGCAAGGGAGTCCCAGTAAGCAGCAGTCTTCTATCAGCCTGAAGAAGAAAAAAAAGAACCAATTAAAAATATTAAGTTGCATCAAAAGCATTTTCATTTTGACATTTTAATTCAAAGATTATTTTATGTAGACACCTAAAAATATGCCATTATTATTTATATCTTATCATTTTTCAAGTGGAGATCTTGCATTATGGGAGTTCTCCAAGTCATGTGACCTCAAACATACTGCCCATTTTACAGGATATTTGTAATGGCAAGCAAGATAGACTTCTGAAGTAATGAGATACTAGGATTTATTCTGATTTTCTTAGTGTAGATCTTTAAATTCTGTGGTATAGATCGCAATAATAACAGGGACAATAGTAACCTGAATGTCCCACATTCTGGCAACCTCAATCAAGATCAGTATAATTTTTAAACTTTTCAATTTTTGGGGCCTTGATATTATGATCACCAGAAACAGCCACATCAATGAGAAGACTTTCTTGTTTTTTAATTTGATGATCATTATCATATATAAATTTTTTTTTGTTTTTACAGACCTTTACTCCATATATATATATATATATATATATATATATATATACTGACAGATTCCACAATATTACAACTACATTATAATCAACATAATAGACAAAGAGGAAATAAAATGGCAACCTCCTAAAGGACAATGCTTCAAGGTGATTAGATAGTGAATGTTCGTGCTAGGAGGTGGTAGATATAATGTAATAACATTCAGACAAGCAGACCATCTAATGTCAGGGTTTAAGACAGTAATACATGCTACAATAAAATTCAGATTAGTGAAAGAGTTCAGTGCAAGTCAGTTTCATGCTGTACTCATTTTGTCAAATTAGACCCATTTGAGAGTTGAGGGTCCAGATGGGGAGTGGGGGAGGGGGTCTTCTAAACGCAATGCATTAGTGGTGCACCAATGCTGCCAACAGTGGTCAGATTAACATCCCTACATCCATAGACTGGGTTCTAGATAACCATGTTGCAAAGACACTTGCTAAAGATCAATGCATTGTAACGGACGGCACGGGAGAGAGGAGAGCAAATGCAATACCCGGGGGTTGTCAACAGACTGTTCGGAAATCATTTACTTGCAGCAGAACTGCAAACATACATGCATCTATGGCCAGATTTATATTTATGCAGCAACAATCATGCACATTTCCAATGTCGTCATGATGAGAGGAGGGGTCACTTGGGGAAATTGAATGGTACTTCCTCGTGTTCAGTGAAGCAGTAACATCTTCCAGAATGTATTCATCCAGGATACACAGGTTCAATCTCTGGCATCATAGTGCAAGGTACCATGTTTGTGGAGGAAACTTTCAACAGCACCAAAAGTATGTACAGAACATTGTGAAACCCATTCTGCTGACATTTGTGCAACAGACTCCTTGTACCGCTCCAGTAAGTACCTGGCTCCTCATGCTATCCTCTATCTTTATAAGAACCAGATCAGGCTGAAAATGGAGTATTGTTGCCATATTTGGGCAGAATCTGACCAGACCTCACTTTCCAGTCTTGATAGAGTTCACAAGCATCTCCAAATTCTTCTTGGAGCAGAATTATTTCCCACCCTCTAACCTCTCTTTCTCAGGCAGGATGTGCCGAGTCTCATGGCTCTATCTCTACTTCTATAGAAAGTGCTTGGGCAAACTACATTCCTTGGTTCTGCCAGGTCCAACCTTCACAACTAGGATCCACCAACCCATTTACATAGTAGCAAACCACCCCCATTCCCTCTGGGAGAATTTCCACTCAAACAGCTTCTTCCTACAAACCACCACCCTGAGGAACAAACTCCCAAGAGGATGCTACTTCAATCACTACAATCTTAAGATAAAGTCTAGAGTTAATCATTATCTCCCCACCATCCATATAAACTACTCCTTATTGTAACCCTCCACCTCAAGTAGCCTGCAGACCTTGTACAGGGTGAAGGTTACTGTAGTGTATAAAAAAAAAAATTTAAAAAAAAAGGTGGGGGAGAAGCAGAGTATTTTGTCCTAACAGAATAATGTTTACCCACATGATGGCTCATACTATTCAACATTCTCTGCAAGATGTTTCACAACTTCCCAGGTAGAACAATTGCCAGACATGATGCCCATTGAACATGTATAAAAATACAACTCATTCACTCAGCCCACCTACAGCTCTTGCTGTATTGTGCTAATAAATGCAAGAGTGAAGGGATTTTGTATTGCTGGATGATTTTTGCCATCAGTACAATTGTAAGCAGTAAGGGTGCTAGCCTATGCTAATCCTTAAGCAGGGATATACAGTATATTAATATGGAGTCTGATTACTGTTAATATACACCTTATTTTGCCAGGGTTCCCAAAGATGTGTAAAAAAAAAAAAAAAATAAAAAAAAAAAAAAAAAATTTCTTGGAAGTTTCAAGGACACACACACACACACACACACACACAAACAAACACAGTGAATGGTCATCAATTTAAAAAAAAAAAAAAGCAAACTTTGTGATTTGTCTTTTAATAGTTTGACAAATGAAATGCTCAAAGAAAAGCTACATCTGGTTCCAATAATTCATTGGACATGGATCCATTGAAAGCTGTGAAGAAATCAAAATGTTAAAGGCTAAAACACAACTGAATGCAGACCTGGTTATTTTTTAATTTTACTACACTTAAAATTTTGAATTATTTTAATTCTTCTTACTACACATTTCACCTACCTAGATTACTCATGGCGTGTCAATGTCATAAACATTCTTGACTAGGGTGTGTGTGTGTGTGTGTGTGTGTGTGTGTGTATATATATATATATATATATATATATATATATATATATATATATATATATATATATAATGGTTTTAAGGAACAGATCTACAAATAGAAATTTTCACAAAAAGACTACACATTTTCGCTACCCCCACTACTCATAGTTTTGTTTTACTTGGTATAGAACACAATGATGTCAACATTTTGTTTTTCCAGTTCATCTAGTTTAGCATTCAGCTCCTATTCCAATTTTTAATATCTCTATGGATTTGTCCTTTGCAGATTTTCGCATGGCATTGGACATTGCGATATTTGCGAAGTTCTGAGTCTGCTCAGCTTTCTCTGCATAATTGTCAGCTGACTTGAGCAAAGCTTGTGTTTTTTGATCTTCAGCCCTTCAATTTATATAAGCATGAATTTCAGTTTTGTCAAGCTGTTTCTTCTGCCTTTTTTTTTTCCTTCTTAGCCCCATGGAAAGCAGTGAAAAAAATCAAAGTGTTGAAGGTTAAAACCCAAGTGAATGAAGATTTGGTTATGTTACACATTTTGTGTAGCATTCTACACAGTTTGGAGTTCTACTACAATTGAAAATATGAATTGCACACTTTAATTCTTTAGACTACTCAGGGTTTGTGAATGTCACAAAAATTCTTGACTGTTGCACATTTCCTGTGCAGTGAAGTATAATGGTTTTAATGAACAGAACTACAAATAGAGATTTTCACAAAAAGACCACACATATTAGCTACTCCTACTACTCATGCCTTTCATTGCACATGGCACAATGACATTAACATTTTTTCCAGTTCATCTAGTTTAGCATTCAGCTCCTGTTCCAATTTTTAATATCTCTATGGATTTGTCCTTTGCACATTTCCGCATGGCATTGGACATTGCGATATTTGTGAAGTTCAGAGTTTGCTCAGCTTTCTCTGCATAATTGTCAGCTGACTTGAGCAAAGCTTGTGCGCAACTTTCGAGCTTGTGTTTTTTGGTCTTCAGTTCTTCAATTTCTATGAGCATGAATTTCCGTTTTTGTGTAGCTGCTTCTTCCAGCTTTTTTTTTCTTTCTTCTTCTCAGCCTCAAGGTTGTATGCTGTTCTGGCATTGGAAACACTGCAGAGAAGAGCCTGAGTCATGGGAACATTCCCAGCCCCTCCAACTGTAGCCAAATGCATGATAATGTGCTGTGCAACCAAAATTTGCTGTTTCATATTGTCAGTGGAAATTTCCTTATTGACCAAGAAGCATCTCTCCTGTCCATGAGAGAGTACCAGCAATCTGCAAACAACTTTCCCGTTTTTTTTATATTCTTCGTTGCTCGACAAAGAAGAGTAGAACAAAGTGTCCAGATGGTCTTTATGTTTGCTGAAATTCTTTAAAGCAATATTTCCATCAGCCTCCTCCTCCTCCTCCTCAAACACTTTCTACTGACTGATGATGTCATCACAATCAGATTTGCCAACTTGTTTTTTGTCCATCATGTGGGAAAGACATCTTTTTAGACTGTCTTCCATGGAAATTTTTTTTTCTCACAAATGGATTCAAGTGACCTTACAAGAGGTTATCTAAGGACAGACTTTACCAGAAGTTTCTCAACATTATCTTTGTTGCAATTCTTCATGCAAACAGATCTTTTTTTGGATGAATTTTGCATCGCCCGATCTGCTAAAAATCTACACTCGATCTTTTTCAGCATCTTTATGCACGTTTAGGTTTAACAAAATTCTTTCAAATTCAGCTTGGAAAATGTAATTATCTTTTTAGTGTGCTCTTCCTTTACAAATCTTAACAGTTTTATGATCATGCTAAAAAGATCATCTGCAAGGAAAGGGAGCAACAGTTTATCGAGCTGATATTTTATCAGAAACGGTTCAATGTCTTTTGAAATAGATACAAAAATCTGCAGCTTCACTGGAAATAAAATGTTATTCATGTTTGACAGCACTGTAGAGAAAGACTTGGTCTGGGGGACATTTTTCTGTTTTTTTTATTAATTTCATAAATTTGATATCTGTCCAAATGTCTGAGTCATTCACATATTTATACATTTTTTTAGCCATCTTTGGCAGAAATACAAAAGTAAAGGGACAGGGTTGCCAGATTTAAATTTTTAATATAAAGCCAAGCAATAAAAACCAAGTAAGTTCTAATATATTTCATTTACACCAAAGGTAGAGATCCAGGCCATTGTTAGCCTGCAAACTTTAAAAATAACATTCTTCTTATTTATTCAGAAGACGCATTTTCTATCCAAAGGACACATTTTCTATTCTATCATCCTTCCCGTCGACATTTTCTTTCAGTCAAATTTGATTCTCAACCTTGTTACTTTTGGAAACAATTTAGACAAACATAATTTACACAGATACGCATCAACCCAGGACATGTAAATTATCTATTTCTCCAACATGATTTCACCCACTAGAGATCAAAAGGACTTTTTACTTTTGAAATTGTCATGTGAATAAAATTTCTTCAATTGTTCAAATTTTAAAAAACACCGATAAATTTTTCAAGATTCTACTAAAATGTATTTTATTACTGTAAAATAATTTATTATTTTCCTTTTCAACTACAAAATCAATGATTGCGATTTAAGTTATCTTTGACGGAGATGTTTACTTGTCTCTGACAACTTTTATTTTTGCTTTTCCTCTCTCCTTGTTGAGTGAGGGTAGCAACTAGGAGCATGCCTTCATATTTTTTCTTCTTTTCTTTCTAGTCACCTAGATGAGAAAATACAGAAGTAACTACAAGGTCATGAACTCGTTCTAATCAAGGAAACAAACCACTGTTAGCAATAATTGCCAAATATTACTGACAACTAAAAAAAAAAAAAAAAAAAAAAAAAAAAAAGTTTTAAGGAGAATTTTAGCTTGTGAAAAAGCCAGATTTTTGGGATTTTGACTTTCATAAATTGAGAAAAGGGATGTGTGCGCAGTCTAATTTAGAAAATTCCAGGATTTTTCAAAGAGCTTTTAGGCTATTGCTGTTTTTCTAGGGCCTGTATGGACCCGGTTTTAGATATGTGCATATATTGATCTATACAGGTGATCATTTACTGTAATCCAACTGTAATACTTATACAGTTAATCATGAACAAATGTAAACATCTTCAGGGTATTTATATCATTATCAATACTAATCAGCTATACCATTTTGTTTCAGATGTTATGAAGTATACAAGTTTTGAGATCCTGGTGTTTAGAGGCATTATTTTAGTCTGGGCCTCAAAGCCAGTGAAGTTTCTCACAGAATCTTGAAGGAAATTAAATAGCAATATTTGTTTAACTATTCAGTTGTACATTTTTGTTTCAAATGTTATCAAAGTTAATTGATTTGTTTTTTTTAAGGTTTATAAACCTTTTGCAGGATATTTCGAGACGGAAAATATTTTTAGATTGTAAGAATTTCTTTTGGAGATAATAATGATTTACTGATACAAGTCCTATTAATTAACCCATAGCTGGGAGGGAGAAGAGGTGGATTCATACCTTTCCCAAAAGTATTTCATCCATGTAGTTGAATATAACAAACCTGACTGGAATTGAATTCGGTCCTCCAGTTATAATGAAGAATACAATTGTTACGGTGTATCCAAAGTATTTCCCTTTCTTCCAAACCTTTTACTCCTTTTTACTTTATTTCCTGTACACATCTAAAGACTAAATATGACTTCACTATAATATAGAAAATGATCAGTACTATTCAGCCGTACCTTTTTGTTATAATGAGGAATGCAAGCATTGATATTCTGGCAGATTGAAAACATTATTTTGGACTGGGCCTTAAAGACACTAAAGCTGCTCATAGAATTCAAGAAGCGGAAAGAAATGAAACAATATTTGACCATACTGCCCAAAATTGGCTTAAACATTTTAATGGTGGTTAGTTGTCTCTAAAAATAAAGCCCAGAAGTGAATGACCATCAGTTGTCAATTATGATGATATTTTAAAAAAATGGAAGGATGAGTAAAATACGCCCACCACCACCACCACCACTCAAGCACTGAAACATTCATGACAGCGTAGATCATCAAAAAACGCATCATATGTAGAACATTAGGCAACCATAAAAATATAAACAAATGATAAATAGTTGATTGAAAACTAAAATACTTTATTACTTTCGCACTGATTTCTACTGACACAATGTTCCCCTAATTCCTGATATTTAGGGTTACAGCATTATGTTGAAATACCGGTTCCCATATGATCACCAAAGTTAAGTAATGTCAATCCTGGTCAGTAACTAGATGGGTGACCATTTTGGAATATCAGGTGCTGTAAGTTTGGATTGTGCAGGTGATGTAATGGATAACAGGTCAGAATTGGAACTCTCCTCTCTGATTTCCAATTCCAATCAGGTTAATTATAATTAATATATGCAAATACTCTTGGGAAAGGTATGAATCCACCCCTTCTCCACCCACCAGCACCACTATGGATTAATTAATTAGTATCAGTAAATCATTATCTTCAAAAAAATTCTTACAATCTATAAAAAAAAAAAAAAAAAAAAAAAAAAAATAATCAATAAAAATATTTAATGAAACATGGTATGTAATAATTGTGAAAAAATTGATCTAATTAGCATCCGACACCCATCATTACAGCTTTGTCATCTTCAAAAACGATGAAAACAGGATAGACAAAGTAGCCAACAGGATAGACAAAAAAGATTAACAGTATTTTCATTAGCATAAAAAGATGTATGCTTCCAATAGCTACGTACGTAAATCTTCAGAACATTAAATCAAATCTCTCTTAAGTCGTGAAAACTTTATAATTGAGATTTGATGCTCTAATTAGAGAAAAAGAAGAATAACAGGACTCAAACATTCTCAGACCCTTTGAAGTTTACCATTTCTATCATGTACTACTATATACAATTTCAAAAAGGAAATCATTTACATACAATGTGGCATTTAGAAACTGAAAGTCTTACCTGAATTTTCATCAAATTCTGATACCTTAAAGACGACATATTCTTCAACATGTGGCCCTCGTCAAATACAGCATAATGAAATTGAGTCTTTTTAAAAAGGACTCTGTCTTCTATACAACCTGTGGCCATATTGTAACTGGATAGACAGAAACAATAGTTAAACGTTGGGTAAAAAAAACAAAATGTAACTTTATTTATTCAGGAACATTTTAAAAATTTATAAAATTTGAAATGAAATTAAATACGTATCTTTAAAGAGGAAGAAAATTATTGTGAGAAACAAATTTGAGGAGTAAAAATGCCAGTTTCTGAGAAAATATTTCAATTACAGAACTTGTTTGCATAAGGGGAACAAAAAAAAAAAAATCCTGTTGCAAAATTTGTCATTCCTCTAATAAAGACTGGGTTAAACTAACACCACCGAGATAGAAGACCTATTCAATGGGTGGGGCTTATGTGCTGACAACATTATATGTAGTATAAACTCAGAGAAATACTTTCATTAGCATTAGTTCTTACTGTTTGAGTTTTGACTCAGTTCGGGGTTTGTTTTTTTTGTATTTTTTTTTTTGTATTTTAAAAATATTTTCTCTGAAACAATTTACAATAAAAAATAAAAAAGAGGCTGTATGGTCGCAAATTATAAAAAAATGAACCAATAAGGATTTCCCATAAGGATTTATCAGATGCATGGATACGTGTTATCAAATGGTAAAACTTTGTACCAAACAAAAATAATGAGTAATTTCTTTTATATTATTTGTAAAAAGCATTAAAACTTAATTTCATGACAATTATTCATGATGCATTGAAAGAAAGTAATGAAGTGGCCTCCACTGTTAAAAGTGGACAAAATTATTAAACACATAATTTTTCAATTTTCAATAGAAATACTTGAAGGAAATTTTTATAATTTCTGACAAACATTTTAAAAAAGGAAGTTTTAATTTTTCTTTTATTGTAAAAAAAAAAAAAAAAATATTTCCATAAAATGTCCACAAATATGCATGCGCAAACTTAAAATTTGCTTAAGTTTACAATACATATAATTTTGCTTTTTGCCTGTGTTTAGTATTTCTAAATGGTTTTTAATTTTGTTACTGAATTTTAGAACACCTATGCAACAAAACTCTTAATTTTATCAATGAAATTTTTAATAAAAATATAGACAGCATTTTTTAAATTAAATTTTCCACCAATACATCTGGAACTTTCTCCATGTTATTGTAGTTTTTTTTTTCCCTTCACTATCATAGATTTTGACAAGTGTTTTAAAATAGTGTAATTGCACACACCTTTTTTTTTTTTTTAGGTATGTGAACTGCATTTTTGACATGAGGAAATAAGGCAAGAAACATCAACATTTGATAAGAAAACTGATACCACAGTTACTGTTAAGCCTTAAGAAACCAATTCTTCATGTAGGTGCAATCCCTAGAATTTTACCAAACTGTCCCTCATACTTATCTTAACTAACCCCATCCCAGAGAGTCACCACAGTTCAGGAAAATTCACCAAGAAAATTCTGCCCTTAAAAGAGATTTAGATCAAAGTATTGCTGATGATTTGGAATACAAACAGCAGAGGAACTTCCACAGCATTAGAAGGGAAATTAAATCTCCTTTATAGAAATTACATAATGAGGCAGCAAGACTCTTATTATATGTTGCAGCATTACGTCGCCATATCCAAAAATTAGTCAATTCCTTATAATTGTATATAATATTGCAGTACACATGTTCTGTGATGATGTGGAAATTAATACTATGGGGAATACAAGATTCCTGATCATGTAAGTGATACAAATACATTGGAAATTATTACTGAAGACATGAAAAAAAAAAAAAAAAAAATGAACCTAAAAAGAATGTCAAACCAAACCCGAAAGCATGATTGCTGTATTACATTTGGTGATGTTCTTTCTGCTATGCATTTGGACATTTTTATGCAGTTCAATTAATATATGATCAGCTAAAAGTAATGACACAAAGTAAGTTTGATTACTCAGTGGAAATGATGTTTTTTTCTTCATTGTTGTAGAACTGCTCCCCTAGAGGTTATCGGATGTTAAGAGACACCAAAATATAATTTTACCAAAAGTTATTCAGCCATCAAAAGACTAAAACCTTATCAACCTATATGAATCCTATAATTGAACAACATAACAATTTTCGTATGTATATTAAAAGTAAGTTTAAATTACTAGAGGAAAAAGACATTACAGTATCTTTACTTGTAGATGAAATTCACCTAAAACCTTATTTTCATAATAAAGGTGGTCATGTTGTTGGCTTAGCCAACAAGAACAATGAGTCTGCAACAAGTACTTTTGCTTTTATGTTTTGCAATGTATTCTCATGATACAAGAATATTGTGCATCTTATACCAACTAAATGTCTTAAAACTGAGAAGTTATTTGACATAGTTAAACATGTAATAATTGGTCTAGAAGAGATAGGCTTTAGAGTAATATCAGTCATAACAGATAATAATGCAATAAATAAGAAAGCTATATCTTTTTGTAGTCCTGCAAAACTTTCAATTGCATATTCACATCCAATTATGAAATCTAGACCTCTTTTCTTTATATTCAATTCAGTTGATATACTAAAATGCATTAGAAACAACTGGTTTGGTCAAAAAGATGCAAGTAAATGCATGATTTTCCCAAAATTTTATCATAATGGAAATCGTGATTTAGATAATATCCCAAGTGCCCCATTTTCTACTTTACAGAAGCTTAATGTCCTGGAATCTCAGTTAATTTTGAAATATTACTATAAATTGATCTCAAAGGCTCTTTCTGCCACTAGTTTTAAAAGACAAAATGTTTCATTAGTTTTGTAAATGTTTAACCAATTCACTATTCAGTAATTGATGACCTTAGAGACATGGAAATGTTTGCCTAACTTTGCAGAAGTTGCAGAATACATATTTTATACTTGGACAATACTGAATGTAAAAACACTATATAAAGGTTAGCAGCTTAACAATAAATATGCTAATCCACTTAAAGTAAATGATGACAATTATATATTTCTCAATGTATTGTGCAACTGGCTAGAGTCTTGGAATTGCATTTCTAAATTGAAACCTTCACGGCTTTGCATCATAGCAATCATAGAACTGACCAAATATTGCACTGAAGAATAGATTTAGCATTTTTTTTCTACAATTATTTTAAATTTTTCTTATTTTCTACACAACAAAAATGTCAATATTGTAACTTTACTACTACAGAATAATTAAAAGAAAACATGCAAATTAAAACCATGTTGATTTCTGTTATTGTAAAGAAAATAGTTTAAATAATTTTACACAATCAAAATACGGAAAGGAATTTTACAGTCTTTCAATTCAATGATGAAACATACAATATTTACTTTAACATAAATATAAAACTTTAAATAATTTTCCTTTAGAAAATAAAGTTTATTCTAAGGTTTAAAAAAAAAAAAAAAAAAAAAAAAAAAAAAAAAAAATATCAAAGCTTGGTTTCTTTCTTTTCAAATGCAATTGTAATATAAAAATATAAATTTATGTTCTATATAGTAACTTTATAGAAAAATCATTAAAATAAAAACAGAATCTTAATTTATTGTTTGTTCTTCATTTATTTAAAGATGTAAGGGAGAAATCGAACCCTGGTTTGCTTTTCTTCTAATATGATAAATTATTCTGTCAATTTCAATTGTCAGTATCGTACCTTTAAGGAATAAAAAGATTTTATAATAATATTGTTTGCTTTTCTTTTTTTTCTTTTTTTATAAATTAATATTGAATACAAGTTTTAAGATGAAATTTGAATCCTATTTTTTTTTAAATTGTAATTTAATAAAGTATTCTATATTTTTTAAAAAAAGCCTACAATTATTCATTTCACCATATTATGACGTTGTTGACATCACATTTAATTGAGCAGGCCTTCTATCTCAGCAGTGTTGGTTAAAAGCAGTACAAAAAAAAAAAAGAAAAACACACACACACACAAAGAGGAGATAAATCCAAATAAAAAAACTACCAAGTTATGAGGATTTGAGAAATTTTTAAATAAAACTGAATCTATCCATAGACATTGGTAATTTCTAAGATTTTCACATGCCTTATCCAAAATCATTTATATAATGGCTTGTTCACAAAAAACAAAAAACACAATAAATAAAACTGGTCTACTGCAAATAGAAAAAAAATTGTATGTATATTGTTTTTTTTTTAATTTTGTCGACTGCACAGTTCATCAGTTGGGGACCGTCTGTGAGAAAAAGAGCACTATGACGCAATTCACCGTGCCAGAAATTTGGAAATGGCATGCTGTACTGCTTGGCATTTGCACCAGAATCCCCAATACAAACATTCCAGAAGGTTTGGGTGTCAATCTGATGACAGTGCAGAGGATTCGAAAAGAGCTGGATGACATATCCAGTCAACATCATTGTGGTTTGGAGTGACAACTAGTGATGGTGACATTATGCCTCCATTCATCTTTCCACAGGGTCTCAGACTCAATACAGAAGACCATATCAAGTGCCTTGAGGAGATAGCGCTGCCTTAAGTCAAGAGGGTGGCTGCTGGAAGCACCTATGTCTGGCAACAGGACTCTGCACCATGCCACACAAGAGAATTCAGTCATGGCTGTCAGACAATTTCTGTAGCCACATCACCTCTTATATCTGGTCACCCAACTCCCCAGGCTGCAACCCCCTTGATTATTATGGGTGGAGCACAGTTGAGCAAGAGACCAACAAAACTCCTTGTAACTCCAAAGATGAACTGAAAGCAAGGACTATGGCAGCATTCATCAACTTAAACAAGGGGAGACCACCCAGAAGAGTTGCAAGAGATTCCGAAGTTGTCTGGAAGCCATGGTTGAAGCCAATGGTGATTTTATTGAATATTCTTTAATATTTCAATATATTCTTGTGTGTAAGCTTTCTGAAAGCAACGGAAAAGTGTGTCGCAGATGAATTCCACAATGTAATTCCGTCGTAAGATACACACGACGCGCTCTCACTTGGTTTGACAAGTCACTATTTTCTTCGCTATATTGTGTAATTTTGATAAATATATCTGTTAAAATGAGATGCCAATGTTATTTTCATTTCTGTGTAATTTAGATGACAATTTATCCATCGCACCCTGTACGCATACATGCACGTTTCAGTAACAATCATAAAAACTGAATATGTATAAAGCATATTTTTAACGACTCCTGATAAAACTTTGCCATTTGATAACCACAACTATCTGAAAAGTGTTTCTGTTAAACTTACGTTGTGAGGATTATATTGATATCATGGTCTTCATATTTGAGATGGTGACGAGCAGCTTGTCTTTCCTCTTGGGAACCATAATACATGAGAACATTGAAGGCAGGACACCATCGTTGAATTTCATTCATCCAATTGTCTACAATTATATATAGAAGGTTGTCATTTTTGACCAAGCAAAATGAAAGGGTTTAAAGCAACAAAAAAAAATCTTAACTGCCTTAAAGAAAAAAAATGTTCAAATGTGTGCAAATGAAAGGTTCCATGTTTTGGCACTAGATTCAGTTTTCTTCAGCTAAAATGCATAATGTTGATTTTAAAAATAAATTATCACAGAAAATCCTGATCGACAAGCTTCTTGTAAGTATATACCGATACATTCAGGTGTCAAATAATGGTCCACCCACCCACTTGTTAATTTGGGGATTTCTTTCCACTCCGCCCAGGAGTTTATGAGGGTCCCACTGTTTATTTTTGATTATTTATAGCGTTGACAAGTTCTTGTTTTGCTGATGGAAAGATGAGCAAATTTCAAATTTAAATTGTTCATCTCAAAATACTATGCTTATTATAAAACATATTGAGTTTAAATACAGAAGGAATCATAATAATGTCTTCAAAGAGTCACACATTTCAGCTTGTACTCTTTTCCTATTAACCAGGGGTTGTTGCTAGACAGAAAAGTAAATTAGCAATATGCATTATTTCTTCACCTGTAGTAATCAAATTAATTAGGTGAACAAAGCATTGTATTTTATGTTATATAAAACATGCTCATTCATGAAAATCTCAAACTGTTCAAACATGGCTTGCCAGTTCCAATTTCCATTTTGGTTTTCACACTCTGTGATACTCTGGCGTATTGGAAAGAAGGGGTTGAATTAAAAACAGAGCTCAGAACAAGATGAAAAGGGTTAAAAAAAATAGAACAATGGACAGACTGAAAGAAAGAAAAAAGGAATTTTTTTTATTTCCAAAGTCTGTTTCATTTTAGGGCAAAGATATTTTGAAGAAAAGTGATTCTGTTACAAGATATTACCACAAAAGCCATATGGCGGCAATATTTAGCTGACAGCTGATTAATGAGGTAGCTTAAAAAGCACTGGTTATGAAAACACAATATAAGCAGAATAGATCAAATTTGGTCTGTAACCAAATCAAGGGAACAGATTTTCGACCCCGGACCCAGAGTACAATGACCCTGGCAGGATTTGTGCTTGGTGGCTAAACGGAGGAAGCAGCTGGTAAATTTCTGATTTTTGAGCAAAGCCAGGCTGAGAAATTTCACCAACACAAAATTTAAAATAATTTTAATTAATGACCAGGAACTAAGGCCATGCCACACAGTTGTGAGCCAGATTGGTCAAAGGACAACCAGGATAACAGGCACAAGACGGAGAAGGAATTGCCTACACCCATTGGGAAGTGTTAGTGCAAGGCACAAATAAGAGAAGGAAGGAGTTGGGCAGATTATATATATCTTGCAACTGCTACCCATCGAAAAAGGGGTCTATTCAAATTTGGAAGTATAATTAATTATCCAGAGCCAGACAACAAGGAAGGCCTTGTTGGAGATAAGGGAACCACAGAGTCCCCATATCCACGTCAACCCCCATGCCAGTTTCAGATGGAATATAAGCAGAATACTGAGATGACCAATAGAGACAGACGTTCCAGACTACAGACGAGAGATGACTACCCTGCCGAATACCATGTGACTTACTGCTAGAGAGAAACCCTAACTAGAGCCTTGTTCCAGACTTAGCCAAGTTGAATATAGTGTCACAATAAAACACAAAGTGGGAAGGATTAATGTTTTATACCCAGGACCAATTCATTGTATTAAAAACAGTATATAAATTTTCATAGAACTAGAGCCTGTAGAACACCTGTCTTTTCTTAAAATTCCTTTGCGATATAGCTTTGCCAGGAACCGACCAACATCATAATTGCTGACGACAATTTGATGCTTGCTGGTTCTGTGATCAATCATCACAACATTGGCAGAGCAGTGGTTTAAACCACAGTGACCAACCAAACGGTAGCATTTGACCATAGTCCAACCAACAGAAGAGTGCTAGAGGTTAACCACCTCCATTCTACTGAAATACTGGTTTGAACCCAAATTGCTTCAGTTCAACATATCCGCTTAATTTTGCTAAACAATTTCAATGTGGTTCTCTGGCCTAAAGTTTTTCAGTGATGACAGTTGATAATCTCGAAAAGTCAAAAATGTTTGCATTAAATATTCCAATGAAACTAAATGAAATCTTACCAATTGTGGATGATGGCACAATAATAACATGAGGGCCACTTTCACCTTGTTCTAACAAATAAGCAAGAAATGCAATGGCCTGCACTGTTTTTCCAAGACCCTGGAAAACAAGAAATAAAAACCATCTAAAGACAATCTCACACAAAGAAAAGAAAATTGAGGGCAATAACTTCTGCATGTACCGGCAGGGGGCGGGGGGTCTACAAACAAGCTCTAAATGCAGGGGGGAGGGGGCAAACAAACAAATTCTAAATGTATATTTGGCAAACAAATTCTAAATTAATAAGATTAAAAACAAATCCATATTATTTGAAACATGACATACAGTCGGGTTGAATAAGTGATCGTACAGCAAACAAATACTTGTTATTCTCACTTACATCGAATGAAAACCTCGAATAACAATGTTATATATGTATTTTGGGGCATAGAATCAGAATCTGCAATTTAAAACTAGAAATTCAACGATAAGTGATTAGTCATGCAAATTTTTATATTTCGAATAGTGGAAAAGTGTTTGTACAGTATCAATTTTTGCATTATAATACCGTAGATTTTGGTTGTACTTCAAAGTAGAAGATTCTAAACTGTTCTAGAATATTCTCAGTAACTATTGCGACATTCCGTTCAAAACTGGATCATTCTGGAGTCACTGTTTACTGATAACGGTTCTAATAATGGCTAGACGTAAGGAAATGACTTGTGCTCAAAAAGAGCTAATTATTAAGCTATGGAACAATGGAAAAAGTTACAGAAACATCTCCAATGACACGAACATACCTTTTTCAACAATTGGTTCATTTATTGCAAGATTTAAAAGACGTAATACTGTTGAGAACAAAGGCAGACCCAGTGCTCTCAGGAAGATCTCTCCCAGATTACAAAGAAAGTTGATGCGACAGGTCCAAAATAACCCAATGGCCACCAGACAAGACCTTCAGAATGATCTGAGTTTGTCAGGAGTTAACATAACTAAGCAAACGATTAGTAATAAACTATGGAGAGTCGTTAAAGTCACGCTCCCCAAGAAAGACACCACTCCTTCTGAAACGGCATAGAAATGCCAGGTTGAAATTTACGACAGAGCATAAAGATAAGGAAAATTCTTATTGGGAGAGAGTTCTTTGGACAGATGAGAGTAAAATTGAGTTGTTCGGTCGCAATTCCCTGAATCATGTATGGAGGAAACACCACCCAAGAACATCATACCAACTGTCAAATTTGGTGGGGGTAGTATCATGGTTTGGGACTGCTTTTCCATGCGAGGTGTTGGCAAACTAGCAATTATAGATGGTAGAATAAATGCAGAAAAATATCAACAAATCCTAAGCGAAAATTTATCGCTTTCTGTAGAGAATCTTGGGCTTCCTCTTGATTGGATGTTCCAGCAGGACAATGATCCCAAGCATACTGCTAAGAGTACGAAGAATTGGCTTGCTAATAACAACATTAACATCTTACAATGGCCCAGTCAGTCTCCATATTTGAATCCAATAGAGGATTTGTGGCCGTTTTTGAAAAATAAGATCCGTGATAGAGGTCCAACAAACATCAAAAACCTGAAGACAATTACTCAGGAAGAATGGGACAAAATATCTACGAAAGTATGCGAATCGTTAATTAAAGACTACAGGAAGAGATTGGTTGCTGTTGAACTTAATAAAGGCTTTGCTACAAAATATTAAAATGGAGAAAACTTGTTTTTGTTCTGCTGTATGATAATTTTGTAAACCCCTAAAAATTTAAATATTGCTATATTTTCTTAACCATGTAATATTATTTAGTTTTATATGCATACATTTTTAGTATGCAATCTGATACAGTAGCTATATTCCCGTTTTGTTAAATGTTACAAATAAAAATATGAAATATTTTCATGTGTACAATCACTTATTCAACCCCACTGTATAAAAGGCAAGTTTACACACAAGAGATAAATGTGTTAGAGGTGAGAATAAAGCCCATTACTCAGGAAGTCTACCAGAGCAACAGTTGTAAACCTACAATGGGGCTTATCTCTTGCTTTTCACTAACTGGACATATGAAAATTCCATGTTGCATCTCTATCCTTATGCATGTCAATGCGCACCAAAAACTAGGAAAGGCCCATTGCATGCTCACAAGGAAATGAAAGATGAAAATAAATGTGAAAAACAAGGAACTGAACCCAGTTTCCAACATTGTTAGTTGTTTAATTCAAGGATTTGCTTGCACGGTCTGTGTGGGACAGGTAGATAACACTTTGGACAATTTCTACCATTTCTGACATCTCCGACTAACAGATCCCATAGGACTGGCAACTGGTGGCAGCAGAACCAACGGGACGGTGTTAACAGGTGGTCCAACACTACAGGGTTCCCAGCCAAAGGCAATCCAGAACTCTACTAATCCAATCCCAAATCTGAAACCAGAAATCTTCAATGTCCAGTTTTACCAATCAATTGTTCCCAAGTTAATTCATTTATTTTTGTATTCCCTTTCAGTCAAGTGGGTGACCACTCTGAAAACCATATCTCAGACTTACTGCGGATCATAAAACACAAACATTTGAGACCAAGATAAAATCTCATGCCGCCATCTTTGTGGATCTCAGAATGTCACAGTAACTGTGACTCAAGTACTACAACAAGAAAACAGATTGAAAGGAAAGAGTTAAGGAGATGCTGCACAAGTTTCATCTTTGGTATAATTCAATATAGAGAGCAACCTAAGTGGATAAAAAAAAAAAAAAGTTTATTAAATTAAACAGGAAAACTAATCTTTGAAATATGAGCTGAGATAATAAAATATAACTCAACAATCATTGATTTATCCACTCTGGAACTTGACAAAGTCTAATGATGTCAATTTTGTGGGGATTTTTTTTCTATTGACATCTGAAATTCTTGTCATTTATAAGTTAGCAAAATAATTAATTTACCATTTCATCAGCAAGGATTCCATTTACTTCTTGTGAATGCAGAATTCGTAACCAGTTGAGGCCAACAAGTTGGTAAGGTTTCAGTTCCATGCTATGAAAATAAACAAGAAGAATTGGGAATTAAATTGGACTAATTTGAGGCATCATCAATCTAGATTCAAATTCGTCTCCTATACTCCACACGCTTCATTATTCACTAATCATTCATTTATCGTTAAACAATCAAAAAAGGTTTGTTTTTTTGTTGAATTTCAATCCATGATTCAGTATTTTCATTACATTTCAATTTTGACTAGATTTTTTTTGTTTTTTTTTTACTCTGAATAAAACTGTCACAAAATGAAGAATAAGTAAAAATTATAAAGAACTTAAAGCCAAAGAAGAATAGACCAGCTAAAGACAATTGCAAGAAAAAGTAACAAAATGATACAAAACAAATAAAAATTTACTACCACTGTTCCATAATAGTTTGTACATTTCGTCTATGAATCATGTATGCAAATGTATCAACTATTATGGGACAGAGGTATGCGCAATAATGAAAACATTTCCTCAGAATCTGAAAATATTAGCAATGTCCCAATGCCAATCAAGCCAACTCTAAAGGAAAGGGGGATGCAAGTTCAAATCTCAGCAGAGGTAGCCTTCTTTATTTTCACTTCAGGTTACTCAGTCATAGAATCCAAACCAGTTTGAGAATTATAATAAAAAGCAAAATTAATAAGATGCAATGGTCAAGAATTAATATGAAAAAATAATTCATCTAAGAAATTCAAACAACGTTACATTATGTATTCAATGAAGTCACTCGACATTCTCAGTTTCCATAACAGCTTGGTGAGTAGGATCACCAGTGATAATCCCAAAGGCACTACAATCACATCTGGTAAATTAAAATAAGTTTTCAGATCAGAATGAATCATGTGTGTTTGAGATTTTTATATGTAATTTCTTATTTCAGGACATCAAAACAAAACATTGTTTAAAAAAAAAAAAAAAAAAAAAAAAAAAAAAAAAAAAAAAATCGCTACACAATTGCAATTATGTTTCAATGCTACAAATGTGTCTCCTCAGGCAATGTTAAACTACTGGCAAGTGAACAATTATTTTAATTTCAAAAGCAAAAATTTTTAATAAAATTATGGTTGACAAATTAAGAAAAATGGTTCATAGAGAATTAAAAAGCTTAAATCTTACAGTTAAGATAACTACTAATGTTAAAAAAGTAGATTTTCTTGATGTTACATTAGATCTTGTTAATGATATATTCCAACCTTATATGAAAAATAATGCTAACCCAATATATATTCACCCCAATTCTAACCACCCTTCATCTCTAATCAAACATATACCCTCATCTATAGAATGTAGAATCAGCAACAACTCATCTGACAAAGATGTGTTTGATAAATACGGCTGTGTTTATAATACTGCTTTAAAAAATAGTGGCTACAAGTATGCTAAAATCAAGTATAGAAAATATAATATTGATCTAAGGAAAAGAAATAGGAATAGGAAAATCATTTGGTACACACCCCCATTTAACCAATTAGTCAGTACTAAGTTAGACCAGAAGTTCCATTTAACTGATAAGCATTTCCCTAAAAGTAACCCTCTTAGTAAAATATTTAACAGAAACACACTAAAACTAAGTTATAGCTGCACTGATAATCTTAAGATTATAAAGAAACAATAAAATTTAAAAATTTGGGATAACGCACATTCAACCCATGCAATTGCAGTAATTCTAATGAATGTCCAAGACAAAAAAGAGGGTTGGTTAAATATCTAAGTACTATTTCTACAATAGAGAATCTGACTGTTGGAAATATACAAAGTTGTAGGTTTCTAAATCCATATTTTATAACCAGTATTACCAAGAAGGCAAAATTTGGTATCATTTGAAAGAGAAAGCAATTTACTTTCATATAAATAAACTTGTAATACTTGATTTTGAACAGTTTAAAAATATATCAAACTAATTGCACTAACATCACATATCCGGATTTTTCAACACTTCAGTCCAGCTTTTTGGGATTTAATAATTGAAATCTCTTAAGGGCTAATATAATACTTGGGAAATGTCTTCATACATTAACTTTATGGTAATTCAACAAACCAACCTTAGTACAACCTTTTGAAAAGTCACAAATCCCTACCTATATCAATCAACATCTGTAATACAGTAACTGTTTAAGATAGACAAATTCCTCCTTGCAAACAAAAGTAACCTTTCACTGCAAGCCTTACTACTAAAAGTTACCCTCTCCCCTTGATTATATTGCTTGAGGCTGGGTTAATTGACTTTTGTCACATATCAACCCTTGTTGGGGTAGATATTATTAGAGAAAAGCATGTGTGCGTGTGTTTCTATGAAAGACAAAAGAAAAGACTAACCTGGGATTTAAAATTGGTGGTTGTTTTGTGATTTTCATTTCAGGCACTGATTTCCCATCCTCTTCAAAGTCTGCAGCATTGACCAGATAACTTGCTAAATCTCCCATCTCTTTGGAAATCTTTTCACATTTTTTCATTAATCGAATCACAACTTCACGCATATGAATGACCTCTTTGCCGCCACCAATTAGACGTGATGTCAGCGCTTTAGTTGATTCTAGCTTCTCCAACTGAAGATGAAATAATAAAAGGGCTTTATAGCATGACAACATTGATATGAGTCATATAACACCTAATGTCAGACAGACTGATACTTTAAAATCTAGAAACAAAAATGTTATCCACTTCAATATGATAAGAGTTTGAAACCTCACTGGATGCTTATGTTACATAAAAAACTTACTGTATACTGGACAGTATAAGACTTCCCTTCTTTCAGATGAGATTCTTCTGATTTAAAAAGAAAAAAATGCCCTGTCCATTCAGGACAGTCAATTATGGCTTGCTTTCTACAGATAAAGTTTTTTTTTTTTTTTTTCATTACCTGTGAATTACCATGCTTCCTTAGGCAAGATAGTGAAATGGTTTCCAGATGCCTTCTCCATGGTTTGGAATTCAAAGTTTTTATTCTCCTAGATGGCTAGAGAGCCCAGCCTAGCATGCTATTTAACCCATAGTCAGGGATAAATAAGGATATATTCATGTCTTTTTCTCCCCAACAATATTTGTGCAAAAGTGAATGCAACAGAATCAGATAGAATTTGAATTCTAGCCTTTCTGTGCTGAAACATTATGTGCTTTGACTAGAGTTTCAATCAAACTTTGCAAGTAAACATAACATTCATACTTACAAGCACTACTTGAATAACAAGGATTAATTTGTTTTTTTTTGTTTTTTTGTTATGAAAACAAACATCTGACTATAAGAGAAATAAAAAAAATTCTTCAAATGTAAAACAATAGGTCTGACTGAGTTTTTTCATAAACAAAATTTGTAGTTTTAATTGAAAAATAGCCACATCTCTCACAAAATTTGAATATTCCAAAATATGAAACTTGATATTCTTTGAAATATATAGTAATAATAAAATATTTCCACAAACCAATTCTTTTGAATATTTGACTAACAATTATACTGGTTAGCATTAGGTACTAATCTTATTCTATCAAATTAAAGTTGCAGTTTGTTTTTTATTTCCTCAAAAATTGTTGGACAAACCAAATTTGACAGGTCACGTTTATAGAAAAGCTAGTCAGGACCAGACTCATAATGTATGGTGTTGCCACTTTATATATTTCTTATTTGGGGACATATGTCCAGGTTTTTTTTGGGGGGGGGGGGGTATTTTTGTAATCTAAGCCTTTCTGTAAAATAAATTCACATTTGTCAAAATTGGTATAAAAAAATTTTTTTTAAAAACTTACAAGATTATCATAAGTTTTAAAGGGGCGTAGACTGATAATGATTTCAGCTTTTTTCTTGGAACATCCAGGAATTCCCATCAGTTCTTCAAGAGTAGCATCATCAAAAAATGATTGGATTATGTTTTGTTCTGTCTGCTCAGCGGTTTCAACTTCTGAATCCTCAAAGTCAATTTCAATATCAGCATCATCACTGTCATCCTGTAAAAAAAAAGAAATAAATAAATACAGAAGAATCAATTAAATCTCATCTTATTGACCAAATATCTTCGATTTGTCATTTATTGTGTATCTCAAGAGTCATGGGCACCAAATTGTCATTCATAACAAAAATATGGAACAGGTTTTTAGCAGATTCATTTTTGAAAATTCAAAAATCTTTTATATTTTTAGCAAAGGGTTTGATTTACAGAAAGCTAAAAATGGACCCATACTTTGTGCTCATCAGGTTAGCTAAAGCAAATCTTTTTAATTGCATAAAGTAAACATAATGCTGAAAATTTCTTAACTAGAAACCAAAGTTAACACTTTCTTGTTTTTTTTTTCACCTGTTTTGTTGTCACTAGAAAAATCAGGACTTAAAAAAAAAAAAATTTAAAAAATCAAGAAGCATATACAAGAAAAAAGTCGTAATTAACTATGGCTATGGCAGTATCTGCCCCCCCCCCCCCGATTTGGCAGTAATTAACTTCTTTCGTTAGATTCAAACAACTGTCAGTGAAGAGGAAAGACTAAACAGTTAAGCACAAAGATAGAGGAGATGTTTGTGCAAAGTTCTCTCCCGTGGGATTATCTCCATACATAGATATATTGGTGTAGAAGTCTCAAAGAACATGCCCTTCTCTAGACAGGAAACAACCCCATAAAGATTAACAACATTTTGAAAAAACACTGGTTATTTAAATAGCTAAATTAGCTAATTTATCATTTTTACCCAGACTGACTTAGTTCTCTCTTAGAAAACAGAAAATATTTTCTACTACAAAAATTCAATAAACAGAAATAAACAAAGTAAACCTCCTCAAGTCAATTTAGCATTTAATTTAACGTATTCTTTGATTTCAAACCAATTTGAATACCATTAACTAGTTTCTTCCATTCTTCTTGGGGGTTTTCCTTAGTGCTTCACTCTTCAAATCACTATTATTTCTTAGTTGATCTGCAAATTTTACTCAGTCTCCTTCTCTTGCATTTTCTGTTTAAGTTCCCCACAAAATTACTTAATGACCCTTTCCTTCTCCAAATGTTCCCAATGAATTGCATTCTTTTAATTTGCAGTGATTCTATCACAATTTTATGTGCACACACCTATTTTATCATCCACAAAGGCCAAAGCAAAAAAGCAATCAACTGGAATACAATATCTTAATAGAAAGTCAACAAGCCAAGACCCTATTTGATGTCATATAAAACCCCATCAAGTGGCTCACATTATATCTCCCGAGTCTTATCTGCAAAGTCAAAGCTGGTTAAAGCTTACCCACATGCAATAGACTGTCAGTACTCATACCTAGCCTCACCTATAAATATTGTAATATTAACCATAAGGGGCAGGGGTCTTTATGCAATCAAATATCTTAAACTGTATCAACAATTCAATTCACTGTGAAAAACTTTTTTCAGCTTTTTATTAACAAAGATTAAACTATAGCAGCACTTCTCAAAGATAAAATTGCCCAAACACACATCCTAACTGCACCAAGGCAAATGAGACATATTACAATTCTAACATCAATTTTTCTATTAAAATTTCAATTCCTCATACAAAAGCATAGTGTTTTCAGCCACACAATGAGTTTATTATGCTTGAAAAAAGCATTAATATAACTTGTAGAACAAATAAAGATATCCCCACATTAATATAGCAATATATTTAATATGTTGATTCAATGGTTAAAGGAATAAGTACAAATTTTACTTGTTATTTCTAAAGAAATAATACACAAGTGAAATTAAAAAAGCTGCAGACAAAGGCTTTGTAACCCAAAAATGCCAACACTTAATTGAACAGCAAAAATAAAATCTTGTATGAATGAGCGGAAATGAATACTTATAGCAATAAACAAGGGTAATGATACATTCAATATATGAATAGAGAAAGAATATTTTTAATTATTCCTTATTGAACAAAAAAGAAAAAAGAATTTCTTACATCAGAACCACTTTCAGATTCTTCACTATCTTTCTTCTTGACATCTGGAAATAAGATTTTTAAAGCATTTAGAAAAAGATCACTTCATAATTTGTAAAGAAATTTACGATATAATATAAATAGATCTGTATTTCTTAATATTGTAACAAAATACAGTCTTTTTTGCGATGTCATATGTATACTCAACAGATCGGCACCAGGAAAGAAAGTTACTAATTAAAACTAGCAGATGATCATTACAAGTTAGTTAAAAAGATTGAAATTCTTTATTTTTAAAATTTTAAACAACTACAGGACATGTCTCTTCAGGAAGTAGGCGATCATGACTCTCCACAGCTTCCTACCTTTAAACTATTATTACATAGTAAAACAAAGAACGTAAATAACTGAACATTTAGTGGCAGAATGAAAATTTATCCTCTGCTTCCATGATTAGAGTAGTTAAGATGGTAGTCATTAAGGTGTTGGGTGGCAAGTTCAAGTCTTACTGGAAGCTACTACTTCCAATTTCATGTTCTTTGCTCTTGTTGTCAGACATGTATCAAGTGTCATGATAAAAAAGAAACTAATAATTATGGTCTACAATTGATATTTTAAAATAAAAGCAAATTTGAAGCACAAATGAGACTTTAATTTACAGCCTCAAGATATCTCGATTAAATGCTAGCAGACATTCACTCAGAAGAATATATTTTACTCATATACAGAAGCCCAACATAAATTCTTCATTTAAAAAGAAAATAAATAAATAAAAAGGACCCACTAACCTTTATCACTTTTCTCACCTGAAGCCAGCCACACGATAGTTTTTTCCAGGCACCACTTATTTTCTCGCAGTAGATCCCTAAGCTCCTGCAAGGAGGGAAAATGGTCAGAAAATATGTATTAAAAAGGGAAGTAATTTTTAGTGCAAATCTTCTTTCATCTTATATTTATTTAAGAAAACTTTTTTCTTTCTTTTTTTAAATACAATCTCACAAATTCTCAGTTCCAAAAAGTATTAATATCATCAAAAGTAGATGCCCAAACCCTTTTCTAGCCCAAAATGATTTTAACTCAATCAGGATCATTTCAAAGCAAGATGCAATGACTGAGAGAATGCCAATCTGATATTCACTAAATCCAAATAGAATTATCTCATCAATTTTCATATCAGAATTATAGTCACTTTTCACATTGTATGAAAAAAAATAAAATAAAATTAGTGTCTATGATTAGCTGAATTTTGATTTGAAAGTTTCACTGTATAATGTTCAATCTATATAGAGAAGCATCATTGACAAGGAAGCAGGTTCTTTTAAAAAAATAGATTGTCCATTTTACAAAACTAGTGCCAAAATGTGATATTAAGCCTAATGTTTGCAAAAAGATACATTTATTTAAAGACACACCAGAAAAAAGAATTCTAACACTGCAATGAAAATAGACATACCTCCCGCGAGAAAGCAGTAAAAGCGTCCGATAAAAAATCTATCCTTTCTTCAATGGTCTGTGCATCAGGTTCTTGTGATTCACTATCAGAAGATTCTTTACTCTCGGACCGTTTTACTTTTTTGGCGCTATCTTTTTCTGCACCATCACCACTATCCTTATGTTTACGTTTAACTTCTGAAAATAAACAAACATACTTTAACCGCTGTTATACGTTTTAGGATGAACAATAAATGCAGTCTTAAGTCTTCAAATGTCACCTACATCACGCTAGTAAATTCATTAATGTTCTTAGATTAATGATTTTTCAGAACCAACTCAAGCTGCCAACTAAATACTGATCCAATAAAAACCAAAGATTCTCATCATTATTGTTCTATTGATTATAGAATGGAGCTAATGAAAATGTTTTATCAAAATCACATGAACACTACAGACCTTTCCCCAGGACTTCCATATAAGAGTTTGACTTTCTTTTAGATCAATATAAATTTATGTTTAAACTTTATACTATCACTGAGACAACTTTGTCAGAATTCCAATTTAAAAATTGCATAACATTTGGTGATTAACAATATTAGCAGTTGCAGGAATTTTAGAGTTTCTCAATTTTGTTTGACCAAAATTAAGCACCAGATAATCAGTTGCTTTTGCTGGGACCAGATACAAAACAATTTTGTCAGATAAGTTTTTATATGAAGGAGAAAGTTTAGTCATTCATTATTGCACAGTGGATGATATAGGTTTGGGTTTTTTAAAAGATGACGGGAGAAGATTCGCACTAAAAAATAATTCCCTTTTTAATTCATATTTTCTGACCATTCACTGCAGGAGCTTAGGGACCTACAGCAAGAAAATAAGTGGTGCCTGGAAAAAAAAACTATTGTGTAAGTAGCTTCAGGTGATAATGGTTAGTTGATGTTTATTTATTTATTTATTTTTTTAAATCATAAAGAATGTCTCGTTTCTGTATATGAGTAATATATATCATTTTTTATTTTTGTTTTGTCTTATCTTTTAATATCAAATGGATTTTTTGGTTATAGAAGGTAGCTATATTTGAGTATGAATGCAAGTAGACATATGTCAAAATATTATATGCAGTATCATATGCTACTATTCTATAACCAAAAAGGTCATTTTGATATAAGATCAGACAAAACAAAAAAAAAAAATTCAAACATTTAACCGATTATCCAAATATCTCATGAAGGATCCAACATTGTTCAGATGATCAAATCTATATATCCACTATTGCTAAAACGTATCAGTTGATACATTCTTCTTCATTAACAACATGAAATATACAATAAAAGATTTGAACACCCAAACAATGTCAGATAAACTAATGACGCTAAATGACAAACTCAGATTATTTTACCTGATTATGAGAAAGGATAAAAGTTGAGACATTTGTACACAAGACAAATTTGACAAATGCTAAACTGATTCCAAAGAGAAAAAGGATCGTCTTTCTTACAATAATTTTAAATAAATTTCCTTTCTTCAGTGAGTCCATGGTAATTAGTGCAAACTTCCTACTAAGAGTCCAATGCTCTAACTACCGAGTTAGTAAACAATTAGTACAAGCATTAAACATCACTTACTGACAGGATCTGCAGCTATCATGCTGTTAATGGCATCATCTAAGTTCTTACTGCTATTCAGCACTTCCTCCAATTCATCTCGGGTCTTGTGCGGGTAAAGTAAAACGAGTGTATTCAGTTCAGCGACTTTCACTTTGTCTTTCTCGGACACAGCCTTTGAGACGGTCGTGTAATGACCTTTAGTGTCGTCATCATCATCATCTGAATTGTCATCCGACACGGGACGTCTGTATCTTCTTTTCACTGGCTGCTTTCTGCAATGAAATAGAATTCATTCTTCTGTCTAAATGGCAGGTTCGAGCTAAAGACCTCTTTTCAGAACTCACTATTAAAACTCAAGAGCTTTCTACACACCAAATCAAAATAATATTAATTACATGGGGGGGGGGGGACACAAAGTCAAGTTTAAAGTGAGGAGTCTCATATGTAAATGTAGGTAATTCCAGAAATTATCCAGTTCCCTTAGCACTTTCTTTCTGGGACACCTCAGACATTGACCATAATCAGACTCCTTTTAAGATGGGAAGGGGTTCTACCTGAGAGAACAGCCACCTGGAACTGAACAGATTTTTATGGAACGGAAGAATACTCTTTTATTGTAAATTAACTCTTCTATTAAAAAGATATTTAGATAGAATTATTTAAACAACAAGAGATTGTTAAAATAAAGATTTATAACTAAAGAGTACTGTATATAGGTAATAATATTGTTGTATACAAGTAATATTATGAAATATAGTTTTAATTATAAAGATTATACAAGATTCCTTCAAAAGACTAGTCTTTCATGTGTCAAAGTTTACAAGATGAACCAAACAATGTTATTGTGTTAAATAAAAGGTATTCTTAGTACAAAACAGACAATTTCACTGTAAGAGATTTATAACATTCCTGCTTCTGACTTACAAGCATTCTGAAAAACAAAAAAAAAAAACAAATTCAAGTCAATCATATATATGTGTGTGTGTGTGTGTGTGTTTCTTGTCTAGCATTTTGTTAGATTACTACCTAATTTTTCTTAGGAAACGACATTGTCTAAATGTACATTGTATCCATTCACATCTGCTCCAGTTTTAATGTCTGTTGCTTTCATTGATTTCAAACCTACGGCTCATGACTCATTTACAGAAAATAATTTCTTCATTTTAGCTTCTTCCCTTAGTTTAAATGATCAACCCATTGAATATGACCTAAGCAAAGCCCACAAACTTTATAACCATCCCCACTTTTCTTTTTTCTTTTTCTTCATAAAGACAGGTTGTATTTTGCTTTTAAACCTGATTAAATCATTCATTCACCAGTAATTTAAAATCGCCTGATGTGTTGTATGCGCATGGAAACACAACTGCAACTGTGTAGCAATTTTTACATGTTTTCAATGTAATATCCTAAAATACAGAATACTGCTCTACTTTGTATTGAGCCCTCTTTTAAATTAAATGTTATGAACATTAGAACTGTACTCTATTCACCCTCATCTTACCTGGAGATTTTATATATATATATATATATATATATATATATATACACACACAAACAAAATGCTAAATCTCTAATCTTGTGTGTGTGTTCCCGAGATACAGCTGAAATGATACATAACCCAACCAATTTTGGAAAATATTGTACCGTGAATCCCTGCCAAGTGCAGTGCCAAATTTTATGAAAAATTAGACAAGAGCCGTTTTTTGTTTTTACAGCATTTTTAACATAAAATCCAGTATTTGCTTTTGATACACATTCTTATACCAATCCGCATGCATAAACAAACACTTGCATATTATATTACAACTATTATGCGTGTGAAAAATAATAAACATTCATTATACATTATAACAACATTATTAAATTTAAATATGCATACAACATATCTTTATACAATTCACTATTAAGATTTTTTATTATTAATTCACTATCTATTAAGATTTATTATGAATTCACTATTAAGGCTTTTTATTTATAAACAACTACTTGAAAGGTGAAGAGGTTATGTGAGTCGCATGACTTGATGGTAAATAAATAAATGCATGCCGATTTGCTGCCACGACATATTTTAAAATAAATGCAAGTAACATGTATAATAAAATATACTTTTTGAAAAGGACTACACCTGCTTTAAGCTATTACTCCAAATTTTCACAAATGTGTTTACTATGGATCTTAAATTCTACAATAAAGATTCTTTTACCATCTTCAGTATTAATTATTAATTTTATATTCAAACTACATTTTACAGAAATGTCTCTTTTAAGTTTGTTTGTTTGGGGTTTTATGGCATATCAACCACTATGGATTATTTAATGCCAGATCCAGTATTTACTAGATATATCAAAAACGTATAGCTGGCAACATCATTGTTTCAATGTGCAGGAAAAGAGCTGGAAGTTCACTATTTTCCCATAGCTGGGACCCCAACAGGTGCTACCACCCCGGGTCAGGGTGGACCTGGGAACACCAGCAATTAAGAGGTGGTTCCATGCTTCCTCAAAACCTCCTGATCAGAGGCCTTGCTCTTGGATGCAGTTTAACATCGTACCTAGGATGGTCTCTTTTAAGGTAAAGAAGTAAAACATACCTATTGATATCATGATATAATTTATATATAAAAATACAAGCTACAGTATAAAAGGTATAAAATAAACAAAGAGCAAAAGGGTGAGCTTCTTTAATAAACAAAAAAAAAGGCAGATTATAAAAATTACTTACAAAACCAAAAAAGAATTGTTAAAAGATAATGATAATGAATTTTACTGAAGAAAAATGTTTTCTTACTGGGTTTTTTTCTTTCTCTTTTTCTGTGAAAAGCCATTTGATTTACCACGTTTTCTTGACCAATCTTGATGTTCGTCACTATCCCAATCACTTTCTCGATCATCTGATTCATTGAAATCATCATCATCGTAATCATCATCATCATCAATTTCACTAGATTCTAATTCTGATTTTGTCTCGCTTTTCTTTTCAAATACTGGTGATTTTCCATCACTGGCTTCATCACTTTCATCTGAGGAAAATAAAAAGAATGTAAAACACTCAAGTAAAGAATGGATGGAAGAAGAAAAAAAACATTGAGAATTTAATCAGAACTCATATTGCCAAGGATTTTAAAAATAGCTAATCAATAAAACCTAGATAATGAAGATTTTCTGACAAACATTTAAATGGATCATATCACAAATTATAACCATTTTTTGAACTGTCAAATTTACCTAAAAAAACATTTTAAAATTATAGTTCTGTGAAAATATAAATAAATACTTTATATTTACTTTGACAAAGCAAAATCCAAAACAAGGTTAAAGTTATAAAGCATTTGTTAAAAATTATGTTGCCAATGGTTTGTGAGATAAGCATTTTACTGATAGAAATATATTTTTATCATAAGCCTGTAAATCAAAGACATCTCGGAATTTTGCTTCATCCTCCACATTCACTCACACAACTGGAAATCTTTTCTAGCAGCAAATTTCCATAGTTTCAGATCCAGAATATCCTAATATCAAATAGAAGATAAAATGCAAAATTTTTTTTCACACCTAAATCTGGAGATCTTTAGCTTAATTTTCTGTGTTCTTTTTGAGATTTTTGAATAGAAAAAATAAATAGCTAGCCACAAAGCAAAAGACTGGTTCCTCTGATATGAACTGCAACAGATTCACGAAATTCTAAGATGCATGCTAAAATTTTACATACAGTTCAACACTTTGGTAATCCAAATTTTCACTTATAAAAATTGTTAAAAATGCAATAGCATTGATTGGTGAGGTGTGTGTGTGTGTGTATATATAAGACTTGCTTTATAACAGGCATTTGCAAACTTCCCACAACAGCAGTGTTCACTGTTCAAGCCAGCTAATAAAAAAAAAAAATTTGAATGCCGATTTTATAGGCAACAAGACAATATTCATTTGGAAGATAGGTACAACCATTTTAAAATGTACCTACATTGTAAATGCCAATATGCAAAAGAGACTTTGCACAAATTAAAATATTTTTCTCATATTCAGTCATTCAAATGGAAATTTCTCCTTGTTATATGGTGAATTATGGCGAAAAAATTACAATGCCTGCAATAAACAGTCTTATGTTTTGTAGCCAAAATTTAAAAAAAAAAAAAAGCTCTCATTCCGAGAATAGGAAAGGAAGTAAATTTTAAGTATCATTCTCACAGTTGAAAGTACCTGAAGTGAAAACTTCTTTATCATTTGTCTTTCTTTATATTTGTTACATGGTAACAATAGTAAGGAAAAAGGTTTTTTGTTTTGTTTTTTAAATCATAGATATTTATTTTCAAATTATTTACTGAAAGATTTTTGGTTGATAATTTATTTTCTCTTAAATCTCAAAATGCAAATCAACCTTTCATTTTTTACTGATTTTTTAATAAATGGATGAGTTTTTTGTTTTTTTATTTGTGCAACTGTTTGAAAAAAATCCTACATTATATTTTTAATAACTGAAAAGAAACTACGACTCTTATTTCATGAGTTGCCTTTTTTTCTTTTCTTAATTCGTTTCCAATTTTCCCTTGTAAAATCTGTAGAATTTGGCAGATTTTAAGCCCGTAGAGGGTAACATCAATTCTTATTCATATATGCGAAAAGAAAATAACTATGCTTCGATATGAAAAATGCAAAATAATTTATTTTAGTTTTATCAACCTAGAAATAAGATCTACTTATTGTTTCAAAGTATGGTCAGTCGTAAATTACGTTTTGGTAGAAATAATTGCTTTTTGTTTTTAATTACGATTTCAAAAGGTAAACAAACGTAGTTTCGTTTGTTATCATTTTAAAAACGTTGCTAAAAAACTCCTTTTTGTTTTTGTTTAAATGAAATAGTGTCAATCTAAAAATTAGACAAAATTGTTTGAGATCTCTCAATAATGGCTTTGTTTTTTAAATGCTTAGTTTATTTTTCGACAAAACTAATCAAACAAAATATACGAACCAAAATAAAATCTTAAAAGAATTGTCAGAGAATTAAAAAAAAAAGTTAAATGTGCTTTAGTGCAGACCTCAACACATGGTCAGGAAGAGAAACAGGTCGATTCAATTGAAACTAAAAACAAACACATGTTACAATTTATAAAAATCAATCAATATTTGACATTCTAGAGAAAGTGATATTGTTTTTATGTTGATGAGAATAATATTTTTATATTCATTTCACAAAAATCAGATTAGTAAGAAAAGAACCTTAAAGAGAATTACTAATAGTTACTTTAACAATAACACTGTCAATGGAGACGAAACTGGAATTAGAACAAAAACGACGAATAAAAAGATCTTTTCGCCATTCATCCTGACATTTTAAGCTCTTTGCATACAACACAAATTTTCAAAAGAACAGACTGATCTCTCAGTCTGGCTTCCAGGTAGAGATTAAGGTTAAAGTTAAAAGCAAATTTAAATAATTACCAAAAATAGAAAAGAGGGAATATATTTGGTTTATTTATTATTACATCGGTAATATTTTTTCAGCTAATTTTTACCTCACTTTCTCAATTAAAAAATTTAAGAAAAGTCAAATAACTCTAGTTTTTTTTGTTTTTTTTTAAGAACTACACTATTTTTTAAATTCATGTTTATTCTTCCAAAGTAATATTTCTTTCTTTGAAAACAAAATTAATGGAAAATACATAAATATTCCAATTTTTTTAAATTTTATTTCAACAAATGTTTTAAAAATTAAAATCGGTTTTATGCTGAAAAGGAAATAAATTTTTGAAAGAAAAAAAAATGTATTTTTAAATGGCTGACTCTAAAATCAAAATAATATTTAGCATTAATTAATATTATGTGAGAATACAAAAAAATAAATCTCCAATGTACATCCAATCAACCAGACTGGTTTTCTTACTGTTAAACTCAAGTTTTAAAATGATCACGTGACCAAACACACTTCCTTCCCCAATGCTTAAATGCAATTTCTATTGTGTTCAAAAGAGTATAATCCATTACTTATTTTTCATTCTTCTTAGGAAAATATTCTTTCTTCGGTCTCAAAGTTACATGGAAAAAGAATAAAAAGATTACATTAAAAAAAAAGTTTTAGTGGTCATAAGAGACATTATCATTTTTTTAAAATTATCAATTAATTCATTTTTCAAAATTTTCTTTGCCAGAAGGTAGAGAAAGAAAAATGAAAAATAAGTTAAAAATTCTCGAAGAAATTTCAAATTAGATTTTTAATCTGATGTACAGAAAAAAACAAAAGAAAAACGGGGGAAATCATAGCAAAAGCGACAAAAAGAGTGAAAGTGGAATTTAATTAAGAATTAAAAACAGTGAGAGAAAAAAAAGGATTTGGTAACTTTGGGTGGTAGGAGATCGTTATTTTACCATAGAAAAAGAAGAAAAAAATACAATCATTGTCTTACCAGAAACCTTCTTTTCTTCTTTGAAATATAAATTTTCATCGGCCGAATCATCTGAAGTACTCTCTTCGGCCTTTTCTTCATCCTTGGAAGATGTTTTTTCCCAATCTTCATTCTCTTCCTCTTTGGCTGATGATATTTCGTCGGTTGATTTTTCTAAACTATCATTCTTAATTTCCTCTTCGTCATCCGACTGGTGTTTTAATTTTTCCTTACTCCGAGAAAAACTATATTGTGATAACATTGTCTGTACCTTATTACTGGACATTGTATTTTTCAGTAGTGTTTAACACGGATTTATTTCAAATGAAAGATATCTCGTCGTTTATCAGGTATTTAAAAAAAATATCAGTGAGTGAATAGTCGCAAATGTTGTTATAAATAATAAAAAGCAATTTTTGGTTCTTGTTTTCTTTCTTCAGGTATCAAAAATGTATCTTTTTTTGTTAAGCCACGTTTTCGAGTACGTATCGTGCGATTTGGTTGCTAGCAAAATGAAATACACGGTGAAATGTGAAACCGAAGGAAGTAAGAAAAAAATAGTATCCAACAGTACGTTAAATTTAAACAATATGAAAAAACTTTTGCGGAAGATTTATATAACTAGCGCTGTGTAGAGTGCGCTAGAAAGAAGAAAAAAAATACTAATTCTTCTTTGTTGTTCTTTGCAAAAAAATAACTTTTTGAGTGCCAAGTTTGACACAAGGATTTTTTTAGTAAAGATTGGTCAATCTAGGAAAAGATAAGTGGAGGGAAGAATAAAGTAAATAGGGAAAGAAATAAAGAAAAAGAAGAAAAAGAAAAAAACTCTTCCGATATCATATCTATCAATAGAGGTTTACATCCCGCCTTTAAAGCCGTCATAGAAGTAAAAGGAGGGAGAGAAATAAAAGTCATGCACACAACGTGCCGCTATCATCAACCACCGGGTCAGACATCGAAAAAAAAAATTGAAGTCGCTATTAATTTAAGAGCATTTTAAACTATAGCAAAAGTTAAAGGCATTTCAAAATTGGTTTCTCGTATTATTTTTTCTCCCTAAATTATCTCCTTGCTCCGGAGTGAAGAATATGGAAAGTAAAAAAAAAAAACAAAACCTCGACCTCCTTGCTTGGAGCATTTCTATCTTCGCACTGTGAAGAGCGCTATCTTTGTATTCAGCCCATGTGTACGCATATAGGGCCTTTTACATTCATTTAGCCTTGTTGTATTTGCTATCGTGGGAACGCAAATACAAGGTGTTCAACAACTGTCATGTGTTAGATTTGAAGGATACGGTTTCTTTTTTTAAAATTCTATATAAGCTTAAAAAAGAATAAAATAAATATAAATGATTAGTGTTTAAAGAGTTAACCTACCACTGAATAATGCATAAATTTAAAAAAATACTTCTTTTTCAAACTTTGATTAAACAAATTTGAATTTTTTTCCATAGGTTGAAAAGTGAATGGATAATCTTCCTGATTAGTGAATAGGAATTATAATTATTAATGAAAAACATTTCTTTATTAATCCAATTCAGAGTCATTGTACAAAAAATAAACTCTTGACTGTGCTTTCAATTTATTTTGTTATATACTTTAAGAAGTAAAGTTCTGTTGTCAAGATTATTAACAAGCTAATGTATTTCATTAAGAAAATGATCATTACATATATATATATATATATATATATATATATATATATGTATGTATATACACACACACACGCGCATATATACACACGCATATATATATACACACATAAACAAATATATATGAATAAAGACAAACTTATCTATGTAGTGAACCCAAATGTAAAATATGAAAATAAAATATATAAACAAAAAAAAAGAATTCAAAATAAAATAAGACATTGGTTTTCCTTTAAAATCTCTCTCTCTCTCTCTCTCTCTCTCTCTCTCTCTCTCTCTCTCTCCCTCTCTCTCTCTCTTTTTTTAATTAGTTTCACCCCATGCAAAGCAGTAAAGCCACTAGACACAAGGGGTTACTGGGTGGACAAATTAGGAACAGAAACATTAATGAGTGGGAAGAGAAAAGAGGACAGTAGATAACGACTGACACTGTATTTAAATTTTTGCTGACTAAAGTTGGCTGAAAAGCATGGAGCTGGAAAGGAGTTCCACAAGTGGGAAGTGTGAGAAAAAAAACTGTTAGCATAGAATTTACAGCTACATCTAGCCAACTCAACTGTAGATTGATGAGATCTTGACATCAGTCTAGTAATGCACTTGTTGGGATTGAGTGAAAATGTTAAAAGATATCAGGAGGTTTGAATGATCAGAAGGTTTAAAATTGTGCGTCTTCATAATCTTCCATCCACAACAATTAATAAAAGACAAAAATAATGATTCGAAACATAACAATTGAATTTATTAAGTATTTGATGTACATGCATATAAACTGAAAGGTTTGACAGAGTTGTGCCTCTTTGATTAGGAAATATTTTTTACTTGAGCTCATAAGATTAGATTAATTATTAAACTGTAGTTTAGAGGAATGAGTATGTTGCATGTTAGAGATTGTCTATTGGACAAGTTGGTAAGAGTCCAGAGATTGTACTTGCGTGAAATGTTGTAAAGTTCTTTTACGTCTGAATGCATTAGTCAAGACGGGAGTTCTTTAAGGGTCACATTTTGGCAGCAGAGGTGAGACGCACGAGTGAGTAAAAAGAGGGCGAGAAATACTCGTGTTTGGTTTTTATAATCTGTTGTACCACGTGACAGGATCAGACTTAGTTGGCGCGAAAACAGACCTGTCGCGTGTAGGTGATTTGATTGGTCGAAACTGACCAATCAGCAAGGTAGATTGAAGGTGATTGACCAATGAATGCTCGTTGTATATTTTGTAAGTATGATGGTGGTGAAAATTATAACAGGAAGAGTGCATTTCCCAGCTGGGGTTAACTGGCTGTCGTAGAAGATTCTACACACTTAAATTCAAAAAGTCTAGGTACCATAGGATATATATTTCTCTCTCAACTAATGAGAGGACAACCCTCAAATAAAAAAGAGGAAGAAGAAGGAAAGACTGAATACGGCTGCAAATGGCAGAATTTTGCTGGTCCATGATTCTAACCATTGTGCCTAAAATTCTATCAAAATAAGAAAGGCTCTACATATAACTACACCTATGAAAAAAATGTAAAAAAAAGAAGCTACACTGGAAAATAAAAGAATTTTTGCCAATCAAAAAAAGACAAAAAGACTTTTAATGCTATCCAAAACTAAGGTTCACACCAATAGTCTGGAGCCCTGTCAAAAGGGATATAAATGGACAGCCCAGAGGCAGAAAGAGAGAAGGAACCACCAAAGAAATCTGCCAAGCATGTCACATAAAGAAGTTAAGCAGTCATCTGCTTAAGACATTTTCCACCCTTCTGAGGACCAAGAAAACACAGCAGATTGGTGCCACCCATATTTCCAAGATGACAACTACTACCAAGGTCTGACTTCTAAACTGTCAATTACCAAGCCAAAACAGCCTTTCTCCCAACTGCTACCAAGATCTGATCCAAATTACAAAGGACTTGCTCCAATTGAAGTCAAATAAATAAATATATATTATTTGTTTATGACTTTGATTCTGTTCGTCTATTTCCGAAATTTCCAATAAATATTGCTAAGAACCTCTGGCACCTTTACCACATCTTAGCTAACACATTTCATCCTTGATGGACTCTATCAAGGTAAAAGTCCATCAGAGGGTGAAACGTGTCAGCTAAGATAAGTTTCCCTTTTGACTTTGTTCATATTGTCCTTTTACAGATATATTTTTAGTTATTATATCTGAAATTTTACACACACACACACACACACACACACACACACACACACACATATATATATATATATATATATATATATATATATATATATATATATATCCTAAAATTCACTCACAAAGAACAGGAAAAGGAAGTGTTCCTGAAAGTGAAAACAACCCCTAACTAAAACTAAACAGGAAATGTATCATTGTTTTCACAGAAAAGGTTAACCCACTTTTGCCAATAACAATTACAAGAATATCTTGGGAGAATAAAAAGAAGCAAGAAATATCTGTGTTTTTTTTTTTTTGGTGGGAGGGGGTGTCATGGAGTTCTCATAACTGTTACAGCCATTTCTAGTATAAATAATACTATTTTTCTAATAAATTGACACAAACAAAAAAACTACTCCTAATAAATAGTAAACACTTTCTTTGAGTTAAACTCATAAAAGAAACAAGATTTAAGAAATTATTAAAATACATTCATTATCTGTCTATATTTCTGAGATGAGGTATTATGTACACTATTTACATTATTCGGACTATTGTCCTCATCTTTGTTGCCATATTTATTACAACGTTTCGGCTGTTGTATGCTCCGGCCTTCTTCAGGTGGTTGGAATGTCGAACTGAACCCTTTATTTCGCTCACTGGGGTAGACTGTTCTAGTTCAACGTGCCATGTTTAATGGATATCAGTTATCTCCTGTTAATTCCCCTCTCCAAGTTCTCCACTGCCTTAACCGTGTATTGAACTCACACGCTTTGGGTCCTGTCAATGGATCTGACTAATGCCTTTATCCACTGTGCCATGTATGAGTTCAATATCCGGTTAAGGCAGTGGAGAACTTTCAGAGGGGAATTAACAGGAAATAACTGATAACTGACATCCATTAAACATGGCACATGGAACTAGAACAGTCTACCCCTATGAGCAAAATAAAGGGTTCAGTTCGACATTCAAACCACCTAAAGAAGGCCAGAGCGTACAATGGCCGAAACGTTGTAATAAGTATGGTGACAAAGATTAATAATGTAAATAGTCTACATAATACCTCATCTCAGAAATATAGACACATCAGTTTGCATGTCTGTTATGGTGATGTGTAAAAAATGGTTGCTGAAGACATTAGGTTTATAATACCCAGAAATTCATACACAGATGTCCTCAAGGACACATGGCACAGTGGATAACGGCGTTAGTTAGATCCAGTGACAGGACCCAAAGAGTGTGAGTTCAATACCTGGTTAAGGTTGTAGAGAACTTGGAGAGATAACTGATAACTGACATCCATTAAACACAGCACGTGGAACTAGAACAGTCTACCCCAGTCAGTAGTAGTTCTAATAAATAGTAAACACTTTCTTTGAGTTAAACTCATAAAAGAAATTATTAAAATACATTCATTATCTGAACTGAAGAAGGCCAGAGCAACAGCCGAAACATTGACAAAGATTTGGACAATGGTCCGAATAATGTAAATAGTGTGCATAATACCTCATCTCAGAAATATAGACAGAAACGTTGTAATAAATATGGCGGCAAAGATGAGGACAACAGTCTGAATAATGTAAATAGTGTACATTCATTATCCTTCAATTGCTGATAGAAAAAAAGAATGAAAAATATTGACAGGTATAGATCAACATAAAGCACTGATCAGAATCATCATCAGAAGGGGCTAAGAGGTAGTCTATCCTCGGCAGCAATTATTTGGGAGAAGCATTTAGGCAAATTATAAAAATGATGTAGCATTAGTTAGTTGATGTTAGTTGTGCCTTTTATCTCCTCTCATTTCTCTTGTGCCATTTTACCTCACATTCCACTTGTACAATTTTTCCTTATTCCACTTCTGCTATTTTCCCCTCTCATTCCATTTGTGCCATTTTTCCCTCTCATTCCACTTGTGCCATTTTTTCCTCTCATTCTATTTGTGCCATTTTTCCCTCTCATTCCACTTGTGCCATTTTTTCCTCTCATTCTATTTGTGCCATTTTTCCCTCTCATTCCACTTGTGCCATTTTTTCCTCTCATTCCAATTGTGCCATTTTCCGTTTTTATCACCACTTGTAGCATTTTTCTATCTTATTGCACTTGTAGATCATAGTAGAGATCAGCTGCCATGCACTTGTCATCAAGATATTTGGAGTTACACCTATACACTAGCATCATTTGCATATATATTTACTAAGGATCTTAGATTGTTTTTGGCAAGAACATTATTATGAAATAGAAAGGTAGAACTGAGGAGAGAACCATGGAGGACACCAGCATTGATCTCATATGCCTCAGAAGCCTGGCCAGTGACGACAACCTTCATAAACCTACCTGACAGGAAAGACTTGATAACTGAGAGGACCCTTCCAGCTGGCCAGTGTGTATAGCAATCTCCTGTGCCACACCTTATCAAAGGCCTTCAAAATGTCTAGGACAGTCATTCTCAAGATATTTTTATTATCAAGCACTTTACTGATTCTATGCATGATCATAGGTAAGACATCAGCAGTGTACCTTGAAGAGTGAAAACCATAGTGATAGTCATTCAGAAGTTTGTTTCTGTTGGGGTGTTCAACAACTTTTTTTCTTCATAATAGCTTTTTATTTTCTAATTATTTTAAAATTTTTTCCATTATTATTTTTTTGGCTTTTGTTATTGCTTCTTTTTTATCTTCTATCAATGCAAAATAAATGACTTGTATTCTCTCTATATATCTTATAAATGGTACCCAGTTTTAAAATGTTGTCTGGAAGAGTGACAGAAATGTTATGTAAGATGTTGGTTCTATTGTATCATTTAACCTAACAAGTAACAAATTTGTATAAAATTATGATAATTTCCACCTGTCATTCAACCAAAGCGCATGTGTGTGATTGATTGATTGGTTTTTTACAGTTTATCAACCCTTTCCAGATTATTTACAATTTATTTAAAGCCAGAAAATATTTTTAGATTGTAAGAATTTTTTGGAGATAATAATGATTTACTGATACAAAATTAATTAACCCATAGCTGGGGGAGAAGAGGTGGCTTCATACCTTTCCAAAGGATATTTGCACATAAGTAAATATAACAAATCAAACTGGCATTGGATCTTGGCTCTTCGATCGCCAATTCCGAGCTGTTATCCATTACACTACTGACACATGCAAGCTTACAGCACCTGGCATTCCCAAGCAGTGAGCCATCTAGTTAATGATCAGGCTCAACATTACTTAACCAGTGATAATACAAGAACCTGTGTTTCAATGTGATGTGGCTATAAGCTGTGTGTGTGTGTGCATGTGTGTGCAAATAAAGTTGACTGCTGTTGTCTAATAGACAGACTTAAATATCTTTAAAAAAGAACATATAATGAAAAAAAAGGTTTAATAAGACAGAAATATGAATCCATTTCCAAATGAGAGAACTTATTCTGGTCTATGTGTAAAAATTAGCTAATCAGGTTGTTATATAGGAACAAAGTGTAGCTGCCAACACTTGAGTTTAAGCATACAGCGCTGTTTGATAAAAGTGACTCATCTGATTTTTTTTACTTAAAAATTTTTCCGCCTATTGTTTTTGGGGTCAAACTAATTTTTAATCTTACTAATATAAAGACCCCTTCCCAACCACCTAGTAAAAAAGTTTACTCACCCTAAGGTATTCTATTGATAATTATAATTTTGGATATAAATGAGATTTAGGGAAAAACTCTGTGCAAAAAAAGTGACTCACTTATTTCCTGCAACTAGTAATCAATACAAATATGACCGAACAGCTTTAAATAAAGAATAATAGAGGTATAATTTATTTATAATAGGTAATATAGTTCGAAATATTTAATAATCTGTGGGTCCTCCTTTATTTTGAATAACCTTTTCAACCCTTTTTGGCATTGACTTGATTAGGTTCTGGCAAATCTCATCTCCAAGCATTGAATTCCATTCGGATATGAAATTCACAATCAAATCCTCTTTGATGCTCAACTGCTTTCTCAAGAGCCTGTACTTTATAATGCTCCATAAATTTTCTATGGGGTTGAGGTTACGAGATTGGGGCGGCCATGTCATAACACTCACCTGCTTCTCATCAAAGTATTCCTTCATCAATTTTGATTTGTGACAGGGAGCATTATCCTGCATAAAAATGAGCTTGGTGGGGTTGATTTGCACTCTTTCAACAGAAGGGAGCAGACAAGAGTCTAAAATTCTCTTGTACTGCTCGCTCCTGAGGGTCTTTTCAATAGGTTTTAAGAAACCAGTTCCATGAAAAGAAAAGCATCCCCAGAACCTTATACTGAACAGATGCTTGCCAGTACTTACTGCTAAATTCAAAGAGCTTTCGAAGCTTCTTCTTCGGATTTTAGATCACTTATCCTTTGAATTTAGCTTAACTTTCGTTTCATCGGAGAAGAGAACATTTAATAAAAAAAAATCATGTGAGTCACTTTTATCGAACAGCACTGTAGATCCCCAGTGAGCAAACACAGGCGATCCTATTATTGAATTAAGTAGACCACATGACCATAGATGAAATGCATATATGGGAGGTAGCGTGCGTCTAATTGATCACATTTCTATTCTATCCTCTATTACTATACGGCTCGCCATTTCTAGTCTATACTATTTCTCTACTCTATTCACTATACTATTCCTCTATTCAGATCACTATATGGATTACCGTTTGAGCTAGTATTATCGAGCAAGTACTATTAGTGCGAGTGTTATTTGAAGGCATCTGACACCAGCATTGGTCAACAGCGTTACTATAGTTGTATTTGCAATTACAAAGTCTCTACTTGATCACATTTCTATTCTATCCTCTATTACTATACGGCTCGCCATTTCTAGTCTATACTATTTCTCTACTCTATTCACTATACTATTCCTCTATTCAGATCACTATATGGATTACCGTTTGAGCTAGTATTATCGAGCAAGTACTATTAGTGCGAGTGTTATTTGAAGGCATCTGACACCAGCATTGGTCAACAGCGTTACTATAGTTGTATTTGCAATTACAAAGTCTCTACAACAATGAGCATTACAAAAGTGACAACAAGTATTCATTGACATCATAAAAGTGTCAACGAGTATTCATTGACATCATAAAAGTGTCAACGAGTATTCATTGACATCATAAAAGTGTCAACGAGTATTCATTGACATCACAAGACAGATCAAAACTGCTGGATAGGATACTTGTGTATGTGATGCTGCTTGGTAAAGGGTTCACAATACTCCCACTCGTATTCAGATATCAGGTTAAGCAGAAGAATTCACCACAGTTCAAAGAAGAATGAAACTCTGTACAAAAAATTGGGTTAGCAAGTGAATTTTGTGAAGAAATAAAGTACAGCATTAATAATAATAGCAATAACATAATGACGTCACACATTATGGAATATTAGTGTTTCAGCCTTTTATATTATATATATATATATATATATATATATATATATATATATATATATATATATATATATATATATATATATATATATTATGAAATGGACAAAATCGCCAATTATTTTAAGACATTTTTTTATGTTTATACGTTCTTTTTATAGATACAAATATTTAAGTAAATGCTCTGTTTTATAATAAACAGTATTAAGTACATTTACCAGTCTGAATGTCCAAGAAATTTTCATAGAAAATATGCATCCTCTGACAGGAATCAAACCTGTATTCTATACGGAACCGTCATATAGCCTGACATGCTTTTACCGATTGAGCCACAGAGGAGCATTTCAGTTAGCAAGGTCAATTTTACTGCTTTTAAACTACAATTCTCCATGATTTTCTCTCTTACATTCATATCTGCTCGATGCGTATTCAAATGTAACCAAATGACGTCACACATTATGAAATGGACAAAGTCCGACAATTATTTTAAGATATTTTTTTATGTTTATGCATTCTTTTTATAGATACAAATATTTAAGTAAATGCTCTGTTTATAATAAACAGTATTAAGGACATGAAAATTTCTCGGACATTCAAGCCAGTAAATGTACTTAATACTGTTTATTATAAACAGAGCATTTACTTAAATATTTGTATCTATAAAAAGAATGCATAAACATAAAAATGTCTTAAAGCAATAACATAATATTTATTATCATTGTACAGCATGCTGAAATAAAATAGAGTAAGATAGTGAAGAAGAAGTTAATAATGGTATCATCCAGTAGCGTACAGAAGGGAGAGGCCAGAGGGTACAATGGCTCCAGGCATCTATATCAGGAGGGCATCCAATCAAAGAGTCAAATAAAAATTTAGTTTATATTTAATTTAAATGTAGTGTTTATTTCATGTTTCATCTGATTTTACATATTTAAAATGTCTTCCTTTCTCACATTTCTCAGTATTAAGCTCTATAGCCCCCACTACTTGAGTCTTAGGGGCATTCAATCAAGATGGCCCCAGGCATCACCAAATATCACCAAACCTCTACACATCACTGGTACCATCACTTGTGAGTAGTTGGTTAGTAGTATTTTGTGCACATGAGAAATAGGTGTACAATGTGAGGAAGTCTGTTAATGTAGTATTTGATTTGCACTCAACATCATGCTAGAACATCAGAGAGTAACCTCATAGTCACCAGGTACAAATTTGCACCTCATGTCAGTTACTGATTCCAACATGTAAACAGATGATCAACCCAGCTGTACTTAGGATGTGCCACATCGGACAGCTGGATAATGGGAAGTTATATAAGCACCCCACTCAAGAAGGAAAAGAAATCTTTGCAAGAAGATCCATGCTCAGAGAAAAGCCTCTAAAGTCACACACATTTACACTGATATTGTCAAAGTTTTGGGGTGAATAAAGAATAATTTTAAGCATGAGAGATTGAGTTTCATTTTTTATTAGACTATACAAAGATAACATTATATTAACATCAAGGACTGGCGTGAGAAAGCTTCTATAGTCACTACTGGACTGGTTGTCACTACCGAGGAGCCCTGGCAAACCTTCATATTTATTAGAGAAAAAGGTTCAGATAGGCTCTCAATTCTGCTTTGTCTAGGCAGAGAATATTTTTAAAATAAGTTCATTAGTACAATATTTACATTATTCAAACTATTGTCCTCATCTTTGTCGCTATATTTATTACGTTTCGGCCATTGTACACTCTGGCCTTCTTCAGGTGGTTGGAATGTCAAACTGAACCCTTTATTTCGCTCACTGGGGTAGACTGTTCTAGTTCCACGTTTAATGGATGTCAGTTATCAGTTATCTCCTGTTAATTCCCCTCTCCAAGTTCTCCACTGCCTTAACCGGGTAATGAACTCACACTCTTTGGGTCCTGTCACTGGAGCTAGCTAACACCTTTATCCATTGTGCCATGTGTCCTTGAGGACATCTGTGTATGAATTTCTGGGTATTATAAACCTAATGTCTTCAGCAACCATTTTTTACCAGTGCTCATATTGCAACTTTGTTGTTATTATAGCTTTTCTCTGGCACTCCTTATTACTGGTTCCCATATTGTATTCATTTCTATGCTTGGACAGTCTACCCCAGTAAGTGAAATAAAGGGTTCGGTTTGACATTCCAACTAACTGAAAAAGGCCGGAGCGTACAATGGCCGAAACGTTGTAATAAATATGGCGACAAAGATGAGGACAATAGTCCGAATAATGTAAATAGTGTACATAACACCTCATCTCAGAAATATAGACAGATACTGAAGTTCATTAGTTTATCTTATTAGTAGCCAGAACTTGTTATCAATGGTGACAAAAGTTATTTTTTCATTTGACTGGAGGTCAAATGAGAAAAGAGTGAAAATGCACCTGACAACATCTTTTCATGAAAGTCGATTCTACAGCTATTTTATTTTTTTACTTCTTTTCTTAACCCTTTGAACCCTGACCACTGCTTTACCAATAGTAGAGAAAAATGACGTAATGCCCAGTCACCATTTAAACAGTGGTAGAGAAAAATGACGTAATGCCCAGTCACCATTTAAACAGTGGTAGAGAAAAATGACGTAATGCCCAGTCACCATTTAAACAGTGGTAGAGAAAAATGACTTAATGCCCAGCTACCAGTTGAACGGTGGGTAAACACTTGTAATTATTTTTATATCTACCATGAAACATTACATACCAATTATTTGAGAATTTTGACTCAGGAGCTCAGGCAGAAAGGTTGCAATTGTTCAGGAATGCAGAGCTCAAAGGGTTAAGGAGACAAATCTACCAGTGGTGGCTCAAACTGTCATTTATAATTTTTCTCATCCTCTTCTGAAAAGATTTTGATAAAAATAGCCTTTACTTTGCAGCAAAATTTGCAAACACCTGAAATGACTTATTGGCTATCCATCCCAAGTATTTAGAATGATTCAGCACCCAGTTATACATGATTATTATTTGATTACTTCACACAGTTATACCTGATTTTGATGATATCTTCACCCTGTTATATAAGATCTTGACAGTTTCTTCATCTGGTTATACATGACTATGATGATTGCTTCTCCCTGTCATACATGATTTTAATGGTGTTTTCATCTGGTTATACATTATGATGATTCCTTCAACCTGTTATACATGATTTTGATGGTGTCTTCATCTTGTTATACATGACTATGATGATTCCTTCACCTTGTTCTACATAATTTTGATGGTGTTTCATATGGTTATACATGATTATGATGATTCCTTCACCCTGTTATACATGATTTTGGTGGTGTCTTCATATGGTTATACATGATTATGACGATTCCTTCACCCTGTTATATATATATGATTTTGGTGTTGTCTTCATATGGTTATACATAATTATGATGATTCCTTCACCCTGTTATACATTATTGTAATGATTCCTTTTTCTGTTTATACATGATTATGATGGTTTCTTACATGCACTTGAGGTCTGTCTATGATTCACTAAATTTCTTTAACCAGTTTTCCTTCCTTTTTATTTTACATGCAAGAAGCCAGAAGACATTTCCACAAGCCTAAAGTGTGACAGAAGAAACTGTTAGCACAAAACTTAGAGTTACATCTAGCAGCCATTTTATATTGTAAAATGGTGACATCTTGCCACCTACCTACCACTGTGCTTTTAAATTCATAATGTCTAGGTACCATCGTGGAAAGTTTATCAGACTTCGCCCTCAACTTGGGGATATCTTTCCCTGGGAAAATTAAGTCTTTCACACACACACACACACGCACATGCGCGTGCACACGAGTATCGCACACACAAAGTTCCTAAATTGGTAGATATTTTATCAACTTGGACAGGAGAAATGCCAAATTTGGACCTTTGTACCCACAAAAATTGGAGTGTCAATAAAATAGTGTTTAATATCTGAGGTGACTCATTTACATAGGAAGTCATGAAAATTATAAATAGCTACAGCTATTACCCAAGAGGCAGTTGATTGCATACTACTTCCCATGAGTTAGTAACACTACACTACAATGGTGTCACTGATATCTAAAGAAGCGAACAAACAATTATCACTTGATAATTATGAATACGCATAAGCATGGCATAGGATACTAGCAACTAAAGTTAGAACAGAAAAGCTAAAGGATTTAAGATCCGTCTGAAGAGAGAACGAAATAATTGATCTCTTGTTGGCAACTGCTGGTTGTGAGGCCATCATAAAATTATCAGTGATTGCACATACACAAGACAGAGGAAATGACGTTTGATGATATAAGTCAACTAATAGTGAAAAATATAACATCCAAGAAAAAACTAGTGGGTGCAGAGAATATTTCTCAAAAAGTGAATGAACCAGTTATTGAATATGATCTTCATTTAAAACATTTAAAACTAAATATTGTGAATTTGAGAAACTGGGATCAGAAAACCAGTCATGAAAGAGGATTTGATCCAAATGAAATTGATAAATGGCTTTCAAAATGTGGAGTATCAGCAAATGACTCTAATGAATTTGCTCATCAACAAGAATTAATTGGAAATTAATTTAATAGAACATAAGTTACAGGTCTGGGTACATACACGATAAAGAAAAAAAAAAAAAATAGTGTCTACTTTTTGTGGATATCAACATCAAAGAGAAAAACGAAAAGGTCCAGCGTATAAAAAATGTGAAAAGTGTTTCAAAATTAATCATTTTAAATGCATGTGTAAATCCAAAAAGAAAAACATAGAAACGGTCCAACAAAATCAAGAGTAAATAAGTATGGACATCTTTTCATTGAAGAAAGAAATGAAAAAGGGTTATTAAAAATTTGAATCAATAATGTTTTATTGGACATGCAACTAGATATGGGAAGTAATGTGAGGTTGATACCCGGAAATTTCTGGAAGAAATTAGGAAAACCAAGATTATAGAAAACCTTGTGCAATTGAATCAGTTCGACAAAACCATGATATAAATGTTAGGCTATATTAAAGCCTTGGAACTAAAAAATTAGTTTGATATATTACCAATTATCATGGCAAACTGTGAAAAGAATTATGGTCTAATAGGAAATGATGTATTGAACATAAATTCGACAAAATTAGTAAACAAAGTCAAGACAGAAGAAACTGGAATGTTAAAAATCTATGAAGCAAAGTTAAGACTAAAGGAAAATGTCTTCCCCTCATATTTTGAAGCATGAAAAGTGCCAGTCCATCTACTACCAATAGTTGTGGAAAAACTAAAAAAAATACTGGAAGAAGATCTACTTTAACAAGTTCCACCAGGAGGGAGCAAATGGGCGTCCCTGATTGAAATTTTAAGAAAGATGGATGGGGATCTGTGCATTTGTGGTGACTATAAAATAGGTGTAAACCACAAAATATGTGAAGACTCATATCCTTTCCCCAATGTAGAATGAGTTTTGAATTCCCTTACGGGTAGAAGACATTCTCTAAAATGAATCTAGTCAGCATACCATCAAATACCTATTGAGAAAGACTTTAAAGAAATCACAACAATAAACATGCCAACAGGCTTCTTGAGATGGGAAAGATTTCTGTATGGAATTAAAACCACAAGTGCAATTTTTCAAAGGGCTATAGAGTAAATTATTAGTAGCAATATAAAAAAATACAATATGGGAACAAGATGACATTTGTGTTGTTGCTATAACAATGAAGAATTAAAATGGTAAACTAGTATCGTTTTAAATAAGTTAAAAAATGCTAGATTAACAATTAACAAAAAAATGTGTGCACAACACTAAAAAAAGTATCATTTTTGGATATTCTATATCTAACGAAAGTATATCACCAGACCACTCATTAATTGACAAAATATTAAAAGTTAAAGTACATAAGAACAAAAAAGAATTGGAATCTTTCTTAAGACTTGTCAATTTCTACAGATGATATCTAGAATGATACTCTGAATTGATAGAACCTTTTGCTGCTTTAAGAAAAAAGAATGTTGATTTTATTTGGACAAGAGAACAAGTGGCACTTGAAAATTTAAAAGCTGTCTGGCAAAGAAACCAGTAGTAAAAATATTCGACCCTAGAAAGAAAATAGTTGTAACAACTGACACAAGTGAACACTCAATTTTGGGAATATTCGCTCAGGACGGTCATCCTGTTGTTATTCTTTGAGAAAATTGTCAAAAGCCAAATTGAACGACTCAAATATTGAAAAAGAAGCATTGACCATAATATAGACGACAAATAGAGCTCTTCATTTTTTGATTAGAAAGTAATTTCTACTAAGGCCCGACCATAGACCTTTAATATTCATATTTAATCCTAGGAAGGAACCTCCTAAGGTAATATCTTCTAGAATTCTAAGCTGGGACTTAATGTTTGATATTGAGTATGTGAAACATAATACCATTCTGCATGTAGATGCTTTGTTGAGATTGAGGTTTATTACTTCTAAAAGTGAGAAAGAGGAGGAGAAATTCAAAGATACTTTCTTACACTTAAGCGTTTTAAAGAGCTTAAGCACAAGTTAACTGTAGAAAAGGGTGTAATTTGTGATGAGATGTAGTGGTTCCACCTGCAATGCAAAGGAGTAAAGCTATAAAAAGTATACATAAAAATGTTCATTGTGGAATAATGTCTACACAAAGGAGATTAAGGCTAGAGGCATGGTGGCCAGGCTATTCTACATCTGTAGAAGAATAAATAAAATGGTGTAAAATGTGAAATGAAAGAAGAAAATTTAGACAGACAAAAACACATACATGGCCTAAAGGGTCCCAACCTTGGGACAGAGTACACATGGATTATGTCCATGTTCATCGAGTGGGATTATTACTAATACTGGTAGATGTGTATTCAGGCCGGCCAGAAGTAATATAGGTCCCCAACAAAAGAAGTTTGACCAAGAAGCAAGCATTAAGGATCATATTTTCAAGAAATGGAATTATGAAAATGCTATTATCTGACAACACCCCAGAGTTCTGTGATGAGGAACTATACCAGTGGTTGAATAAAATTGGATGCAAACCATATAAAAACCCCATACCATCCGCAATCAAACAAATTAGCAGAAAAGATAGCGCAAACTATAAAAAAACAGATTGAAAATATGTGTACAATGGAAAGAAAAGATACAAACATTTCTTCCTAGATTGTTGCTAAGTTATAGGGCAATACTACATGATGGAAGATCAAAAAGCCTGTTCGCCTTCATGGGTAGATAAATTAGAGCCCCATTGACTATATTCTATACCACCAACAAAAAACTATGGTATGAAAACATAGCGAATCTAATCTACAAGTGGCAAGATTCATAATGCAAGGTGGACAGAACACTATGATAATAAAAAAAATGGAAAATGAGATATTAGTGCATGCAGACCAAGTTAGATTGCAACACGATAGCGATGAAGAAATGTTTAGTGAGGCTGAAAGTAATGAAGACAAATGTGTTATGTCAAGGCAAGACAAACTAGACAGTGAAATCGAAAGTAATATAAATTCTGAGGATGAACAAGGACAATCATTGGAGGAACACTCCTATGAAAAAAGAAAATGTTCAAGAGACAATCTCTTAGGAAGGGAGGAAGATATTGAGGAGACAAAAGCTCCCAGAAGTAGCAGGGAAAATAAGGGGATACAACCTCTTCATTACAGAGAGATGTAGTGCCTCATTCACATATGCAGTCACAAAGACTATAAATAGCTACAGCTATTACCCATGATGCAGTTTAGTGCATATTACTTCCTGTGAGTCAGTAACACTACACTACAATATTTTTTGTTGTAATTCTCAAGAACAAAAAAATATATACATTCACTTTCATCATATGTTTAGGTTTTATAACAATCATCATTTTTTTTTAAAACAATAAACATTGGCAAGGAGCAATAGTAGTTAAGTTAAAATAATAGCAGTGTCAATGGAAAAAAGACATCCTTTCAACACTCTGTTGTTTTGTGGGCACAGGGAACAAGTTTGCTGGAAAAATTATGGTCATTCACATCAATGTAATAATCAGTTATCTCCTTTGATTTATAAACTTATTTCAAAAAGTAGTAAATTCAAATTCTAAATTAAGATTTTTCCAAGCAAATTAATACCTATGATACTAACAGGGTGATCACCCAGGGACACTCATTCAATCACAAATGAAGCACATATACTTAATTTAGGCTTTCTGTTACCCATCAACTCAAAACCCTGAGGTTTTGTATAGCTAATTAACAATGTGCTAACTATATTGTCAGCCTCATGCACAAAGAACATTCAATATATATATATATATATATATATATACAATATATATTGAGAATTTTCTATTTAACTTTATATATACATATATATATATATATATATATATATATATATATATATATATATATATATATATATATATTAAGTTAAATTGAAAATTCTCAAACAAGCTAGAATCTGTAGATTGGTGAATGAACTGTGCTTTTTCTGTCTACAGGAGAAAATGGAAATAATTAAATTCTTGAAGAGCAATAAATTATTAAATCAAAGATATGAAACTACAGTAAATTGCAAGAATATTAAGGAATTAACCTCACAATCTTGCTAAACTTTATAACTCAATAATCACTCCTCTTATGTTATATTATCGTTATATAAACATTTTAATGTTATCCTTAGTGGTTTATTCTAGTTTTAAGGTATTAAATTGGTTAGTATTCATAAATTACTGGTAGTAGGGTTAGCCATCAATTGGCATATTATTATTATTTTTTACTTGTGGTGTTGATAATAATTTTTAATTTAAAATAAATATATAAAAATCATATAAATGTTTAAAATTTATTTTGTGCTCTAATTTATAATGTAAGGTTCGTATAGTTAAGTATAGTTTTTCTTCTTAAAGTGTCTTTTATTTACATACTATGTATAATTTTGTTTGAATATGTGATTTCATTAAGAATGCCATAAAATCTGAGATGCAACAGCATAGCTGTAATATGTTACTGTCTTGTAGCATTTTATTTCCGTTCAAATTTGAATTCTACTTCTCGGCATGGATTCATTGGTTTAAGTTCATACCAACAACATCTCATATCTTATTTTCTTTCCTCTTCTTCTGTATCTGTATGATTTGGATATACTGTAAAAAAACAAATGGATGCCACTTTAAGGATTATGAGATGCACTATCCATATGAAAAAAATCAAAGAATGTATCGACTGAAATGGTGTGATGAAAAAAACAAAGATAATTGTGTGAATTATAGCGGAGACTTACTTCAACAACCCGAAAGGGTCAGAGTTGTGCGTATGTTTTGCAATGTAGTGTGGAGACAGCAAATTGGGAAGCACTTCATGTGGGCAGAAGTGGTGGTGTCACTTGTAGCCATTTTTATTGACTGGTTCTGGGTGCTTGTTGGCGGAGTGATGGCTGGGTCAGGTGCATAAAACATGGTTGTTCATTCCAGAGATGGATTCATACCCCTCCCAAGGGTATTTGCGCATAAGTGAATATAACGAACTTGACTAGAATTCAAACTCAGCTCTCCCAGTCTTGTTGCCAACCAATGCTACAGAACCCAGACTACCCTACTATTAAACTCATAGCTAGTGACTCAGATTAAGGAATTGGAGAACTGAGTTTGAATGTCAGTTGTGTTTGTTACATTCACCCCCACCTCATCTATAGCAGAACAGACTGTATTCTATAGCCTTGGGTAGCAACTAGTCTAGGAGAAAGACAATTATGAATTCAAAATTTCCAACTATGAATTAAATAGCTTTGTAGGGATATTATTATTATAAATAAATAAATAAAAATAAAATATAAAATAATAATAATAATAATAATAATGAAAATTATAAATAAAATAAAATAAAACAATGATATTTAAACTCTGTTTAAAACAAATTAAATAAAAAATTAAAATATTCCCAACATGCAACAAAAACTGTTCCTGCCAGAAATATGGACATTCCACCAAAAGACGTTAAATTCAATCTCTTCACCATTCACTTGGGATGGGCAACACCTGTCTGACTTTTCTCTGTGATATAGCATGTAATAATACGAAGTAACTTCTTCCTCTGATTGCATGTATCATGAAACAATTGTAACTTAAAAACATACAGATACCGATACACACAAAAAATATAAATAAACTGTATGAAATTAACATACACTTTACCATGGTTTCCTGTCATTTTTGTATGTTTTATTTTCTGTCAAGTATGTTTTTATCTCTGTGAACACGAGGATAATTTCTGCTGCTCTGATGTGAGTGACCCCTGACAGCCTCACTAACCTACCAAGCATGGTGAGTATGTCTACACCCCTGAAGACATGGACATTCAGAGAGCAGTTCCTCGAACAGGAGTAAGAATGCCCTGGATTTGGAGTTGGATTGAGGAGATAACGGTTATTTGTGCATAAATGAAATTAAAAATACCTGACTGGAATTTGAACACAGCTCTCCAATTTCTCATTATGCTACAATCCATTACACCACCTGCACATCCAAATTTATTTTTTTAGAGGAGATTTATTTTAGGGGAAAGAAAATTATTTACATTATTCGGACTATTGTCCTCATATTTGTCGCCATATTTATTACGTTTCGGCTGTTGTACGCTCCGGCCTTCTACAGGTGGTTGGAATGTCGAACTGAACCCTTTATTTCGCTCACTGGGGTAGACTGTTCTAGTTCCACGTGCCATGTTTAATGAATGTCAGTTATCAGTTATCTCCTGTTAATTACCCTGTCCAAGTTCTCCACTCCAGGCGTTGGTTAGATCCAAGGACAGGACCCAAAGAGTGTGAGTTCAATACCCAGTTAAGTCAGTAGAGAACTTTCAGAGGGAAAATTAACAGGAGATAACTGATATCCATTAAACATGTCATGTGGAACTAGAACAGTCTACCCCAGTGAGTGAAATAAAGGGTTCAGTTCGACATTCCAACCACCTGAAGAAGGCCGGAGCATACAACAACCGAAACGTTGTAATAAATATGGCGACAAAGATGAGGTCAATGGCCCGAATAATGTAAATAATGTACATAATACCTCATCTCAGAAATATAGACAGATAGGGAAAGAAAATATCTGTACCTTATATAGGGGTAAATATTTAATGTATGTAGGTAATCAATATTTGATAAACAATGGAAACATGACTGATTTTGGTAATATTTTGTGGATGATCCTCACCAGTCTTCAAAAATATTCTTGTAACCGAAACATAAATGCCCCACTAGTCACAGGTTGCAGGTCTCAGAAGAATCACATCTGTGCTGGGTATGACGATACACTAGATCCAGTAGCAAGACCTCTGATTGGGAGGTTTTGAGGATCATGGACCCACCTCTTAATTGCTGTTCTTCCCAGATTCACCCTGACCCAATGTCGTAGCACCTGTTAGGATCCAAGCTATGGACAAATAGTAAGCCTCCAAACTGGGGTAAAAAAACTGAAAGTATAGATTTAAAAAATAAAAATAAATTACCAGCAATGAAATTTTGTAAAAAGAAAAAATTACTCAAGCTCTCAGGAAAATTAAATTTCAGCATTAAATGACCCATAAAGAGTTGATGTGCCACTAAACAAACCAAAACCAAACAAGAATCAAATACCACGTCACACACAAACAGCAAAACAACCAATTTTGTTCTTTGCTTCTGTGGTGAACAGCCCCATAGAAGCAAGCAAGCCAGAGTGGCTTGTATCTGGTGTAGAGGAAAATAAGGGTCTTACCTTAATGCGAGACATGTGACATCAGCAAGTTTGCTCCGTGAAAATGGCATTACCCTCCCCTCCAGACATTTTAGTAGTACGTGCAGTAATGAGTGTTTTTGTACAGTTTGGCGTGCTTCCACCCATAGCAAGTCGTGTGCTGATTGGTCGAACTGGAGGAGGCTATTTGCCTGGGTAACTGAGAATAAAAGCGAAGAACGCTGATTGGTTGATCGAAAGCAGTGTTGGCCTGATAAAACAGAGCTGAAGTAGTGAAAAGGGCAGAAGGAAAGACGGATATACGTGGTGACGTGTTCAGAAAGCAAGGACGGCGAATTGAACCAGCGGTATCTTGATTTGTACAAGTGACATTGCAGCAATACAGATTCATTTGATTTACAGCTTCCTCCTATAGCTCTTTCAAAATGAGTCGATATAAACATGAAGTGCCCATGATTGGTCAAATAAAAAAATTTATATAGGAATGGTTGCACTCTCAATAAGGATTGTTGTTTTGAGCACCTATTGGGACTCAAGTTCACCCCAGACTTCAGGTAGATCTCATCTATTAAAGATGCTGGAAAAATGGTCCTTGTGTCACTCCAGAAAGTACCTGATTCCTTCAGCCATTTACAAGAGTCAGATCAGACCAAAAATGAAGTATTGCTACCATGTCTGGGTTGGAGCTGCACAATCTTTCCAACCTTGACTACTGCTCATTTCCCACAGACACAACATCGTGACTCTATCACTATTTCCATAGCAAAGTTCAGACGAGCTCTATTTCTTTCATGCCACCAGCTCAGACCTTTACAGCCAAGAATCCCCTTGTTACGTGCCTACAGTTGAATCACCCTCATTCCATTAATAAGAATGGTGCTTCACTCCAAAATCTTGTTCCAACTTTGTGAAACAGACTCCCATGTGAGTGATTCCCTGAACACAACAATCTCTTCACGTTGAGGGTCAATCCTTATCTATCCTTCTTATCCTCAGAATTTCATATCCTGCTACTTCCTCTTACATTCATATCACACTCATATATCATATTCAGCAACCCTCTACTTTGAGTGGCTCTTGGGCTTAGTATCAGGTGAACTTTAGTACAAAATAAAATTCCAAGTTATCTATAAAAGAGAGCTTGCTGTGGGTGGTATATTGACCCGCAAACAGATGATGAAAGACAACAACAAACAAAATGAAAGCTTGAGCTAAAAATGTAGGAGTGCTGGCAGGATATAACAAGGCCCTCCCCCTACTGAACGTGGCAAAAATCCTGTTACCAACATAAGCCAGTTTTACCGGGGGGTTGTCTTCAACCTTTGGTGAAAGTATCTGTACCACAGTCATTGGTAGTTTGTCATTCCACAGACCACAGAGGATAGTGTGTCAACTTAAATGGCTTCTCATAAAGTGCTGTAATTGGACAAGAGTCTTATCATCTCCCCTGGTGTGGCTAAAAATTCATGGAGTAACTCTTCATCAGAGCATCCAGTCCTCTTGACACTTGCACCTTTCAAATGTGTGTATGGCATGTACAGGGTACATGGGTAAATTGTTACCATTTTATCTGTCTATATTTCTGAGATGAGGTATTATGTACATTATTTACATTATTCGGACTATTGTCCTCATCTTTGTCGCCATGTTTATCACAACATTTCGGCTGTTGTATACTCCAGCCTTCTTCAGGTGGTTGGAATGTCGAACTGAACCCTTTATTTCGCTCACTGGGGTAGACTGTTCTAGTTCCACATGCCATATGTAATGGATGTCAGTTATCAGTTATCTCCTGTTAATTTTTCCCTCCGAAAGTTCTCCCCTGCCTTAACTGGGTATTGAACTCACACTCTTTGGGTCCTGTCACTGGATCTAACCAACCTTTTTATCCTCTAGGACACATGACACAGTGGATAAAGGCGTTGGTTAGATTATCAAACAATTGTGATTTTTAGGGTTTCGTATTATCAAACAATTGTGATTTTTAGGGATTCGTATTATCAAACAATTGTGATTTTTAGGGCTTCATATTATCAAACAATTGTGATTTTTATAGAAATATTATTAAGAGTTTATAAAAAAAATTGTATAAATATCCAAAAGTCATTTTTTTAATGCATAATCAATAATTAGGCCTCGAAGAATTTATATTTTGATTTCCATGGTCAAATATTCTGATGAGCTAGATTCCTTAGTTTTCCCAGTTCAGACCTTTATAGCAAGGAACTGCCATGCTACTTACATTGGTTCAAATCATTTCATTGATAAGAAACAAGTTCTTTCCAAGAACCACTACTTTATAGAAGAGGTTTCTAATACAAAGCATCCCTGATCACTACAATCTTAAAGTCTAGGGTCAACCGTTAGCCACTTAAACAGCACTGACTTCCTTCCTTATTATGCCCACACAGTAACCCTATTCAGTAACCATCTACCTTGAGTGACTCTTGTTTTGGCTAAACATGTACTTAACAAAAAAAAAAAAGATGCAAAATACTCAAAATAATTCTAACAGGATTCTAGAAATAATTCTAGCAAAATTCTAGAATTAATTCTAGCAGAACAAAATTGCCTTGAAACAGAAATACTGTGAGAAGGGATATTATTGTCTATTTGAAAAAAATCAAAAGTGGAAAATTCAAAAACATGATCATTCCACAGTTTACTTTATAGAGTAACACTAAATCCCTGTTTTTGTATCATTGTAAAGAAGCTAAATGTTTTTTCAAACTGACAAGTGCAAAATATGATACAAGATTTTCTTATTTGGCTGACTGACAAACACATGCACACATACAATGCTTGAATCTTTTTTACAAGATCCAATTTTGGACAGGCATGCTCTTAAATCATCTTCCAAGAATTCTGTCATCGATTTTTGTTTTTAATATTGTTTACTACAGAAAAATTTGCTTTTTATATTATTTTATATATGTTTATTTATTATAACAGCGATATACTTGTCTAGTCAATTGAAAGGGATTTTAATTTTGATATGTACAATTATTGCACTTTGGACTTATTTAGAAAATAATTTAAACTTTAAAAATGTCCATGACGTGCCTACAATCCTTTCACAGTGCCACAATACACAGGTTGAAAATCACTGGCTTAGATATTTGATGAGCCAATTTTCATCCAATACAGAATTTCATTAATGGGGCATCTTTGTAATGACATGTGAGATTAGAGTCTCTTCATTGTGACTCCATGGCAAAGAGAGTGGTTTGGGTACAGAAATGATGTTATTATTTTAAATTCAAATTTGGTCAAAGTACATGTGCATACATAGCTCATTTTAATAGATAAAAGGTAGGGAAACATGAGTCCAATAGTACCAATTGTCTGTAGTTACCAGCACTAAGTCTGTAGTGACTAATATCAACAATTACATTACAAAAAAAAAAAGAAAAATAATATAGTGCTGTACATTTAATCAGCCGCACTAACCAATCTGAGCATGTCAACTATTTGTACGCTATTTTGTGTTACTGTTAAATTCACCCTTTTCCTCATTTGTAGTATTCCGCCAGATGTCAGGGTTATAGAAATGATGAATATATAACCACTTAAACACTGGCATATAAAAAAAGGGAAAAACTTATGCAGCAATAAGCTGCACGTGTGGTTAAACTTATGTCAACAAAATCACTGCTCGCCAATTAGTGGTCAGACTGCAAAGCAGCATCTTGCATAGTGTTACCACAATTTTGTTTGTAGGTTTACAAACCGAGTTGGCTGCTCCGGATTTACATCCGATACCCATTAAAGGAAGGTCTTTAATACTGAAGTGTGTGTATATATATATATATATATATATATATATATATATATATATATTATATATGTGTCTATATTTCTGAGATGAGGTATTATGTACATTATTTACATTATTCAGACTATTGTCCTCAAGTAAACACTGGTAAAAAAATGGTTTCTGAAGACATTAGGTTTATAATACCCAGAAATTCATACACAGATGTCCTCAAGGATAAAGGCATTAGTTAGATCCAGTGACAGGACCCAAAGAGTGTGAGTTCAATACCCCGCTAAGACAGTGGAGAACTTTCAGAGGAAAGTTAACAGGAGATAACTGATAACTGACATCCATTAAACATGGCACATGGAACTAGAACAGTCTACCCCAATGAGCAAAATAAAGGGTTCAGATCAACATTCCAACCACCTAAAGAAGGCTGGAGTGTACAACAGCCAAAACATTGTAATAAATATGGCGACAAAGATGAGGACAATAGTCCAAATAATGTAAATAATATATATATATTTGTGTATTTAGGCAGCTATCCTTCTTTCATGCACATTTCATTAAAAACGACTGACAAGGTGCTTTTATTTAGTTTTTATATAATTTCTCGTGCGATCTAATAATTTTTTTCTTTTCAGATGATAAATTATATAAAAATTGTCCGAATGTTCTTTTTATCCGAGCGCTTTTGGCTATACATTTAGCCATTTTCAAGGATTATATTTCAACTGTTAGAATTAGAAATAGTTTGTTGTATGTATGTTTTATATAAAATGTTTCATTTTTTTGTTTCAAAACATGGTCAAGATATTATGTCCATGTTCAAAGTTAATATTATTAAGTGTTGGTTTGTTTGTTTTTATTAATAAGGCTTCCATTATTTTTAGCCTTTTTTTGCATGTGGATGATGCTTATTATATTAGTGTTGTCGACAAGTATGTTCCGAATAGTGTCCGGTAGGTCTCCATGAATATTTAAATGAGATCTAATTGAGCTATTGTCAGAAAGGTGTAGAGTTATCTGTTATATATATATATATATATATATATATATATATTCCTTGTTACACCAAACATTATTCCCATGTTTCAGTAGATGCATTGTTTTTTAAAACAGTATGAATTACATCTACTGGACTGCATATTTAAAAGACTTAATAAACAGGCTCTCCATCCGGGTACAAACCTCCCCCTCCCCTTTGTAGGAGAAACCACCATGTGATCTGGCTTGTTTTTGACCACTCAGCCACAGAGAGCATCACAACACAAGAAGGTTCAAACAGTAAATGAAATAATGAGATATTTTGGGGATTTCGATGATTATACAAAATAATAAAGATTCTGAAGACATGTGTAAGGCTGATGATACTTTTTCCTTTTACTAAATGTTCACCAAATACAAGGCTCCAGAGCCACCCAAGATAGAGGGTTACTGAATGAGGTTGTTGTATGGAAGTAAGAAGAGGAACTGAGTGCAGATTATAAGGATATGTAGGATGGATAATATTTTACCCTAGACTTGAAGAGTTAAAGATTAGTGATTAGGGAAGCATTCTCTTGGGAACCTGATCCAAAAAGAAGCTGTTCTCAGGAAGAAGCTGCCTAAGTGGAACTTCATTCTTACCAATGAAATACAAAGGGAATGAGAAGGATTCAACCCTGGGTACATGGCATTGCAAATCATAGTCGTAACGGTCTGAACTGGTAGAACTTACAATAACATGTACGAAACTTGTGTTGAATTCTTAATTTCATGCAGAACTAAGTTCTTCAAAGCTAAAAACGTGAAAGTATGTACGAAAGAAAAGTTGAAATCTCCTAAAAAATTTACTAATTAATAATGCCAACATGGAACTGGAAGAAAAGACAAATATAAATCTCATTTCTTTTTAAATTGGATTAAAAAATAGTTTCTGATTGGAGCGAAATATTGACAAGTTTGTAGGAAATAAACTTTTGAAAAAAATGGATACATGTATATCACCTGAAGACGGCCGGAGCATACAACAGCTGAAACATCGTGAATATTAAAAAAAAAAAAAAAACGTAAAATAGTTACAATACCTCATCTCAGAGACAAGAATGGATACTATGGAAATATTTCAGCACAAAAATTAAACAGCACGATTTTGTAGCCAACAAAACAAGAAAAAATAAATAACAAATTTTTTTTTTAATTTCTTGAAAAATCAATAAACAATTTTATTTCGTTTTAAACAGAATTTAGAAAAAATAGAGAGAAGTGTCAGATTGTAACAATTTTTGGAGGATGCACAATGGACTGAATTGTGTAGGTGGATTAACAAAAAAATGTAGAGTTCACCACGAATTTTTTTTTTTTTTTTTTTTTATACAGCATTGGAAAGAGCATCTTCCAATATTCCTAAAAAAAGACATTTGGTGGGGGGGTGCTCGAATTCTCAACTTTTTACACCTATCAATGAAGTTCGTTAGAAATTATTTCTTTTTTTTTACCCAATAGGGGAGAGAAATTGCTCAACCTTAATATGTCAACTGTCCTACTTCGATTACCTGTGGTTGGTCGGAGGCTACAATAGGCCAACCCTAACCTATGTACATGTTGGTGGAGGTGCTCTACTTCAAACGTGGCCTTGTGTCAGATTCCGCCTTTAGGGAGGTGGGAAAAGATAAACCCAAGAAAACCGCAGCGTAAGTTAGAAAAAAACATTTTGACAAAGACTGAATTCGACAAAAGAACTCAAATAAAATAAATGAGGCAAAAAAAAAAATTACTACTTCTGTTCTACAATAAAAAGTGAAATTGATCACTTATTGTATTGTGGAACGGAGGTAGATTGGGGGGGGGGTTGTTTTTTTTTAGTTCAGCAGATGGTAGGTATACTATTTTCTTTTAGTGGTTTTTGTTTGTTCAATAAAAATTCAGTGATAGGAGCAAGAAGAGTTAGTTTTTGGGGTTTTTTTTAGAAAAAAGAAAAGTTCACACTGTAATTGGTCGTTGTGGCAGACACAAATTATAATGAGCATTCTTATCCCAAAAATTTGGCCCCTTCCAACCACACCACCCACTGTCTTGGATATATTTCAAATCTTCTCCACCTGTATAATGGGGGTCGAGGATGAGGAATTTAATATCTCCAGTTAGTTCGTTGTAGTCGACACCGAGGATTGTGTGGGCGAGGACACCTCCACCGATCATTACAGGCGTTCCCTGAACATCAAAATGCATAGACAGTTCCCGACCTCGTGATGACAATTCTGCCCCAGAGGAAACATTCATTACCCTACATTGCACACCTAATAAATGGTCCAAACAATAACCCACTTCAAATGATCCTATCCACTGGCGACTACCCACAAATGATGCTGGTTTATCTTCAATATCAACCAGGGCTTGTTGAATCACTCTGTGAGACGGTACGGGAACATCTGTGTAACCCTGAAAACGAAACCAAGATACAATAGTCTGCAGCGATCGATAAGCACAACCCCATTTGTTATCGTCAAAGTTATCCTGCATGTAATGGTGATAGGCGTATCTGCCTTGAACAAGATGAGGCGTACCACCTTTTACCCCGGATGAAAGACCAATATGTGGGTTAATTAAATAACCACCGAGAGCTACTATATCCTCTTCAAAAACGACAGTATTTCCTTTACGAAAAATGGGCGAATTAAGGGATAGTCGGAATAAGTGATGAAGATTTTTTCTTTGGTATTCCAATAAGTTTTCATCGATTTCTTCTGGATAAGTTATTGATACAAATAGGGTGGATCCTGGTAGTTCGATGTGGTGAAATTTTGGTAAGGAAAAGTTTGACCCTTGTCTGTGTTCCGTAATGCAACACTCAGCCGCCTGGATTTGACGACAGACAGCCGTAGCTAACGTCTGGGCCAGCTGTGACAAAGGGTAACTATTAGATACTATGGTGAGTACATCTAACTGCAAAGGCAGACACACCTGACGAAAATCATCCTGCCGTTGGTGTATCAAGGGTGCACATGAGGGGGTCTGTTTGGTTTTAGTATCACCTGATATAGACATAAACATATCCAAAGGAATCGCTGATTTTTGTAATCCTGATAAAACTGTTTCTTTTTTCTTCTTTTGTGACGTGGCCTTGCCGACAAAAAAACTCATCTCAACATCGTTCGTTTCCATATATTTGTACAGGTTCGCACAGGTCTCATCTGGACCGTACACTTGCTGGTATCGTTGCAAAATCGGGGGCGATGGAGATCGGTCTCCATTTTCCATGCCATCATTGTTGATCCCTTCTTCTGTTAACAGCGGTTGCTCTTCAGATTTAGTAGTAGACTGCTCCTTGAAGAATAATATAGAGCTATTTTTAATATGAAAAACGGTCAGTGGAGAATTTATCACTTTGCACAATTCTTCCACTTCAGTTTTGATCATCCTGATCAGCTTATCAGACTTGGGTTCGAACTTGAATCTCAGCGGTACCTGAGTTTTTAATCTGAAACGAACATGTCCATCTAAAAAGCATCCTCCATCATTATCAACAACAGCTGTCCATTGTACATTATTGCTGGTGTCCAGGTCGTGTCCGCTGCTAGAAGACATAAAAAGTAACATAGTAGAACTATGTGGGTGCTGACTCGCATAGTTAAACACTACAAAGCGGTCAGTCTTCAAGAATTTCATCAAAGCCTCAACAGTGGGTCGAATCGGGTCCTCAGAAAAATCTCCGTTTTGGGCACTAGAAGAATCGGCAAGTCGATAAAGTCCCAAAACGTTCAGGCCACCCGGCAGAATATTATTAACTTTTATGGCATCTTCTTCAACTCTTTCGCTTGATCGCGTACAAGACCAAACACTCATTGATTGTCCATTTTCTTCTCCAATTAATAATCCGATTCCAACAGTTTTTAGGGCTTCGCCCATCGATTCCAAAATAGACTGTCGGACAATCACATCACATACTGCGGCCATTTTGGCTGCTGCTACTGTTATATGAGAAAAACCAAAAGAGTGACCTCCCTTGGTTTAGACGGAAACTAACTGTGATGTCATTGATGGTTGCTATTGTTCCACGCGGTCCTGCCGCTTGTCAAACAACGAAATCAAGCGAATAATAGTATTGGAAAGAAATGTGCCAGACATTTATAGGGTTAAATAGAAGTGAAATTATTCACAATTAACGAAACACAAAAATATGGACACAAAAACTGATTAGAGATATTCTTATTTTTACAAAATGCGCTCTAGGTTAAAAATAAAATACCTTAAAAAAAGAAAAAAATCTTACCACAGGAACCTAATTTTAAGAGTCTATTTTGTTTGTTTATGGTTCTGCAAAAAATAGTAAACTTTTATGACGTCATCATAATTCGCGACCTCTTCTGCCAACACCACGTTATCTATCTATCTATCTATCTATCTATCTATCTATCTATCTATCTATCTATCTATCTATCTATCTATCTATCTCGTTTTTTGCGTTGAAAAATACATTGAATTAGAAATTCTTGCAAAAATCAAATAATTGCCGGATTTTAATGGAACTTTCAAGATTTATTCAGAAATGTATAAAATATATTTTTGAAAGGTTTCCTTTTTAGAAAATATTGGTAAAAAATATATATTTCTTTTTTATCTCCCCCACCCCGAATACACACATGTAATTTGATGAAATTTCGAGAAATTCTTTTTTGCTCGGAAAATTTAAAAATCATCATTTTTTTCATTTTTTTTTTTACAGAAAATCTACTCTGAATCTTAATATAAAAAAATGCAATAAAAAACTAAGAAAATATTTAATTAAAATTTCTTTTAAAGTCTTTACAATACATTCTCTTTATCAAAAAAAAAAAATGTTTTGAAATGTTTATTTATCAATATGACATGATTTTTAAATTGATTGGAATCATATTCCAATCAATTTAAATTCAGTTTCAAATTCAATAAGTACTTTACTTATTGAAAATATTAAATTTAATCTATTAATCTATTAGGTTGAAATTAAAACTAAAATAAAAGTTTCAAGAAAGATATTTCATTTTTTAAAATACATTTTTTAAAACCTGAGGTTTCGCTTTTGTCTTTGAGCATACCCACTTACTAACTATACACTTTACCTATCACAATGTCTAGAGCTAGCTAGTGCTCTATGCTTGTGACCTTGTGTCAAATCCGCTTTTTAGTATTTATCTTATTCTTGTGTTGGATTTTTCGATTAGCACTATTTTCGAATTAATTTTGAAAATATTATTCTGTGCGTTATTTACATTATGCGGAGAATTCAGTCGACCCAGTCATTTTTTTATTATAATAAAAATCGGATTTTTAATAAAGAAAAGTAAAACATGGATATGCCTGTTAAATAAATCATTTGTATTTATTTACAAACATAGGTAGAAGAATTAAAAAGAGTTTAAAAAAAGGACCAAATAATAAAAATATTCTTATATTATTCGTTGATTTAAAGTCTTTAGGTAGCTGGTACACAGAAAATCTATGAGTTAGAAAATACTTTTAAATAGTTGAACAAAAAAAACTGTGGTTGAAAAAAACTTTTATCGTTAGCGAAGATTCACTGGCCATCTTTGTTGCTGTTGGAGATGATTCGTTTAAAGTCACCGACAGGACGTCTATGCTGTTGTTGTTGTTGGTAATGATTCGCTTGAAGTCGCCGACACACGTTTCTTTCAGCGGCGCTGGAGGGGAAAAATGGCATCTTTGCTCTCTCAAAGTCGAAAGCTGTAGAGTTTTATAATAATTTTTCCCGAAAGTGGATTCGAGAAAAACAGGGTTTTAGTTTTCTCTGATTAATCAAATATTTCACATATTGATGTTAATTTCTAACCAATAGTCACTTTGATTTAAACAGAGTATAATGTATGGTGGTATCTTTTTGGCATGTCTGTAATATTGCCTGTTACTGGGCAGAAAATAAAGTTTGGGTGTGTTTTAATATGTTATGTATGTGGGTATGTTTGTTTGTTTGGGGTTTTATGGCATATCAACCACTATGGGTTATTTAATGCCAGATCCAGTATTTACTAAATATATCAAAAACGTATAGCTGGCAACATCATTGTTTCAAAAACGTATAGCTGGCAACATCATTGTTTCAAAAACGTATAGCTGGCAACATCATTGTTTCAATGTGCTGGAAAAGACCTGGAAGTTCACAATTTTCCCATAGCTGAGACCCCAACAGGTGCTACCACCCCGGGTCAGGGTGGACCTGGGAACACCAGCAATTAAGAGGTGGTTCCACGCTTCCTCAAAACCTCCTGATCAGAGGCCTTGCTGTTGGATGCAGTTTAACGTCGTATCCAGGACGTGTGGGTATGTAGTTGTGTTGGAAATAGTTTATTTCCTATAATTATTTGTTAAAATTTTTTTCTTTTTTTTCGCTCTGAGTAAATTTCGACTCTCGGTAGTTTGGAGGAAAGGATGAAGGTAATAAAATAATTACAGAAACCTGAACCTTGTCACCCTGCGTGCAAAGCTCCTTGACCAATGAATTGAGTAGTGGGGGTCAATTGAAGATGAAGGAAAGAGAAAGAAAAACAGAAGGGGTTTTTTTTTTCTTTTACAATAAATTGTTTTGATAAATTTGATTTTATAAATCGGAGTCAACTTTTGACTATAAAAATTCCTGCAATACAATCATCAACAGGAGTGAGAGACGTGACGCGGTTGAGTGGGAGACGTGACGCGGTTGAGTGGGAGACGTGACGCGGTTGAGTGGGAGACGTGACGCGGTTGAGTGGGAGACGTGACGCGGTTGAGTGGGAGACGTGGCGCGGGGAGTGGAAGACGCGGTACCTTCCAAAACATCTTCCAAAACCCTGTAGACTCAAAGAAGTGGCTGCGAAAACAATTCCCGAATCAAATTGACAACCAATTGTTGTTTTAACGACAGAATTAACTCTTGTTTTCACCCCGGCCATTGTAACAAAATAGTCGTTGCCACGACAGAGAACAAGTTCTGTTCTCAAAAAAACGGTCTACCTTGCAGACGCTGAATTCTGAAGACACAAACGAATTCTGTCACGAACGAAGATACACAATTATCCAGGGACGAATTTGTCTCGATGCGCAAATGTCCAGGGACACAATTGTCTGGGACGCAAATGTCTAGTGCGTAAACTGCCCTAGAACCACTGTCAATTCAGATAACTATCACGTAATTTCGATACGAACCTTATTTAATCTACGGGTCGAGATTGTTCTCGTTTCATTATCAAGGGAAATATTTTTTTTCTTTTCATTTTTTTTATAACAGAAGTTATGTGTGGAGCCTCCTTGATTTTTGTTACTTTTCAGTCACAAAATTAGTATTATGCTCTGGTCCCGCAAACCCCCGGCGGTTTTCGGCCCGCTTCAGTCTTTCTTTTTTTGTTGCCTTGAGAGAGAAGTATATGAGACAGGTTTAGAGAGAGAGAGAGAGAGAGAGAGAGAGAGAGAGAGAGAGAGAGAGAGAGAGAAAGAGTCAAGGGTTTGAAAGGGAAACGCAAATGCCTTATTTGAATTCTTTTTTTTATTCTATATATTATTTTTAATAATATAAACACAGTTCACTAAAAACACAGACACGTCAGATCACGCAATTGATATCGTTCTATAACAGAGAATAAGAAAAGAGATAGTAGCAATTTCATTCTATTTTTCACCCGAACTGAACAAGGCAAAAAATATAGTATATTTTATCATTTTAAGTATTTATTCGAAAGCAGGAAATTCACTATATTCACAGACTATTAAACCACTAATCTTATGCGTTTCCACCGGTGCTGACTTGTATAAAACGTATTAGAATTTAATTTGAGAAGCATTACTACAATGTTTTACAAGTTCACGTTCTAGCCTTTTTTCTAATCCTTAGCCCAACCTTTTAACCTGCTTTCAAATCCGGCTTCCAAAGCCTTGATCCTTATAAGAGATACGAATATATCTTCTGACGAACGAGAGAAGCTGGAAAATATAAAAAGGAATTTGATCACCATTACACTGACCATGGTGCCATAAAGTCTGTGGGTAACGCTCACAACTTGTCGGATCCTTGCTTCCAAAAAGCAGTTTCCAAAACTTTGATTCTTATCAGAGATAAGAATATATTATCTAACGAATGAGTCGGATAGGAAATTGTATAGCAATTTTGGAGGGAAAAATTCCCGGTATTTCTGAGCCTCTTAATCTCCATAAATAAGCAGAATTTGCGCCGCTTTGGGAGTGAGTACTTGACACCGTCTGTTATAACATCAGATCAGCGATAGAACACCAGTCATCCTCGGAACCTGTTTCAAGAAAGAGCTTAATCTGCTGAGCTGTAAAGACAGAACATCGGCCCACCACTAAAAAACTAATTGAGAGCTGCCTCCTTGCAATTAAAAATTTCTGTCGTCGGTCTACAAACTTACTCATCTACAAAATTCGGATCTTTCGACAGTTTCCTCCTCAACAAGAGCTCTTTTAGCATTCTGCTACCATTTTTCTTTCAATGTCAATTTTTGTCCAAATTAAACAAAAAAAAAGTGTACCACAGAGCCTCGATATTTTTCTCACTTCTCATTGGTCCGTTAATATTAAAATCATGTTCTCGCTTACGCCCGTGCGGTTGACCTGTTCAAGTTGGCAACAACGCCATTTTTCTGCCAAAAATCAGAAATGCTCTCTGGAGCCTAACACATGATTACGTTTATTATAAATATTTCGACACAAGTTCGTTCTTTCCCTTTTGACCTCTCTTGCCTTCTCTGACATACAAGATGTAGCAACTAAGAACTCGTGTTTCGTCCTTTACGGGCAAGCGCTATGACACACGCACACATACGCATATACGTGTAGCGATTGCTATGTTTTTCGACGCCCACATTTTATTCGTCTCCGATTGACTAATAAATCAATACTACCTTTCTATAGGACAATTTAGCCATCGCAGGCGTTTTCTTTGAATTCTTCGGTTTTGAGCTTGCTTGCCTGTTTCGTTAGTACGAATGTAGTGATTGGTTAATTTTTAACCAGTCACATATTTTTAATGCAAGATTAACTTTTCCCGCGCTTCTGTGGGAGCCTATCCTTTTTCCTTAAAAGAGGCGACTTTTTCACAAGTCGCCAGTAAGATCCAGTAAAATTCGCCTGTCTACACAAATCTACGATCTTGCTCACAACATTGCAACGCACACACAGACACAGAATTTTGTAATATAAACCTACATTTCTCTCTGTGACTTAGCCAAGCTCAATCAACCAGGACTCTGTTAATTTCTCTAACACAACACACTGTTTGATCAACTGTATTCTTGTGTTACCTATTCTAGCAAACAGACCATGTTCTAATATTGATTCCTGAACATTTTTCTCTCAAGAGGACTTTCTTCGGACAATCAATTACAAATCAAAATACAGTTAAAGAGGAGCAAATTCTTTCCCTTAATCTATACATTGAATACAATTTTATTGCATGTTTTGTCCTTGTATGTTATTTCAATATATATACTTGTTGATTCACATTTGGAGTGTCGTTGTTTACTTGAATCCTGTACGTTGAAAGTATAATGATATAAATAGTATTGGTCCCTCTACCTACTGGTCCATTACATACGTACGTACGGAACATTTACATATACGAATTCACTTAAACACACTTACATTCAACAATTTCTACGAATAACGCACATCTACAAACATTAAGAACATTCACTCTTTCAACTACAAGTTACCAGAATTCTTTCAACTCTCTCACGGTGAACATTTTGAGCGGCAAGTTAATTCAACTTTTCAATATTTCATGAACTGAAATCTTTTCCTATGAGATCAGATAAAAATATTTCCTTCTTAACGGACTTTTAAGAAATTCAGGTTAAAGGTACATAACTCTTCCTATTGATGAATCATACACTTAATTGTTTGTATGTCATTACAATATATAAAATGAAGATTGCTGTTATAAAAATAGGTTTTCGTATTGTTTCTCTTGTTTGCTTTTCGTTTGCTTACACATTTGTAAAGAAAAAAATGTACGTGTTGATTTAGGCCATCAATACTGATACACTCTGAAGGAGTCTATGTAAATGTTAGTTAACTCTTTAAAAATCTGCTCGCTTAAAGAACTTTTAGGCGCTTGGAGAAATATTTTGAGCAAGCTTTTATATGAACATTTTTTTCTTCCTTTAAGTTAAAGGAATTTTCTTCTCCTTTTCTTTCTCTCATATTTATGTTGTGGACTCGTCCATTTACCTTATCACCCCTAGCAACAAGAACATTCCATTTTACACGCCTATGTGAATCAACTTAACCAATCAAAAACCTTATTGTGCTAAGCAGCGAATTCTATTGGCTCGCGACGTGATAATTCAAAAACTCTACGTGAGGAAGTTAAATTGCGCCAAAACTTACTTGAGCCGATTCTGACATCTAAAACCTTATATAAGGAAGATTTCCAACTGACCAAATAGAAGCGCTAATCTAATCCACATAACTTGCGATTATAATTTTCCCGCGCGAAAAAACCACAACTGACTCACCCACAAACTCGACTCGAAGATTACTCTGTGAATACAAAGAACTTCAAACTTGCAAGACTTTACTTATCTAAAGTGAATTATTAACACTCACTACAATTTAAGTAAATACTATTATCGAACATATTACATACCTACGGTTAAGGGTAGACTACTTCTGATGACTCAATTCTAAACATTACAAAAACAATACGGACATAAATAACGTTGTTTAAACACTAATTACGATTTCTTATAGACTGTAATACAAATACACCAAGACACCAAAAGGCAAACAAAATCTTCGTCCACTAACAAACATAAGACATATAATAATACCTTGTAATAACATTTTGTAAATAATATGAGAGCCAGTAAAGTCTGTATGTGTGACCTTCAAAGCAACAACTTGCTGTTTGCAATTAAGGAAATAAAGTAAAAAAACTTTTGGGATCAAGTGCTGGAAGGTTGTGAATTCTGGTTGTGGTTACATAAGTGAGCAGATTTTAGGAACCATCTGTCATGATAGACCCGGGAGTGCTAAGAGAGAGTGGCAACTGATCATGACTGTAAAGCATAATTGCCCAGTCTACCCTACTATTTAATTCATTCTGGGTAACTTTCCTAAGGACATATTGCAAAAGCTAATGCAACAGACCTTGAAGCAACTTGAAATGGGCTTGCTGATTACACTTTGCATGTCAGTCTACAAGGAATTTATTTTTAACTTTAACCTCACAAGTCAACGAGCAATTAGGCACTTTGTGAGGATTGCGCTATAGATATGCATGTATCATAGTGGTAATCAGCATGCCAGGTTCAAATTCTGTCCAAGGACAATGCATTCACTTTCACACAAATAATCTTTGAAAACATATGAATCCACCGTCTCTCCCCAACACAAAGAAGTTAAATGGCAGGACACACTGGACTCTTTAGCGTTGGTTAGCAACAAGTTCAGAAGGGTGGCTCTGAAGCCCAAACTAATAAGGCGTGTCGGGTGCACACCCTGAGCTGCAGAAAATGAATCAATCAAATCAAAATTGAACTAGTGTGGGACTAGCATCTCGATTGTGAGATCATTTTCTCTTCAAGTTACATGTGCTATCCATTTTAGTTGTTGCTGCTGTTGAAATTCCTCAAATGGTGTGGTTTCATTTATTAGGTACAGTTCTTTGTTTGTGGTTCTGTGACACTCGTCCATAAGGTTTGAAGTTCTTTTAATGATTATGTGAACATTGTTCGAAAAACATCACCGGAAGAGTCCACTACACAGAGATGGGCGAATAGCAAATCTCGATCCAGTGGACTCTTCTGGTGACGTAGGAGAAATGCTACAACATTTACACTAGAAATATTGTGTTAAAAGGCGTATTGAGAAAATCTTTTAAAAATAATTATTCGAAGACAATTATTTGAAAAACATTTATTCGAATTGTAAATTCGATTATGAAGAAGAATTGGCCTCCATCTCCAATGATCGAGGGCTCAAAATAAAACATTTGACGGCATTCATTGATACATTTTTGGATTTCAATATACAAAAAAAAGGCTTTATCAGTTTTATTACAATTTTCTACTTCTTATTTATGTGAATAACGCTTCTTAACCTTAAATAACATTAAAAAAAAATAAGAAGCCAGAAAGATGACGCTCAACTGAAGAAGAAATTATGTAAAAATTATGCTACACTATAAAACATAACATAAAACAGTTTTGTGCAAGATGTAAAAATTTAATATTTTGCTTTCCTACTAACTCCAAGTTCTTGTGCCAGACACAAAACTTACTTGGTAGAGAAACTCTCAACAGGCGTAACTTAAAAAAAAAAGATGACCACTGCGCAAATCTTTGAAAGGAACAACGCATTTAGTTACAATTACAATTTTGAAAAGTACAAAACAAGGGTTGCACAAAAATTTCCTTTTATGCGCCTCTTTGGGCAGAATAACACTTTCAGGGGACAATAAAAGATTCCACTCAGAAAGAGGAAAAAATACAATTCGCCAAAAATATTGATAAGAAGACCAACGTATTCGTATACAAAATCCTTTCAAAAATACAAAATAAGGGAAAAGTCGGAGTGAGAGGATTCACAATATCGTACAAGGCACAATCTTTTAAAAGACACGGTTGTGTGGAGGTTGTGTTAATGGATGGATGAAAATTGTTGAGTAAATTAGGCTGCGTGATGAAATTAACAATTTCCTCTCACATTAAATTTTAGTATTCAGCAAACATAGAAGAAGGACAACATGAGAAACAAGTTTTTGCACAACAATGAATAAAATATTTATATAAACAAGATATACAAAAAACTTGAGTAAAGAAATGGTTTTAAAAAGTTCAAACGTCCTTTTGTGTTTAGATGAAAAGTTATCAAAGTTCTGGTTTGATAGATTATAATTTGTTGAATGGTCTGTACAATAATGGGAAAGTGTGTTTTGGTATTATTGTAATTTAAGAAAATGATAAACAGTTCAAGTTCGTTACTAAAAATTGGAAAAATATGTTTACGACTTTAAAGTTTACGGAATTGTTGTTCTTTGATTTGCTTTCATTTGTTCGAAGAAAATATTCTGCAGTTGAAATAAGTGGTTTTTAAACAAGCTGTGTTTATGTTAATTGCGATAATTAACGTTGAGCTTGAAAGGGTATGAAAAAGATTCTTGTATGAAGTTGAATGTGGAAACTTGAGTTGATTGTTCGTCATAAAATATTGCTGTGTGAGTGAGTGAGTGTGTCGGAGTTAGCTCCTCCTCATTTCCTTAATCCTTCAACAGGGGTCTCTCCCCCACGAGTATAAATACTGGTTGACCTTTCGCCTCTCTCTCTTTTCCGACTTAGGCCTCAGGCGGCCATCTCGCGTGGAGATGAGGTAAAATCTCTCCTTTTCGACTCAGGCCTTGGGCCGCAACCTCGCGCGGAGGCGAGGTAAAACTTTCCCTTTTTCACTTACACCAATATGTGACCTCTCACACTTACAGCGTTTCCCATATTCTGGGAACACGCTAAGAACAATACGCGTACGTACGGACACTCAACACAAAACACACACATAACTTCTCCATACAAACACTCTGCAACTTTTCATGTCTTCGTGCATTAATATGTTTGTTTACCCATAATATATATTTGTTTACCCATGTATATCGGTCTTGTTTGTTTTCTTTATCTTCTTTGGACACCATTAAAGTCCAACATTCCTATGTAGCTGGACCGACCAGCAGGAAATCTTAACCCAGAGATATCTCATCACATCTTCACCCCAGCAGTCCGCTACAAGTGTTCTATCAGGCTGGAATCATGTTAAGGAACTTTAACGTAAAGCCTGGGAACAGTGTGACGAGTTCAAAGGATTCCGATCGGCTGACTGTCGAAGATGAAAGACGTTTCATATTTTATTGCTAACTTTGGTCACGTGTTAGGATCACAGGGGCTTGAAAGATTTTGGCTGAATTATTTTTTTAGTAAGGTTAAAAACTAGGTCGATGTTATTAAATATTAAGTGACCAATTAGAAGTTAAGATTTTCTGAAAATATTTATTAAGCTGAATAAGCTCTGTGGTCCACTTTTTGTACGAAAATTGATGTTGATAAAAAAAAGGTGGTAGCGGGATGCTAAAGTTGTAACGGCTCCGTAAAGGACCTCTCAGCACGTAGGGGATTCGACGTTGGCAAATTCTTGTAGGTTCTGGGGTGTGAAAATTGTCGTACGAATCTGCCTTGGATCTGCCACGTCAGATTTAGAACCTCTCACTGGACTGTCCTTTTATGTGATGTCTTGTGAAAACTGCTCCGGCCGAAGATGACGCTCTGCCGTTTTCTTTTCAACTGTCTTCCTTCTTCGTCATTTTTATTCTTAATGGGGTCATAAAATTAGGCTCCAGCTAGAATTTTTAGGTGCTAGAAAGACTCGATTCCCATTGACCAATATACGTAAAATCCCCTTCCGAATATTAAAAAAAAAAGGAGATTCACAAGATCTTGGCACTTCGCCATAAAAAATGTACGAAATTTAACATTTTTTTCTCTTACAAAACAATAATTTTTTTATGAGTGTTTGCTTATCGCACATTCAACCAAACATTGAAGAAATCGTGAAAAAAACACGAGGCACAGATTTCACACTAAATAAGCTGCACAAATACAGTGTAACCCGGATATAAGAGACCCTGATATAAGAGAAACCCGGATATAAGAGAGATTTTATCTGGTCCCAAATTAGAGCCTGTGTTAATGTATATATAATAGACCAAACCCAGATATAAGAGAAACTCGGATATAAGAGACTTCTTCTCCGGTCCCGACAACTCTCTTATATCCGGGTTACACTGTAGTTGAATAGAAACATTGAAATAAAGTTCATATTTGTGTGTTCATTTTTTTAAAAATCTATGGTTTTATTTCATAACATTGAAATGCATACCCATTAAAAATGGAACACTGGTCTATATTGTTAGGGTAATTTACTTCAATAGGCAGGTGTGTTCAGCTTAGTAATGTTAGTTAATGTGTAGAGTAAGCTGGATAGATAGCGATAAGTATCGACCGATTCACACTCCTGTCCTGTCTTTTGAACTAGTAGAGGACTAGATAGATAGATAGATAGATAGATAGATAGATAGATAGATAGATAGATAGAGATGAGTTGAATGAGATAGATAGATAGAGATGAGCAGAGTGAGATAGAGATGAGTTGAATGAGATAGATAGATAGATAGATAGATAGATAGATAGATAGATAGATAGATAGATAGATATGAGCAGTGTGGGATAGATGAGTAGAATGATATATATATATATATATATATATATATATATATATATATATATATATAAGTCAACCTAAATAAGTAAGTCAACCTAAAGAGCCAGACAAACCTACCAAGGTTTCACCTACGCGGATCGTCAGGGCATGCTGGCTCTAGCTTAGTTTGCTCTACTTAGCATATTGAGCACTTTGCTTAGTTATTTTACTTTACTCGTATCGGAGTTTTTTTTTCTTTGGACTCTGAACTTAGATTCTAGACGATTATTTTCACCGGAAGCATATGTTCTTAGTTCTTTCTTTTTTTTTTAAATCCTTTTTTTCCCTTGGGTATCAGCTTGTTCATTTACAAGCCAAAGTACCTAAGGTTTTGCCGGGCGAGTATAGCTGCTTACATTTATAAGATTATTAATATTATAGATATATAGATATATAGATGAGAACAAAGCGATATTGACTGATATGAAGAAACTAATAAGGTAAGCTAAACAAAGTGAAAGAAAGAGGACATGATTTGATGGAGGAATCAATACACAATTTATATATATATATATATATATATATATATATATATATATATATATATATATATATATATATACACTCATGGAGGCGAAGATGATTTATTTCCTGTCCCAACAATTAGACGCCTATCACGTGACCTTCTTAGCAAATAAATGTATGACGTTGGCTGAATAGATACGTCTTTTTGTCTGAACAATTTGGAACGCTTCTTGACATGAATGATTCTTTTATGTGACAAATGCATCTTTCTTTTCAAATCAGTTGTTATTTTGAAAAGACAAAATAAAAGAAACAATCCTTACAATCGGAAAAATAAAACAATTTTTGTAAATATCATCGCCGGAAAAAATAATTCGGCCATCTTTCATTGAATGGTTTCATTCATTTGATTAAGCTTGTCATCTAGACTACAACCCAAAGCTAAACTGGGCAATAAATTATAGACTTTTTTTTGTAACACTTGTGATATCAAAGGTAGGATAAACATATACGTCAAAATTTTCATTCACTTTAATATATACAAAGTAACACGGCAAGTCTTACCGGTAGCGGGGAGAGAGTGAAAAACGAGATAACAGAGGTTGTAGCGCTAACTAAACTTGAACGTATATATATATGTCAACTCATTTTCAGTTTTTGTTATCGCTGCCCACCAACATTACCTCTACTCCATGTTTCGCCTTGTTAGTTTTGTATTTTTCTACAACGAACATCGATGAAACATCGAATGTAACATTTTTAATCACCCACATGCGTATCGCATATCGAAAAATAAGAAAAAGTGTTGTCAGTGATCATAAATTAAAATAGTTATTTAATGGATGGGAGAAGAGGGAATGTCCACTCTCGTATCCCGAATATAAAAAGGTGCGTACAATAACAAACACGACTCCCAAATACCATGTGAAATTTCAACGGTACAAACATTTATTACATAGATATCAAACAATATAACACAATACAATTTTATAAAAAGCTTGCACAAAAATTTACTTTTGTGCGCCTTGTTATGAACAAAGCAAGATACCGTAACAAAATTATAGAAATTGTTGGCTCTAAAAATGATTTACAATACAATTTTTCAGATGAATAGAAAAAATCATTGAGAATGTGATACGAAACCCGTTGAAAAAAGAAGAAATTACTCTTTAGAAAAGGGTGCACCTACCTTGTGGCGGACTTCACCACATTAATTTAACGTTAGATTAGGAAACAGGGCTGACGCAGAAAAGGATAAGCAAAAGACATTGTTACAAATAAAATATGTATTTAACAAGATGTACAATATCAAACAACGATGTGAAAGAAAGCATGCATTTAAGTAAGAAAAGGTTGAATAAAACAAGAGTTATCTCTCTTTAACAATTATTTTAGTGTTTCAAGTTCACTGGAAGAATGTTCATGAGTCTCTTGTAATGTTTGTACTTATGTGAGTGTGTACAAGGTATGTTCAGCATGTGAGTGGTGTGTGTGAGTGAGAAGGTTGGCGCATGGTTTCAACTGTCGTGGATTCGTTTGGCAGCTGAATTCTCACTAAAAAGGGTTAGAAAATTCTTGCTTATATAAGTGACTAAAGGCCCTAGATCGCTGCGTGGGAAGAATTATTCTTCACGTGCGGACGATCTGATTGGTTGGCATAGACCAATCAGCGAGTGAGCTTTGGGGAGACTTTAGAAAGCTTCTGTGATCCGTTTCTCCCAAAAGTGCACAAAACTGACTACATAAAAATAGAGCGATTACAAAATTGTCGCATTGCTGCGATTTGTAAATTGTCTATAATAACGTAGTGGTGATTAATTAACCAATGAATCCTTGGCGTTGTATGTGATTTGTATTTTTGTATGTATGTATGTGCGTATGTATGTATGTCTGTATGTGCGTGATAGATTCGCACAACCTAATAGACAAACAAATCTACATTGGTGTCTCTTGGGCCTTTAACGATATTTTAAAATGACTTTCAGTTTTCTTTCTGCTTGTCTACCCACGTGCTTCGCTGGGGGGTATTTAAAGATATTTTCAAATTTTCTTTCAGTTTCTTTTTCGCTGTGAGCAGCGGCGGGATTAGTTTTTCTTTGTTCTTTCTCTTCTCCGTAGAAATTGTCGGCGTTTTGAGAATGCCGAAATCTTTTAGCCTTTGTCTTTTCTAGCAGCGGAAAGTAACTTTCATATGGGAACACTACAAAACCTTTCCGCTCTCTGCAGCCAGCCGGTTACCTTAGTATTTGACATCTAAGTCCCTTCTGCCGTTCATCTACTGACACGTGTTCTTATATACTCTCGAAAGAGCATTAAACGGCTTTCAACATTAAATTTACGATGGCGGAAGGCTCCTCTTTCGATTGGACAATAAATAAAAGCGGGGGATATATTTCTTTTAGATTTGAAAAAAATGAATCACCAACAGTCTCTGCCCTGACAGTTATTTCTGGTGGTCCTTTTAGATCCAATTCTAAACAAAGAATCTTTGACACATAAATGCAACAATATTTTATAAACTGTCTGGCTTTCTTTTAATACACTTCTCTCAAAGGTAAGGATTTAAAACAAACTTAGACTATTTCATATTTATTTATTTACACATTTTAATTAATTATTATTTTGAATTATTTTATACCATTAGCTAATAAAAACATAATAAAATTAATACAGGCATCACTGATGGACTTACATTATTTACATTATTCGGACTGTTATCCTCATCTTCATTGCCATATTGACAATGTTTCGGCTGTCGTACACTCTGGCATTCTTCAGATGATTGGAATTTCGAATCGAACCCTTTATTTCGTCTACCGGGGAGTAGATTGTTCTAGTTCCACGTGCTATGCCTCTTCCGTATGACTCAGTTATTTCCCTTTAACTCAACTCTCCAAGTTTTGGTTCACCACTCTTTGGGTCTAGTCACTGGATCTAACCAACTTCTTTATCCACTTGTAGAGTAAAGTTAAAGGGAAATAACTGAGATATCCGGAAGAGGCATGGCACGTGGAACTAGAACAATCTACCCCCGGTAGACGAAATAAAGGGTTCGGTTCGAAATTCCAATCACCTAAAGAAGGCAGGGGCGTACCATGTAAATAATGCAAGTAATCATAATACCTCATCTCAGAGATATAGACAGATATATAGAGAGAGACATAGACATAAAGGCCGGAGCGTAAAACGGCCGAAACGTTGTGAATACAGCAATGAAGATGAGGATAACAGTCCGAATAATGTAAATAATGCAAGTAATCATAATACCTCATCTCAGAGATATAGACAAATATCACTGATGGAATACGGTTATTACATTTGTAAGGTGGATTCATTGATAATGATTTAAGTATATAAAACAAGGCAAATAATTTTACCATAAAATATATATTGTAAAATGATTCTATCAAATATCAAAAGAAATTGATTGTCATTGGTCTTGAATTAATGCAAACATTACAGACCTAAATAGGGTTATTATTTGGAAATGAACATTTTGGAAACCGTGGACAGAGTATTTTGCCATAAATTTATTTGTCCTGGATTTTAATCGTAGTGATTCGAAGAATTTTGAAGACTAAGCAATGAAAGGAAAGATTTTATTGGAACATCCAATGGGAGATTTCATTGATCTATCGTTATACACTGATATTGATTGTGCTTTGAAACCCCAACAGGTTTTAATTCAACTAAAAATAATCCTACCTGTTAGTAAAAAGAGTTTTAAAAATATATGTCCAAAGTGTTTAATTATTATATGATAAATAGCCAGTGGTGGCTCATGGCTAAAATTAGTGGGAAGTACTGCTTCAGAAAATCATTATTCATTGTTTAAGATTTTGTAAAACGAAACATACACATAAAAAGAAAATTTATACATAAACTTAATGAAATCCAAAACGAAAAAATTATGTTTTACTTGTAGTGAACAAAACAAGATCTAGATTTAAAATTCAAATACTAAGCACTGACTCATTGATTTTGTTAGAAATTAAAAAGAATCGAATTTACAAACTTTGCTTAACACACATGCAAAAGCGAATGCAAAACAAAACTCGTGAAATTTCACACCTAGATGCGAAATGTTTTTCGGCCAATAGAAAACTAGGAAACATTTAAAAATAAAATTCAAATAATCTTCAATTCTCAGAAACAAATTCTTTTACGGACCTTTTCGCGAGCCGGCGCGAAGTTTGTACGTCGTCCAATAGAAAGGCTCGAATCATATCCGGGAATGAATTCCCAAATGACCTTTTCAAGCCCCACAAACAAAATAAAAGACGAGCAAGTTCGCCTGTCACCAGAGAGAAGGAAACGAGCGTATTAACACGTCCCTTGACAAACGTCAAGCGATCGTTATTATTATCTCTACCCTTCTCCTTCGCCTCTTTTATACTTGATAAACGAACGGAACATTTTAAGACTGAGCGATTACTTCAAAGACATTCCTACTCTACGATAACGCTCATACATACATACATACATCCACACATACATTCCTGCCTACGTACACATAAACACATTCTTGCAAGCACTACTACGAACATTTTGACGACCTTGCAGAACCAAAATACATTAATTTTATTTGTAAAGACCATAATTGATTTATATGTATATAAATATGTTGTTTCACTTTACAATTTGATTTTTTTGTTTTATACCCCTCTTATGGTGGGCTAACTAACAAGGCCAAATCAAACTAACCTGTTTCCACACTCATACACTTTACTATAACTGATAACCCACTATATACTTACTTATAAATTGTTACAGTTCAAGCTTGATCCATTCATTTAGAAATGAAATCTACTCTTGTTTTACTTTGAATGAAAGGATGAATAATTTTCTCCTTGATCTCTGGATAACTGTTGAGGAAATTGTTCTCCATTTAAATCACTGCAAATGCATTTAGTCTTTCAGGATTCATAGTGCTCCTTAGTAAAGTGGGTTTTTTTTCTTTCAATGTTAAAAAGCAGCGTTCTGGCTCTGATGGAGTCACGGGAATTGTCAAGATCATTTTTATCTGTTTCGTAATTTCACTAAGAACTTCATCTAGATTATTTTCCATGATACATTTCAACAGCGCAATTAATTTTCAATATTAATTCATATCGGATCTACAACACTTTTAGTTCAATTTCAAGCTTTTCATTGTCAACCATAGGATATGCTTCAATGAAGATGTGTTTGTTGAACAATTTAGCAGCGATTAAATGTCTAGTGGAAGGATATCTGCCTATTATATCAACACATATGCAGTCACACACTTCCTTTGCTTCTACCATGAGTGTCTTCGAAAGATTCTCAGAGTACTTCGAGTTTCTTATTTCTAAAATAGCAGTTTTTAAATCTGTTATATATTCATTGACCTTAAACACACTAATTTCTCGAGATTGAATTTAGTTGTAAATTACTTCAACATGAGGCAGAATCTGATGAAAAATATCTAATCAAAATATGAAATTATCATCATTCAGGTATTGTAAAATTCCTGTTGCTTCTGCAATGGTTTGATCTGCATTTGATGTTGACTGAATTTCAGTAAGGCATCTTTTTAAAGGTTGGGGATTTTCCCGAACTCTGTTCACGGTCCGTATGTTAAAGTTCCAGTCTGTAGAGGATGGACGTGGAATGCTGACGTCCATATACTTCTGAGAATAGATAAACGTTGTAGTAATCTTGAGAAGAATGATGGAATAGGCAAAATGTTATAGAAAACATCCTTGCATTCCGTGTAATAATTGCTGCATTTCTCATTATTAAGATGATGTGCATAACGGTGAATGAAATGTGCATTACTATAAACTGATTTTATTCTTGTTTGAACTCCCCCTTTTTTGCCTTTCATGACATTTGCACTATCTAATGTCTTAGCTCTCAGTTTTTGTCTATTTCCTTGAAGGATTAAATCTAATTGTTCTAGAATACGTTTTGATGTGTCATCTGCAATTTAATTTTTTTTGGATTAAAGAATCCCCCAAATGCTCAAATATTTCTTCATTCAACACATACCAATGACCATTTGAGTGTGTTCATCAGTCATGACGTCTACAGAGGAAGCTTCCCTCATTTCTGTCCTTATCTACTCATGGTATATTTGTAGCAGGCAGTCAAGAGCCTCATTCTGAATGGTCTTAGAAACACCTTTGAAAAGCGTACTTCAAATTTGGATTTAATTTAGATGCAAAATTTGTTAACCCTCTAAATATCCCTGGATTTACTGAATCATCTTTTTCATCATGTCCGCGTAAGGGAGTTTCAAAATTTCCACAAAAAAAATACAGTCTATTATCTTGGATAAAATGTCACGGTTCTTTTTAACCTTCATGTTATGCTCATAGTTTGAAATCCTGTATTCCTTATTGTGGGGTCCAAATGTCTATGTTACACGAACCCCCACAAACATTAAAATTGAAGAAATAACACAGATCAAGGCAAAGATAACGAGAACAAGGTGTTTAGGTAAAATATGCCAAAATTTATTATTGCAAAAAAAATGAAAAGAAAAGAAAATACAATCAAAGAATCCAGATGTTTTAAATAACCTTTGTGGTCGTGCTGGTTTCAGATGCGTCAACAAATGATGATGACCAGAGCAGCTTGAGTATTGCCGAAGGTTGATAAACAGTTGGTATTTTGCGTTGGTACCGGACATTGAACAACTGCGGCCAGTTTGATAATATTAAACAAGAGATGAACAGGCTTAACATCAACATTCTAGGTGTATGTAAAACCAGATGGCCAAACAATGGTAACTTTGTCAGCGACAAACACAATATAATTTATGCAGGCGGTGAGAAGAACGACAAAGGAGTAGAACTAATACTAGATAGCAAACTTAGGAAGTATGTTCTAGGATACCACCAGCTCTCCAAAAGAATTCTGTTAGTGAAGCTGAAAGGGAGGCATTTCAACAAGGCTATTATAATAGTGTATGCACCGATGGAACAAAACAGGGAAGAGGACATCGAATAGTTCTACTCCATTCTGGACAGTGCCAGGGCTCTATGCAAATCAAAGTAAGTCATTATTATCATGGGAGACCTAAATGCCAAAGTAGGTAGGGAAAGGGCAGGGGATATAGCAGGAAGATTCAGATTAGGAATTTGCAATGAACGCGGGGGTGCACAGCCAATAACCAGATAATAGCCAACATATGGTTGCAAGAGCACCCAAGATGATCATGGACATGGAGGAGGCCAGGAGGAGAAATTAAAAACCAAACTGATTATATAACCATCAACAAACGATTCAGGAATGCAATGATTCACTGCAAAACCTACCCAAGTGCCGACTGCAGAAGCGATCATCGCCCTCTTATATGGAAACTAAGAGTGAAACTGCAGAAATTGAAGAAGCCTAATGCAGCACCCAAACTGCAATAAAAACAAACTCCTGAGCAATCCTAACCTAAAAGAAGAATACATAGACAATGTGAAAAAAAGATATGAGGCAAGCAATGGAAACTCAAAATGGGATGCACTAAGAGACGCTTTAGTGACATCAGCAAACGATATCATCCCAAAGGAGACAGGGTGAAGAAGGAGAAACGATTGGATGACTGACGAGATTCTCGACATGATAGAAAGGAGACAGAAAATTCGGCCAAGGAACGGAACAGAATACAGAAAATTACACAAGGAAATAAAGACCAAATGCAGGCAAGCTGAAAAAGAATGACTAAACGAACAATGTGCAGAAATAGAAAGAACGAGTACTACCAACAAAAGAGACACACACAAACAAATAAGACAACTAATGGGACAAAAGACATGCTCGTCAACAGGCTGCCTAAAATCGCGGGATTCGGCCCAAAGTTGTCTTAGTTAATCATAGCCAGTAAAGGCTATGCTACGGAACAGACATTACAAGAGGATCATATCCATTAGCTGGGGCCTCGCCACGGAACAGATACTACAGATATTTACCCATGCTCCCCCCCCCCCACACACACACACTTAGGCGAGATGCGACAAGAGGTCAGTGATTTAACGTGGGAAACCCGAGTGCTATTGGTCAAAACACTGGTCAGTTTTTACTAGTCTCCGCTTGCGCGGGATCGGTTAGCAAGCTTGTATTTGCTAGTCATATCAACTTCACCACAACCATCGGGCGGATACCATACTTGGACATCATTGCCCAAATCGAGGAAATAGCCATCAAGCTCATTAGAAATGGTAGCTACAGTAAGGTAAAGAACGGTCCAACAATGAAAACAAAAAATTAACTGCCGCAGATCCTAATAAAAAACAAGCACCACTTCACACATAAGATATACAGACAGTTGCCGCAGCGTTACACCAAGCTACCTCACATATACGTTCTCCCCAAAATTCACAAAGACGTTATTCCACTCAGGCCGATTGTTAGCTGCCAAGGCTCTGTGCGCCACTCTGAGTCGCTTCCTTGCAGATATAATTGTCCCATTAATAGGAATGTCACCATCATATGTCCGAAACTCCGCCCACTTTGTGGAAATAATCAAATATGCTCCCATCCAATGCAACCAGATGGTGAGCCTGGACATGGTGAGTTTGTTCACAAAGGTACTCACAGGGGAGACACTATCAGTAGTCAGAGACAGACTGGCCTCAGACTCATCCTTGGGAGAACAGACCAATATACCAATTGATAACCTGATGGAGATGATGACTTTCTGTACACAAACAACATACTTTGGAATGGGATCAGACATATATCGACAGTATAAAGTCTCAACAATGGGTTCGTCATTAGCAGCAATGACAAACATATATATGGAATACTTCAAAGAAATGGCATTAGAATCCGCATCACTAAAGCCAACATTATGGCTGAGATACGTAGATGACACCTTCATACTCTGGCCACACCATGAATAGGTCCAGCTACTAGTGGGCCATGTGAACTCAATAAGATCATTGATCAGTTCACAATGGAGAGAGAAAACGACAACAAACTTGCATTCCTGGATGCATTAATATTTTGAACATAGCGTGGGTTCAAGACATCCGTATACTGCAAGCCAACATTCACCAGACAATACCTCAACTTCAACTCCCACCATCCATACAGTGTAAAGAAAGGGATCGTCCGCTACTTACAACATCGAGTAAAATTCATAACTGGCGACCCAAAGACATATGAACAAGAAATGTTCAGTATAAGCAGCACTCTACAACATAACATGGCGGCAGCTCCAACAAACTGGGATAGAAGGGTACAAGAGGATAACAACACTCAGAAAACATCTTCGGTCTGCCTACTGCAACCTCGATATATATATGAAGGAATTATCGGAGAAATACAAAAGATCTGTTGTCCATAACATCAGAACAACCTTCAAAAGTGTTTCGACACTTCGCAGACACCTCTTCCGAGTACCCCACCCCATATAGGAGAACATGACTAAAGACTGTGTGTCCGCCATCCCGTGCAGCTGTGGTTAGAATTATAAAGGAAAAACTGTACGCTCCTTTAAGGTAAGACCGCAAGAACTTCGTAAAGCCGTAATACGAAGCGAAATAGAAAAATGAGGCATAGCTGATCACATATGGAGGGAAAAGGGAGATCACCGCGCCCTGTGGGATAAGGTTGAAATAACAGACAGAGAACATCACTGAAAAATACGAAAACTTAAGGTGTCAGCATATATGCTAGGCCACAAAAATATCCTGAACCGGCCAAGCATAGAAATGAATACAATATAGGAACAAGTAATACGGAGTGCGAGAGAAAAAGCAAAAAAAAAAAGAAGGTTACTGAGACATTAAGTTTATAAGTCCCCAAAATTCATACACTGATGTCCTCAAGAACACATGTCCCAGTGGATAAAAGAGTTGGATAGATCCAGTGAGTTGACCACTGTGATGAAAAAGGGAGATAACTGAGTCCAAAAATGTAAATAGTAATTAACAGTTCTAATAATGTAAATAGTTCTACTAGATTCTGAGTTTTCTTTTTGCAGTTGATGTGAGTATTATCGACCATTATGAATCGTATCATATCTTCTAAGATAAATGTTAAGTTATTCTACGAGAAAGTGTTGTGGTTATATAACCAACAAACAAAATTTTGTTTAGAGTTACAATCCTAATACGTGATATGAATTCTTATGCCCTATTACGACGGATTTGTATAGTGTTTTGTTTTCTTTAAATAGTGATATTAGTGAAGATAAGATCTGATGTTTTTTATATTTTGTAATGCAACAATATGGTGCCTGACAATATTGCAGATTTTGGAAGACGATAAAATTGCTCTGAATAGTTTAAAATAGTTAAAAGGAAAATATCGGAGGATGAATAGTATCGCATTCAGTGTACCTGCTGTGTTCTTGGCCAGCGTCTGTATGTCGACATCTCTCTCTCTCCCTCTCTCCCTCTCTCTCTCTCTCTCGCTCTCTGTACCCTTTGTGGCGTTGAATCAAGGAATTGATATCCGTCGTATCGGCTCCAAAGTCTGGGTCTTTTAGCGGGAGTCACTTCTACTGGCCAATATATAATGTTTATTTTATTTCATTCAATACCGAAAACATGCGTCGAGCCATGATGCGCAGAAACGCGTTTTCGCATTCTGCCTTGGGTCGCCGAGCAGGCAGCATCCAGTTTATAAAGAACAGTGTAAGAGAAATGACAGTGTACGTGATGGTGTGCATTGTGGAATAACAGCTATACAGAGGAGATTAAAATTGGAGGCCAGAGTATTATCACAATATAGAAAGATATGGACATAAATGCTGAAAATGTGTAGAAATAAAGAATTTTTGACAAAAGAGAATACACTCATGGCCCAAAGAAATAGAAACAAGGTCTTATCTTCATATGGACCATGCACACATTAATGGTATGGGGTTATTTCTAATTTTATTTTCATATATACAAAGCCATCATACTACATGTTGTTGTTGTAAAAAGCAACAGAGTGGGAGAGGAAGAAAGAAAGAGAAAGACTAGGAGAAAGAATGTTGGTGTCTGTTGGCTGATGTTCTGTGAAGATGGCGACGTCGGCGTTGAAAGTTGAAAATGATAGCATCACATTCAGTGTGCCTGCTGTATTCTTGGCCAACCTCTGCGTGTCAACATCTCAGCTGGGTGTCTCTCTCTCTCTCTCTCTCACTCTCTCTCTCTCTCTCTCTCTCTCTCTCTCTCTCTCTCTCTCTCTCTCTCTGCCCCTTGCGGTGTTGAATCAGGGAATTTGTATCCGTCGTGTCGGTTCCAAATCAGTCTGGGTCTTTTAGTGGGAGTCACTTCTACTGGCCATTATATATAGTTCATTTTATTTCGTTCAATACCGAAAACATGCATCGATCCATGATGTGCAAAGACGCGTTTTCGCATTCTGCCTTGGGTCGTCGAGCAGTCAATATCCGGTTTAGTGTAAGAGACACGACAGACCACAATCAAGACACGGTAAATGTGTGTGTGCAGGAGAGTGTGTAGGGTGGTCGAAAAATCCCAATGTTTATATAAAAGGACTACTGATGTTAAGGAGAGAGTTGAGCCGAGAGTTTTTTTAGCGACATTTCTGGTAAAAAAAAGAAGTTAGGAATATCCTTCGAAAAAGAAAAAAGAAAAACCAGAAAGAACTCTTGATAAGGTGAGATGGTAAGGATTGCTAAATTAATATAATTGCAGATTGGTAAAGTAAATTGGTCCAGGCTAGTCAAATATAAAGAAGCCTCCAGCTTGTATATCCCTTGGCAATATCTCGATTTTGAAAACGAGTAATTCATAACAGCAAATGAAACACAGCAAAAGAAGAATGTATATATGGAAACACTTATCTTGTGGTCCTTACCGATGTGCCAACACGACGCACCAAAAATAACGGATTCTCTTCATGTTAAATCCATTCTTTGGTCTCCGGACAGAAAAAAATATGAAGTAGTAGCCATATTATCTTGAATGTTTATTAGCTGAAGCATTGTTATCCATTATTAATTTTTTTTACTAGTATTCCTTTTAATTTTGGAACAAATTACACAGTACTTATTTCGATTAACAGTATTACTTAAAACGATTACTTCGCTACTTATGTAAATTTAAAAATAAAAAAGTCTCAAACAAACGATATTAAAAACTACTATTAAAGACAGAACATTGTGAAGAGCCATGATCGTTTATATCCTGAAGGGACACTGCAAAGAGGAGGAGATTAGTTATTTTTTCTTTATTCTCATATTGCCATTTCTGACTATGTAAAGTTGTTTATTAGCGATGTCATCCGTATTTCTATGGAGGTGCGGTTGACGTAATGGCTATCGATGCAGAAAACGGAATTGGTAAACTGAGTCTTGGTGGCACACTTAGAAAATTAAAAGAAGAGACAAGGTAGTAAATGAGAACCAAAAAAAAAGGATTATCCATTAAATGTGAGAAAACTGAACGCTTGGTTGTCAGCAAAAGAGACAGACCAAGTTGCGAATTACCTATTGGGGATGACAAAAAGCAAGCAGGTGCAGAAATTGGATTATCCGGTAAGTGTAGTAACAGACGATAGAATGTGTGACAGAGATCCTAAAGTGCATTTCAGAAACTAATCAAAATTAGAAAAAAGCACCGATAAAAAAATGGTGAACTACTATACAATCTCTAATTTTTTATATGGCAGCGTTTTCTCTTAATGCAGTAACACGCTGCTGCTGTAATGAACAAAAATACCAACTGTCGCCCTGTTATCAGGGTTTTGATATGCGAAAGATTTGTTGCGGTCGTATATTGGCGCCCGCAAACAGATATGACGGAAAACAACAGCAAACAAAACGAAGACTTGAGTATAAATAACTGATATTTTATATATATATATATATATATATATATATATATATATATATATATATATATATATATATAATTAAGTAATTCATTGAATCTGAAAGAAACTTCAACAGAATGCTGAAAGCACTCGACGACCGTTTCGTCCTATATTTGGGACTCATCAGCAGTGCGCATCTACTACCGAGAATTGAAACCCTGACAGTTAGGTTGTCAAGGAAACACCATCCCAACTGTTCCAACGGGCCTCGGTGACGAAGAGGTAGCAAATCAGACTCAATATAGCGTCGCTCGCTCACATATTCCGTGGTGGAACTCAACTGAAATTCTCTGTAACCATAGGACTGTGCCCCCCGGAGCCACGACTATCACCAAGCCACTCAAACTGAAGCATTAGAAGCCGGATCAAGCAAATATTTTCTATGAAAATTTCTCGGACATTCAGGCTGGTAAATGTTGTTTAATACTGTTTATTTTAAACAGAGCATTTACTTAAATATTTGTATCTATAAAAAAAATGTATAAACATAAAACTGTCTTAAAATAATTGTCGGACTTTGTCCATTTCATAATATATATATATATATATATATATATATATATATATATATATATATATATATATATATATATTATATGGTCAGTTTTTATATATATATGTGTGTATATATATATAAACTGACCAAAATTCATGTTAATAAAATTTAAAAAAACAAATGAAAACTACAGTTCATTTTCTCCATCAAGTCATTTATTTCTGTAGTTCACTGCTACTAACAAGCAGATTTTTTTCTCCTGATGATGGGCATGCTAGTCGAAACTATTCGAGTAATCTAACTGAAATAAGAAAAACAAAATATTTAATATACAACCCAGTCTGTCTGAAGATTTTAATTTTTAAATATGTTTTATTGTTCAAAACACACACACACACACACACACACATATATATATATATATATTGCCAAGTTTATTTTCGTTAAAAAAATGCATCAACAAAAATAAGGTTACAGTGCACAAGACAAAAATATATCTCTGCATGTTCATGTAGAGGCGGAGAAGAGCTGAAGAGCGTTGTTCTGAAAAGGACAGTTTATTGTATATCGTTGCTGTTGGCGAAGATGGCTGGAGCTGGAGGCCTGTTTGAAATGGCTGGTTGAAGCGGCAGCCCTATCGGCTGCTGGAATAGATACTACATTTTGATCCTAGTTAACTGGGCTAAGTATTTACCAAACCTCTCCACAAGGCAGGATGTTGCACAAGGACAGTTTTTACGTGGGACGATTCCGAGTCCGTAGGCTTCGGCAAAAATTCCCCATGGATCCCGAATACACGAGGTTGGGTTTATCTACCTCCCCAGACGAGACTCTACCCTTCAGCATAGCCTCATCTGGGTTACTCTCTGCTTGAAGGCAGAGGGTTCGACAAGACGGTTGCAAGCCCGACAGCAAACTGCCTGGGTCGAAATAACTGGGCTACGGAATGTTGCTTTTTCAGGATATATTTATCGCTGGTTAAGGCGGGAGTTAGGAGCCTGTTTGAGATGGCCGACTGGGGCTGGGGATGGAGGCTTGTTTGAGATGACTGGCTGCAGCTGGAGGCATGTTTGGGATCGCTGGCTGGAGCTGGAGGCTAGTTTGAGATGACTGGCTAGAGGTGGAGGCCTGCTGGGTCAGCAGTCCTGTCGGCTGCTGGAATAATACTACACTTTGATCCTAGTTATCTAGGCTACGGAATGTTGTTTTTTCAGGACATTTATACTCTGAAGCAGTTTTACAACGATCGCTATTTAAGCTTTTTCTTGTGGATGTTTTTAAAAAAATGTGGGGGTGTCGATAGGATACGACAGTCTTATAAACTAAACCCTGATTAATACAAAGGATCTGCGGTCCATATAACATCAGGACAACCTTCAAAAACTTGACGACACTTCGCAGATATCTCTCCCAAATCAGACCCCCCATAGAGGAGAAGATGCCTAAAGACTGTGTGTACGCTATCCCGTGCAGCTGCGGAAAGAAATATAAAGGGGAAACAGGCTGCCCACTTAAGGTAAGCCTTCAAGAACACCAGAAAGCTGTAACACGAGGGGAAGTGGAAAAATCAGGCGTGGTTGACCACATATGGAGAGAGAAGGGAGATCACCGCCCTCTGTGGGATCAGGTTGAGATCATAGACAAAGAACACTATTGTAAAATTCGTAAACTTAAGGAATCAGCACATATGCCAAGCCACAAAAATCTCCTGAGCCGTCCAAGCATAGAAATGAATACAATATGGGAATCAGTAATAAGGAGTGCCAGAGAAAAGTGATAATAACAACAAAATTTGCAATATGAGCTCTGGTAAAAACATGCAATGATAACAGCAAAAATTGTAATATGAGCACTGGTAAAAAAATGGTTGCTGAAGACATTAGGTTTATAATACCCAGAAATTCATACACAGATGGCATAGTGGATAAAGGCGTTAGTTAGATCCAGTGACAGGACCCAAAGAGTGTGAGTTCAATACCCGGTTAAGGGAGTGAAAAACTTTCAGAGGGAAATTAACAGGTGATAACTGATAACTGACATCCATTAAACATGGCACGTGGAATTAGAACACTCTACCCCAGTGAGCGAAATAAAGGGTTCAGTTCGACATTCCAACCACCTGAAGAAGGCCGGAGCGTACAACGGCCGAAACGTTGTAATAAATATGGCGAAAAAGATGAGGACAATAGTCCGAATAATGTAAATAATGTAAACCCTGAGTGTTTTTAATTGTATGTTGAGAGACTTGCGAATGTAAAAAGTGAAGTAAATTTTTTTTAAGTCTTAAAAGCCTAATTCTTGGTTTTTCCTACCTTGATTTTATAAACAAAGCCGTGAAACGCAAAATGGCGCGAAATGGCCAATTCTTGGTCAGTTCTTAACAGAAATAACAATATGCACCTGTTTTTTGCTTATTTTCTTTTTAGGTTTTGAATAAAACGCATTTTTTAAATAAATAACTATTTGTTTTTATATGAACGCTAACAGGCAAAAGTGAACAACTATCGCTTGTCTTTCTCGATATAGATAAACTAACGATGAGTGACAAGGTACAAAGGCGCAGCCTCTTCTGACAGCTTGAGTTGATAAGTAATAAATTTTAACGGCAGCAGAACAATGATTTTATTGCCAGCCAGTCAAGATTACGTTCTGTCATCCTGCTTTTACAGGCAGACGTCAGAATCGACTCATATAAATACATATATATATATATATATATATATATATATATATATATATATATATATATATATATATATATTAATATATATATATATATATTAATATATATTTATATATATTTATATATATATATATATATATATATTAATATATATTTATATATATATATATATATATATATTAATATATATTTATATATATATATATTAATATATATTTATATATATATATATATATATATACGTATATATATATGTATGTATGTATATATATATGTGTGTGTGTGTGTGTGTGTGTGTATATATATATATATATATAAACAACGCACACCATTAACATTTCACTGTTGCTTGCCTTTTGAGGATTTCAGACAACTCAAAAATCAACAATATGAAATTGCAGTTTGTTTTAACTTTATCTTGTAAGTAATTTTTATTTTTATATCTACATCTCTTTGTATGTATTTTGAATTCATTGTTTTTAGACATTTACTTTTGGTGAATCGATAAACTATGTAACTTTTAAATGCCGCTTGTTAAAATAATATAAAGAGCGAAAAAATTATGAAAATTTGGCTTCTTTTTTGGGTCTGTTAGACTAAATGTTGAGTAGAGACATTTGCCAAGAGGAAAAATTTATTGAGAGGAACCTGTGAGAGATAAAAGTACCAACGTGTTCCGCGGCTCGGAGACTATGATCAAATTGTAGTATCTGTTCCGTGGCCTTGACCAGCTATGTTCTGCTAAGCTTTGTGCCTTATCCCACGTAAGCGGGGGCTGGGTAAATTTGGACCTGTAGCCCGAGTGCTCATGCTCAGGTTGCCCACGTTAAATAACCGACCTTGTGTCACAACCTAACCCGGGGTCTCAGGTAAATACCGAAAGATAGTAGTACCAATGGGAGTTTTATCTGAGGCGGCGGTAAATATATATACACTATATCGATTTAATATTTAGTGGCCACTCTGTGGATGTAATAATTAGTAAGTTTCATTCCTTCTTTAGTTTAATTAACAGTAACACCTACTAAGCTAGGATGCTCTTAAGCCCATTAATGCATGACTTCCAAATTTTTAGAGGGTGGGGTGGGTACCTAAAATTTAAAATCCACCAGCCATAGGATTAGCTAGCAAAGGTGATGAGGTGAAAAGAGTTCAAATTGTAAGGAAAGCGGGACACAAAGTAACATCTTTTTTCAAATTGCGATAGCGACAATTTTGTTTAAAGCTTTTCACCCCAAGCAAGGCTGGAAGCCACTAGCACGCAAGGGGTTACAGAAGATTTGGAGCGAGAGCAGATAGAAGTGTTAGAGGAAAGGATGTAGAGAAGGATAGTGGATAGATCAAGGCAAGGGGTTACAGAAGATTTGGAGCGAGAGCAGATAGGAGTGAAAGAGGAAAGGATGTGGAGAAGGATAGATCAAGGCAACTGGAGATGTCGATTGGCGTTACATTTGAATAGTTGGAGATTGTAGTTGCCAGGGAAACAGGAATAAGGAAGGGAGTTCCACAGGCGTGAGGTGCGAGACATGAAGCTATTGGAGTAGGAGGGACGTCTACATTTAACAGTTTCAACAGTGAAAGGGTGAGAGCGGGATGCCAGCCTCGTAGGTCGCTTGAATTCATGAAGCCTGGGAACCAGCGAAAGCAGCTCATCGGAGCAATTACTGTGAAAGTACTTGTAAAAGAGACAGAGCGAGGCGACGGCGCGTCTGTGAGAGAGCGACTGCAGACAGATCAGGGCCAATTGCATACCCGTCTCTGGATCTTATCAAGAACCCCGAGGCAAACAGAAGAGGCACCAGACCATATGATTAAAGACAGGCACAGTTATTTAAGCTGTACATGAACATTAGAGTTAAATGAACATTATGACGAGGAGCTATTCTTGATGTCATTTCAATTTATGGATTTAACGTGAAAAAAATGAAAACTGTAAAATGTTACTTTTTGCCTCACTGGTGGGGCAAAAAGTAACAGACAGTGGAAACAATGTAACAACTAAAATTAGGACAATGAAACCACTCTGATACCTGATGTACGCTTCAAACCCAACTTTATTTAATTTTAACAAACATAAACTGATAATTTGAAATCAGTCTAAAAAGTGATAAAACTATCTGACTATAATACGCAGTATGCAAAATAAGTGGAATTCTACTGACATGTGCTTTCTTCGTTTGATTTTCATTGGTATTCAAGCGATGAGGCGATACATATATGATAAAGGCCCTTAAGGAAGAGAAAGCCCATCTTTATCGAAGTGAGTTAATATGTTAGTCTGGAAAAAGGCATGAAACCTTCAGTTTCTAGGCGATTCTTCGAAATACCGACAATCGCCCAAAGCCCTGAACTATACTGTATATCTTAGATTGAGTACTTCGTTATCAAAAATGTTATCAGCACTTTGTTTAACTTAAATTTTATTCAGCATCTTAAATTTATATTGCTCCAATACAAAGTTTGTCTGATATTGAATAAAAAATACAATTTTACACAAAAATTAACCATATTTTCTCTCTCCCTCTCCCCCCTATCTCTCTCTCTCTCTCTCTCTCTCACACACACACACACACACACACACACACACACACATAACCTTTTCAAATTTCGGAATTCATTTTATAAGATCAGTAAATTTACCAATTATTTAAAACAAGCAAATTCGTAAATTTGAAAAAATTAAAAGATTGGACAGACAGACAGAACTTGTCAATATTATTTAACCAAATACGTTTGAAAGAATCCTTGCTGCCTAAATACATACATATATATATATATATATATATATATATATATATAAAGAAAGAACAGTAAGATATAAAATCCGGTGTTCTTATAGATATTTTTATTTTTACACAATAGTGCTCAATGTAAATTTAAATTTACAGAGCATTAATATTATAAATTAATTGATTTAAAATATGTTTTTTTTCGCTACACAGTGATAACCATGTTTCAAAAATGGAAGTTAAAAGCTTCGAATTTAATTTTGTTATTAAATCAAATTAAAGACATTAGTTCCATTTCCTCGTCAAGCGAATTTTGGAACTAATGTCTTTAATTTGATTTAATAACAAAATTAAATTCGAAGCTTTTAACTTCCATTTTTGAAACATGGTTATCACTGTGTAGCGAAAAAAAACATATTTTAAATCAATTAATTTATCATATATATATATATATATATATATATATATATATATATATATATATATATATATAACAGTCAATTACTGATACCATCTGACGAGTTGACGGAGTGATTGCTAGAGGGACTGTTTATGAAACTGAAGTTAACACCAATCAGCTATATATACAACACAATATCCTTTAAGGGCTTAATTGATCATGGCTCTCCAGCTTCCTTTTTTTTTCTCTGAATTGCCATGATATTTTGCGAAAGATAATGGTGTGATCACTTGTTATTTTCTCCACAATTTTGAATTCTCCTAGACTGGGTGCCATCCAAGGCTAGAGAATCCCGTCTACTCTGCTATTTAACTCATAGCTGGAGAGAAAAGATAAAGATTCATGCCTTTTCCAATGATATTTATCCTAAAGTTAACGCAACCCACTACGACAGAATTTGAACTCGGTTCATCGATTTCACTTTCAGTTAGCGATGATCGTTACGTCTCCTGTATGTTCATCGTCACAATCGATGACCAGGAATGAAAAAGTAATGTTTGACCCTTTTTACTGTTTTACGCAGTAACACCTAAAATAAATTTTCTAAATTTATTTGAACTATTAAATGATGCTCTCACTTGAACAAAGTCCTGTTGGAGGACTGAGTAATTGTAAAATACTGGTAACATTTTCAGGATAGACAGGGTGTCCTAAAAAAATTGACATCATTTTAAAAGCAATTATCTTGAACACTATTAAGTCTAACTCAATGAAATTGAACAGTTTAGGTGTTGAACATCATAAGTTTATTCTGGGACCGATTTCTTAAGTGTTCAATATGTGCACCGCCCGTGACACGGCACACGTCAAGTTGGTAGTTAAGCTCTTGCCAAACACGTTGTAGCATGTTTCCGGTAACATTATCCAGCGCGGAAGTGATTCTCTGCTTGAGTTCATCAATGCTAGCAGGAAGAGAGGAGGTACATAGACCAGCCCCTTCAAATATCTTCATAAAAAGATATCACACGGGGACAGGTCCGGTGACAGCGGCGGCCATTTCATTAGGAAACTGTCTTCATCTCCACCACGCCCGATCCACATCTCTGTCAGATTCTCATTGAGATAAGCACGTCCATAAATATAAAATCTTGAATGTATAGAAATACATTGTGTGAAAATTTGAGGTTATTTCAACAATAATTGCGAAAATTATTGGCCGGCGAATTGATGTCAAATTTGGGGGGACAGTCTGTATATATAAGAAATAAGTTTGTCTCGTGAGATCCATTACGACTGACTAGTGAGTTCAATCCTCACTGGGTACTCCATTTTTGAGCCTTCTGCCAGATCTAAGCTACGCTTAGTAAATAGCTATAAGAAATAAAACCCCTGAGATCCTTTGCCATATCTAACTTATGTTTAGTAAATTGGTATAATTTTCACTGTGAATATACATTGGGGAAGTTTTAAGTACACTTGTTAAAATGTTTTCCCCTTCTACACCCGACCAAAATTGTATATATTGCATAAATAGGAGTTCATTGAGCAAATGTGGTATTATGGTGACTGTGGATGGGTGACGTGTATAAATGTGGCATTTTGGTGAAAGTATCCAAGCGGATGGGTCAGTGATTGAGGTGAGCTAAGTTATTTCTATCGCAAATAAAAATAAAGTTATAAATTTTTTAAAGTTCACACGAACTTTATGGACATCCTGTATATATATATATATATATATATATATATATATATATATATATATATATGAAATTACTGACAGAATTGGGCTATTATATGTATATTAAATAAAGAGAAATTAGACTAGAAAGAAATATTGATTGATTCTGGCAACAGACACTCTTGTGGTGTCGGCCGATTTATCGAGACCGATCCTGTTTGCAAGACATAACGGTCGTACAAAGAATTATGCAAATCAATTATCGTTCGCTAAATACGCTATTTTGATCCGCTGGTGGAAAGTGCCATCAGGTGATATTTTATAATGGGGGTTTTGCAAGTCTTTCAATAACAGTCCCCTTTCCACGGTTGACCCAATCAAGGCTTCTTGGACTCTGATCCACCGCCCCACAGTATGGATACCACTTCATACAACAATGTTTCTATTTTCGTAGCTTGATTGGCGGTTTAGAAAATGTCTGTGTTTTAGTGGCACATCACCGCTAATGTAAATAGTGTACCCACATAATTAATTAAATGTTTTTAATATGTCTCTTTTTACGACTGCTATTAAAGTCTTGAATGAATGAATAGACAAATAATCAATGAATAAATACCCTCGGAATCAAGTACCACTCGACCGGAAGCAGAGAATTCTGGTCGTGGGTCTGTATTATCGGGCTGCATTCTAGAATCGTGAGAAACAATCTGAGAGCCGGACATACTCTCAATCGTACCTGGAGAGATTCATGAATCAGAGGCCAATTACGAGATGTTCATCGAGATGTAATGACAGTTGCACTTAATGTTCACAGAGTAGTAGTCGTAGTTTTCGCTGTCCGAAGGGATTATCTGGTCTGTCGTTACAAAAGTAAGAGACAAGATGTCCCAAGATGTGGCAGAATACTTTGCTAATTAGGGTCGAGACAAGTGTCGACCAACAAAAAAGTTTGTATTTCGTTTTAAATTAAAAAGTAAATAGAATCCTATCATTATTTTGGCCAATCAAAGATCGGCGCTGAAAAAAAACTTTTCTAAATAATCCGTTATCACTATGCTGAGTTTACTTTGGGATCCCACCCAGAAAGGCAAAAACCTCAATTGAACGCTCAGATTTCCCATTAGCTGGATCCTGTGAAATGTACAAACAGTTTGGCCCGATTGCTTCTGTATTCCACAAATACATGTGTGTGTGTGTGTGTGTGTGTGTGTGTGTCTCTCTCTCTCTCTCTCTCTCGCTCTCTCTCTCTCTCTCGCTCGCTCTCTCTCTCTCTCTCTCTCTCTCTCTCTCTCGTTTTTGTCATAGATGCTCATTATTCTGATCGGAGTGAAAAGCTGTTGAATTGTCCTGACAATCTGCAACTACGGTTGGCAGTCGAGCTGAATGCTTCACAGGGAAAGAATACAGTCGAAAAGGGTGAATAAAAAACGAAAATGGCGCGTGGGCAAAATCAGGGAAGCTTAGAATTAAGGATGTTTAGAAACGAGAAGAGATTGTAGGAAAAAAGGTCCGACAGCAGTGAGTTAATTGGAGTTAGTGCCACTAGGAGTCGTGTTAGGTGCAGACTACGGAATACGCAGACTTCCTGGAAGGTGCAAGGGCCTGTGAAAAAGAGTCAGAATTGCATGTTTCAGATATGTTTAACCATGGACACATAAAATCATTTGAGCTGGACAAGTGCTTTTATAGTCTCGATAATAAAATGAAGTAGGTTGCAGTGAAAGAGCCAACGCATTATTTTGCATTTCTGAGCCCCTTTTTTGTTGCATGTTTTTGTGCTGGAAGCACAAAAGTACGTCTAGATTCGTTCTTTCTCCCTGAGAGTGTACTCTAGCGTCTCGTTGTTGGCACCCTAACTCAAACACTTTCTCTCGCGAGACTATAACTTGCCGTTGTTTATTAATTGCTTAAAAAGGCATAAGTTCCAGTAACTCTCCATTAAATAAATAAAGACTTCTTTTATTTCTCTTCCCACTCATGTACTTTTTATTCGTCTTTTCTACCTTAATTTCTGGGGGAGGAGTTATCAATATTTCGATTCAACATTTCAGCCTTTATACCATCGTGCCCTTTTTGCCATTTGCCAGTTCCCCGCACAGTAGGACCTTCGGAATCCTCCCATCAGTAGACTGTTGCTTCTCGTGTTTTGCCGTCGCGGTGAGGCGACATAGTAATATCCTCTCCAGGGCAGAGTTTTATGAGAGATCGGCTGTTGCCCATGCTGCACGTCTCCCCTCTCCATGCCACCGGGAAAGGTCGAAGTCAAATACAGCCTGGTACCGGTGTCGTCGCAGGAGTTGCCAGAACGAATATGAATATAACATCGGACTGTCATAGGGACTCGGGCTCCGGATTTGTTATCAGAGTTTACTCCCGAAGCTTTTCCCATGATTGGGTATGGCCGCAAGGCAGTGGAGGTTTAAATTCAGTTTTCCAAGTAATAGACCACCATCTTAAATTTGTATTATATTCGCGTTTATTGTGATGTGTGTCATTGTGTGCATCGGTGTTTTATTTATGCATTTTATGTTTGCTCTTTTGTCGAGTTCGACAGTGTCGAAAAAGTGTGCTCATATCAGCTTGTAGTCGTTGCAAGTATTGGTTTGCTCACAGATGTTTACTTCTGTGTGAAATGAGTCCTATGTTGGATCTCAAGAGACGGCCGCAGCCATCGCGTGGATCGTTCAAATGGAGAGCTCTGGTTTTTATTTGGGCTCTCTTCGTATCTCCTATTTGTTTTCTGGTGTTTTCGAAGGATCTTATTTTTTCATGAACTGCTCTTCTCTAATTAGTTCATTCTGCAGCTTCCGTCTCCCAATTGATCGGATCAATTTCTGTTCTCAGTGAGGTGTTTTTGAGCTGACCTATGAATCGACGAGGTGAGGCTTCACGTGGTCTCTTGCCAGATGCGAGCTCCGAGAAGAGGATTTGTTTGCGTAGGTGGCTGTCTGGCGTCCGGACAAGGTGTCCGGTCCATCGAAGTCAATGGCGAGTCATGATGGTTGCTAGGCTCCCAATTTTTGTACAGAGGAGAACTTCGTTTGTCGTGGCCCGGTTTTGGCACGTGTTCCGTAGGATTTGACGAAGTTTCATTTGATGGAATCTTTCAAGTTTGCGGATGTCTCTTCGGCAAAGTACCCAGGTCTCACGGGTGTGCAGGAGAGTCGAGATTAAAACATCTTGGTAGGCCATGAGCGTGGTGGTTTGAGTAATCCCAGGATTACCGAAGACTCTTTTGAATTGGTTCCCGTACCTACGTGGGCGGCTTTGATTCGGCTATCGACGTATTTTTCAGCGGAAGTAGTACGCTACATTCTTCAGGTCCAGTCCGTCGGTAGCTGATGTCCCGATCGGAATTGGAGCAGGACCTTGGTTTTTACCACGTTGATGGTGAGTCCGTAGCGCATGCACGCTCTGGAGAAGTTGTTCGAGTTCATGGGCCAGGGAACTGTTGTTATCGGCGGATTGGAGCTCTGTGATTCGAACGTTTTCTGTTGAGTCCTGGACCGAAAGCGATCTATGTTGAAGAGGCCACCATCGATGCTGTAATGTCGTCTGGAATCTCCTGAAGCATGCTGCCAAGTAGACGCTAAGGGCAAGTACGCACCATTATTTCAAGTCCCCTGTGATGGGGAAAGGGTCCTTAAAGCAGGTTTGATGTTGGACACGACCCATCATTCCCTCTTGTAGAGCTCGGATGAGCGCCGTGAATTTCTTAGCGTCTGATGTCCTGTCACATGGCTGGTCTTGGAACACTATGAAATGCTTTTTCAAGATCTTAGAAAATCATTCCCAGTAGTTTTTGCTGCTCTTTGCACTTTTCCTGGATTTGTCTCACGGTTCCTCTATTGGCTCCGAAATCAAATTGACTTTGAAAGAGAATGTCTTCTGACAAGGTCAGGAGGCAATTGATAAGGATCCTTGGCATCTCGACTGCTGCTGCGTATTCCCTGTCCACATTTAGTTCAGTCAATTTTTGCGTGTCAAATTTCTGTGTCGCTAGTTATTTGACGCATGGGAGTCTGCGTGTTTGGTTGTTGTATTGGGATATAAGCAACCGATGGTCCGTCCAGCAGTTGTCGGATCCGGAGACGGAACGGGTGATGAGGACGTCTCTGCGATCCCTCTGTCGGGTGATTGAATAGTCCAGGGTGTGACATTGTTTGGATCGAGATATTCTGTCGGGAAGATGGCATTGGCTATAAGAAGCTTGTGCTCAGCACATATGCCAAGAAGGCGAAGCCCGTTGTCATTGCACTTCCCAAGGCCTCTGTTTCAAATCATTGGACTCCACGCGCAGAATCATTCCCCGCTCATGCAATGAAGTCGCCGAAGATGATCAATTTATCCCTTGGCGTAACGAAGGAGATGAGGTCTTTTAGTTGTCGGTAGAATTTGTCTTTCACAGGTTCATCAGTCAAGGGTTGGAGCGTAGACTGAGATGAGGAATGCAGAGAGATATCAGACGCTCGTTGGTGGCTTTGGGGAGAAGATTGTGGGCATGCACCAGGGATGTTCTGGCTACAAAACACACTCCATGTATCCGTCGTTCTGGAGCTGGTTTCCCTTTCGAGAAGATGGAATATTCGGATCCTACTTCGTCAATCCTTCCTTCTTCTAATATTCTGGTTTCACTGAGGGATGCTACATCGATATTGAAGCGTGCAAGCTCCTTGCTGTAAAAGGAACTCTTTATCTTTGTCTTTAGTCTATGGGAGGCACGCCTTCCAATTACAGCTTAAAATGGGGTTAGGCTTTCAGTTAAAATGGAAACGAACATTTGTACCATCCTGAATAAGCAAAGCGTTCGCTTGTTTGTGCTGCCTGCAGGTAATGACGACAACAGAAAAGCCTGTCTCGAAAGGTGTGCAATGTTGGTATGTGGTTCGCTTCATGTCGATTAATAATTATTTTTAGTGTTCTGTTTCGATTTTCGTCAATCGGTTAAGTTCGAGTTTAGATCCAATGAAATTAAAATAATTTCATTGGATCTAAATCCACATATCAGCAAAATTTCAGGTTTTAAATTAATTGTGATTTACTCAGCTCAAATTAAAAACTAAGGGAGATAACTGGTCACTACATGACTGGTGATTTCGGTGCAAACTGATGTTAAGCTTGCCCCGGTCAAAAATTAACACAAAAAAGAAAAAACGAAACAAAATATACAATGAGAGTTGTAAATAAAGAGTGGTGTTTGCGGCTTAACTTAACTGAAATGAAGTCCTTGTAACTTGGAAAGATATATTCTCTTGTAACTTGGATGAAGTTCATTTAAGGTCACACAGGCCCGTTTGTCTTGGTCGGAGTTCAAAGCAGAAAGAGGAAGAGCTAGAAGATTCGTCTTTTGGCGCGAATTCGATAGTGGCATGTAATTGGCTGAATCACACAATGCCTCGTCCAATCAAAATGGGTGGTTCAAATCTTCTAGGAAACTATTGAACAAGCAAGGGATGCAGTGGCGATTCTGGAACTCTGAAAGTGGGGGGAGGGTCACTTGGGGGCCGAGATTTTTCTGCGGAGGAGGGAGAAAAATTCAAGCAGCGTTTTTATTTTCATACTACACCACTATTGTATACACAACTTAGGAATGAGTTTTAGTATAAGTATGTTACTTCACTAAATTAAACAGAAGCCAAAATTCGGGGGGGGGGGTCTGACCTCTTCTCCACCTCCCCCACCCCGTAGAATCGCCACTGAAGGGAAGTAACTTGTTTGAACCGAAATATATATATATATTTTATACAGGATTATATTCAGTATCTGTCTATATTTCTGAGATGAAGTATTATGTACACTATTTACATTATTCGGACTATTGTCCTCATCTTTGTCGCCATATTTATTACAACATTTCGGCTGTTGTACGCTCCGGCCTTCTTCAGGTGGTTGGAATGTCGAACTGAACCCTTTATTTCGCTCAATGAGGTAGACTGTTCTAGTTCCACGTGCCATGTTTAATGGATGTCAGTTATCAGTTATCTCCTGTTAATTACCCTTTCCAAGTTCTCCACTGCCTTAACCGGGTATTAAACTCGCACTCTTTGGGTCCTGTCCCTGGATTTAACTAACGCCAGGACCCAAGAGTGTGAGTTCAATACCCGGTTATGGCAGTAGAGAATAATCTTAATTCTAAAAGCATAAAATACGAAGTTTATTTCTGTGTATCTTTATGTTTGTAAATAGAGTTAAAGGTTTTCTTATCGGATGTCTTGTTTCTTTACAGTGTTAGTGTACTCGGTGGTCAGTCAACCACACTACCGCGCAACCCCGCACATTTATCAGCCCGCTGTCCCCCAATACGGCGACTTTATCACTGAGACCAATACTGAATATCCCGATGCCGAAGATGTAACAGAATCTTCAGAGGTCAATAAGAGTGATGATCACTTCTTGGGAAATGACTCGCATTCGAAAGAAACCGGCGTTCTTGGTACGGAGAAAAGCGATATGCCATCGGGAAAGGACGTTGACAACATCGACGGGGATAATTCGGTGCTTGCATCTACCAATTCGTGCAGCATAAGTCTCAGCCGCGCAAAGATGTACACATGCTTTGACAAATTTAGTACGAATCGAAACGAGTCGAAAAACGTCCAAAAGATACCGGTCAATAGTAAGCAGCATCTGGAATATTTTTGCGAGTAAGTTTAACCATATTTAATGTCAAATTTGCGAGATCTGAATTAATTTGCCGGTATATTGCTGTTTTGCTACTAAATTAATTTGCTGATATTTCCATTTGCTACAGAATTAATTTGCTGATATATTGTTGTTTTGCTATTGAATTAATTTTGTTGATATTTGCTTTTGCTACTGAATTAATTTGCTGATATGTTGCTGTTTTGCTACTGAATGAATTTGCTGATATATTTCTGTTTTGCTACTTAGTTAATTTGCTGATATATTGTTGTTTTGCTACTGAATTGATTTGCTGATATATTGCCGTTTTGCTACTGAATAATTCTGCTGATATATTGTTGTTTTGATACTGAATTAATTTGCTAATATTTGCTTTTACTATTGAATTAATTTGCTGATATGTTGCTGTTTTGCTACTTTTAACATTGATTTTTCGGAATACTATCTTCATTGTTTCGATTATTATTATCGAGTGTCAATCGCCATATATCGAACGTCTTAAAAAGAAGCATTGTTTAATTCCATCACTTATTTGGACTAGTCGTCTTCATTTTTTATGTTGTAATGATCATCATCATCACACACATACGTACATACGCAAATTCAAATTATACAACAACAAGCATTCATTGGATAATAAATCAACACTACTCTGTAATGCGACACTTTTATAAACGCTATATTTTCATGTAGTCGATTCTGTGCACTTTAAGAAAATCGGATCCCAGAAGTTTTTCGTGATCTCCCCAAAGCTCGCTCGCTGATTGGTCAATGCCAACCAATCAGAGTGTCTGCTGATTGTCTGTGAAGAGTGATTCAAAATCAATGAGTCAGTGCTTAGTATTTGAATTTTAAATCTAGATCTTGTTTTGTTCACTACAAAGACATGAGCTATATGAAGACACCATTTGCCACTACTGTCTTACCATTATGTGGGAGGTATTTCTGTCACACCATATATATTGTAGTGAAAGAGATAATCAGCTATCTCGAAAAAGAGTCCGTGTTTTGTGTGCGATCTGCCGAAGAAAAATCTACTTTAAGGACCAGAATCTATGCTAATGTTCTTCCCTCTCCTGAATGGCGTGACCAATCAGAAAGATCTCCCGGTGAACAAAAGTCGTTGTTTTTCGCTCGCTTATGTGGCAGATTTGGATTTTCTGAGCTTGGTGGACGAACACGCGTTTTTGCTGGTGAGAAGTGAAGGTTGGATGTGTGACCTCATTTTGTCGTTTCTACGTTGCCTGTTGGACTGTTACGATGGACTATCGTTTGAACTGTGATTTGGCTACAAGTGTTGCGGTCGAGAGACAGAAGACATCTATTGCAGACGTTTATTGCTACTATAAGTTGACAGTCTTTTTTTTCTTCTTTTTCTTTTCTTTACGACTACATATATTAAAGGAGGCAGGTATAGTTTGTTTTATTCGAATGTGTTATCTATAACAATAGAATGGATTATAAATGTGCAATTCTGTTTGACCAATCAGAATTCCTTAACTCATTTAGTGATTCAGTAATCACCTAATCGGTATTTTGATTTTTATTCGATGCTTGGCGGTCTGGATGCTGGCCGCGGATGACAAATACTTTGTCTCAATATATACTAATTTTTAAATATCAAATTGAATTTGTGCCAATAAAAATCTTTCAAATATTATTATAGCTATTTTTCCCAAAAACTTTATCTTTAAAATATGCGTCTTATATTGCGAAAAATACGGTATACATACAATGCGCTTTTGTGAGATTGCGAGTGAGAATTGGTAACAACATGGCGAAGGGTCATTTTTATATAAAGTCCTTGACAATTGTTTTACTTACAGATTGCGTAAAGATTTTGTCAGTTGCTTAAAAGAAAAGATTTCTACGTGCTCAATTGAACAGAGAAACGTTCTCTGGTATGGCTTCAACTTGGACACTATTCTCAACCGCCTGGATGTTATCTGTACAAATATTTCAAGTAAGTATATTTAATATCTATCTAAGTGTATTTATCTCTCTCATATACATACATACATATACATATATATATATATATATATATATATATATATATATATATATATATATATCAAAATGGCAGGAGTTACGAAAGCTGTCAAATATAAAATAAGGTTAAAAATTTGCGGACGTAGTTGAGAGCAGGTCACGAGATATATTTTCAACCAATCGCTGTCGGTTTAAGTAAAATCAAAAGCCTCTCCACCGAAAAGAGTTAAATACGAAACTAAATTGGTAGTGGTCAGTCAGCTAAAACTGCTAGCTCACACATTTATAATATAAAATAAAGATGACTCGTAAAAAGTCAGAAGAACGTAAATGAAGATTATTATTTTCTAAAAAGAAAAAGTGTAGCGATGTATTACATGCCTTCTCTCTGAACCCGAAAAAGTAAGATAATGGATGTTATAAAGGCTTACAAGTCCGACGCGTTAAGTGAAAGAGTCTGTCTCTACCTATGAGTCCTGGGGCACATCGTGTCTTAGCGGTGTTTTCCAAAAGACTGTGTCTCTGTCCGTCTTCGATGACTGGCCATTAAATGTCACATAACCGGCCATTCTTGGTGGATACTAATTGTAACAGAGTAGTGGTTCCCAAACTTTTTTTTTCTTTGGGCCACATTTTCGGAATTAAAATTTGTTCGCACCTCACCAAATTTTATGTAATAAAAAGTACATTTAAAAATAAAAATAACAAAGAGAAGATAAATGGCTCCAATTTGCGCGACTTAGTTACCATATTCTTAATATTTCATATAAGGCAAAAATATTGCAATGACAAAATCGGTCAATAATTATTTATAACTATTTCCCTACACGCAAGCCGCTAGTGACCCGTTGGCGGCCCGCCGGTGGCAACGCCAGCTTTCCTCTGGTGGCATCCACCGGTCGGCCTCTAGCAGTCCGCCAGTGGTAACATTGCCGAGACGAACATGCCGGCGGTCCGGCAGTGGTAAGCGCTAGTGGTATGCCACCAAGTGGTAGATTGGTGGCTTGCGTGTTAGGATTATATTGGGACTCGTGCATGCAGTTACAAGTAATCCATAATAATATATTAAATCTTAAAATCATTTATTTTTGACATATGAATTTTTTGAAACTGTTTCTAAATCTTTGATTGTCTTTCAATCATTCCGCCTCACCTGCTACCCTCTTAGGCCTCACCTGCTATCCTCTTCTACCGCACCTATGAAGCGCACGACACCGTTAGCAATAGAGGAAGGAAAGTTTACCTAATATGTACATTCCTTAAATAAGAATGGATAGTCTCCAGAAAAGAGATTCTATTATTTTTATTAGTCTAGAATTGTTACTTGATTTTTTCTAATTGTATAAATAATATTCTATGTAGTATTGTAATGTGTGTGGGCGGCTTAATGCTATTGTAACTTTAGAGGACAGTGATTCGTTAGACTGGAGCACAGAAGTAACAGATAAGTTTGATCTCAGTTTAATTTAGGACACTGAAGCGACGACTTCCGGTTTTCTCTAAAAAGAGGCTGTGATTTCAACACACCTCGTTATATAACGTTGATTAAGTTGTTAATGAGAACGATTATGAAGATGGTTATCAGGATAATAATGCTAAATAAATTTTCAAAAATTTATTTCCATAGATTATAAAGGAAAGATAGAATGCAAAGTGAAACATGAAAAAGATATTTGTCGCAGGAATTATCCACCCGACCAGATCATGGAGGTCACGGAAGCAGAATTTGTAAACTACAGGCAAAAATTATGCAAGTAAGTTTTCTTTTATAAGCAATTGTTTATTTTCTTAGTTTAGTTCTGTGCAAGTCTATCAGACACGAACATACATACATACATACATACATACATAAATACAAATCACATACAACGCCAAGCATTCATTGGTTAATTAATCACCACTACGTTATTATAGACAATTTACAAATCGCAGCAATGCGACAATTTTGTAATCGCTCTATTTTTATGTAGTCAGTTTTGTGCACTTTTTGGAGAAACGGATCACAGAAGCTTTCTTAAGTCTCCCCAAAGCTCGCTCGCTGATTGGTCTATGCCAACCAATCAGATCGTTCGCACGTGAAGAATAATTCTTCCCGCGCAGCGATCTGGGTCCTATAGTCACTTATTTAAGCAAGAATTTTTCTTAGCTAATTAGTGAGATTTCAGCTGCCAAACGAATCCACGACAGTTGAAACCATGCGCCAACCTTCTCACTCTCACACACCCCTCACATGCTGATGAACATACCTTGTATATACTCACATAATCTTTTCTTACACAGCAAAAGTTTACAAGTACAAATATTACAAGAGACTCTCATGAACATTCTTCCAGTGAACTTGGAACACTAAAATAACAGTTAAAGAGAGACAACTCTTGTTTATTTCAACTATTTTTTTTTACTTAAATGCATGCTTTCTTTCACATCGTTGTTTGATATTGTACATCTTGTTAAATACATATTTTATGTGTAACAATGTCTTTGGCTTATCCTTTTCTGCGTCAGCCCTGTTTCCTAATCTAAAGTTAAATTAATGTGGTGAAGTCCGCCACAGTTCGGAACAATGTCAAATGATGGGGAATTGAGAATAGGAAGACTTTGTTGTATTAACTTTTAAACTGGGGAGAGTCTACCTGTTTGCTTTTAAAATTATACGTAATTGGAGTTTTACCAGGGATTGAACCCTAGCCTTTACCATCTCAGCTACATGGCACACACTTCGTTGTTCCATTACTAATAAAACAAAATCTCATCAACTGTAGCTTGAAATAAAGCGAGGTTAGAATATTGGTTGCTGTTGATTATTTCTAAAACAATCGATCCCGCAAAGCAAAGAGACTTTGAGAAATAGAGTAATCGACATGAATCGAACTAAAGATTCGAACCTGAAAATAACTCAAATATCTGTAGGCATGAGGAATAATTGTGCACACCAAGCTATGCTATCAACAATTTATCAATGATGAGAAAATATAAAAGTTGCATCAATCACACTTATGCGGTTCGACTTCAGTAAAAAATGTTCTTCTCTTGAGGTATTAAAAATACGTAATTGTTAAAATGCCGGCCTGTTGCCAACTTAGCTGCCGCTAGAATTTCGACAGAAACGGTTGGCAGTGAGGTCGCTCGAACTGGATAAAGTGGCGTGTGCGCGCGTTCTTATAAGGATAACGGCCCGAAAATACAAAGACTCTCTTCGTAAAACGAACCGGATGTCCTAGTAAATCTCTAGAGATTGTTCCAACAGCACTCATTACCTAATATCTGATTTTCGCAAAATCATCAGAGTGCGCTATCAAATAAACAATTCGCAGACTTGCGAAAAGTTTGCAGAATTTGGTAAACGCATTAATCACATGTAGAGGAGTTATAACTCTTGAGTAAATGATTATAAATTCCCTAAACATTTATATATAGAAAAATAGTCGTAAAAATGAGAAACAGCAAGACATGAAAACAACAAAACGAATATTATTTATTATCTGGTTGTTATGTGGTATTGAAGAAACGAAAGTAATATTAAGTAAAATTATGAATTCGGGGTCAAATGTAGATCAAATCCAACAGAATGATAAGATAAATTTCCACACATGGCGGATATGGTTTGAGTACCAAGCTGTTTTATCTGATGCTGCGGATGTGTGACACAAAGACTGTCTCAGATGACTTCGAAAACGCAAATATCATTTCCATCTTCAAGAAAGGAGACCGGTCAGTGTGCAAGATTGTCGCCAGAATTTTTCTTGGTCGTTTGTTGGATGTTGTGGAAGAGGTCGTCCCAGAATACGCGGTTTTCGTTGGTGATATGGCAACTCCAGGAAAAAAGCCCATGAACAGTAACATCCATTATTCTTCATCTTTTGGGACCTTTGCAAAGCCTTCGACAAGATTCCCCCGACAAGCGATGTGGTTTGTATTCCATCGCTTTGGTTGCCCCGATCACTTCGCCGACCACATCATTGCGCTCTATGACGGCATGGTAGGACGTGTCTGCACTCTCCGAATAAATTCCTATCTCCGGAGGCCTAAAACAAAGCTGCGTTATGGCTCCAACCCTGTTGCCCATTAATCTGGAGACGATGTTCAATGAGATCCCACGCGACTCTCCTGGTGTTGACGTCCGCTATCGACTGGACGGCGGACACTTCAACCTCGCGTGCCTGAGATCCAAAACTCGAACATCGAAAAGCAGCATCATTGAGCTCCAGTACGCAGACTACAATGCCATTCCTCTCTTCTCCATTGTCGACCTCCAACGCTGTTCGACTCTCGTCTCCGAAGCCGACTATCCCTTTGAGATAGAAGTCAATACGGACAAAACGAACATACTTGCGCAGCCTGTTCCTGGACGAAATTAACATTAACACAGGGGACTTGCTTGTGGGAAGCTGTCAACGACTTTCAATACCCCGGCAGCATTCTCTCACAATCCGGAACATTGCGAAGAAACATTAACCACCGCATTAAATCCGCTCATTGGGCTTTCGAAAGACTCAGCAAGCGCGTATTCAACAACGACGGACTCTCCCTCCGAACAACATCCATGTTGTTCCGCGCAGTTGTCATCTCCACCTTGCTCTACGCTTGCGAGACATGGACTCTGTATCGAAAAGAACTGAAAAAGCTTGAACGATTCCAACGAGCAGATCTCCGGCAGATCCTCAAAATCAAATGGCAGGATCGACGCATAAACAACGATGTCCCCAATTGAAGACGCCATTCTCAAGCATCACCTCAGGTGGTCAGGACATGTCACCCGAATGGCCCCTTCAAGACTCCAGCGTGTCATGCTTTACAGCGAGTTCGTCAACGGCAAATGACATCGCGGAGTATCAAAACGCATATTCATAGACCAACTAAAGTCTTCCGTCCTTCAAGCCGGAATCTGACCTAACACCTGAGAAACAGATGCCGCTGACCGTCCGTTGTAGCGAAGAGCAATTCATTTCGGTTGTTCCACTTTGGAGGAGGGGAGAAAGACTGAAGAGGGAGTCAAAATGAAGCCTAACAACAGTATCCACCAGTTTCATTGACATTGCATGCAAAGAGAGAAGAGACTGGCAAGTAAAGGCGCGGAGACGAAGAAGGAAAGAATGAATGAATGAATCGGTATCCGATAGGAAGTTCGCAATCAGCGGCTAGGGGAGAGAGAGAAACAAAGAGCGATAAAAACAGGGTGGGAGAAGGGGTAAAAAACATGATTGTATTTTAGAACTGACTGCAGCTGAATCCAGTATACGTATGCCAAGTTTCGGATTTTCTTACCATTTCGGTTTTTTCTTTCGGACCACTAACTTTACCACTACTCCACAATTTAATATTTTTTTTTTTTGTACAAATATTTTCAATGGTAGAGGGAAATATATGATGATTAAACACTGAATTATATTAATTCTAACTACATACTTGTTTAATAGGTTTCCATATTAATTCTGTATGTTATGCATTTGAAATGAGGAAGAAAGGTTTTGTCAGTGGCCAGGTTTAAATGCAAGCATTACTGACAAAAAATGGCTATTATACACATAATATAGATGCGTGGCTGAATGGTTAGAACGTTAGCGTTCTAAGAGATCTGGGTTCAAATCTCGCCATATCTCTTGCTATCGGCTGAGGGAAACGGTATCAGCATTATAACATTGTGGCGGCCTTTTACCTCATTTATTTAATTTTTGTTTAGGACCCCCCCCCAAAAGGGACAAGGCAAAGGTATCAATAAATATAAAAATTGTATTCAACAAAGCATACAATAAAGAATGTATACGAAAAAGCTAACAAAGAGTAAGACGAGAGTTGTCTCTCTATCAAAGTTCTCTGAAAGAAAACGAAAGAGTTATTAGTCTGGTATAAATGTTTTTAAACAGTTCTGTCATGCAAGAAGAAAATTATGTAAGTGTGATAGAATATGCAGTTTGAGTGTTGAGTGAGAAGATGGGCGCATAGCTTCAACTCTCATGGATTTCTGTGGCAGCTGAAGTCTCACTGATGTGCCTCCTCTTTTCTTATGCTTATATAGGTGGTCATTGAATCAGGAGTGCTGCGTGGGAAGAATCATTATCCACATGCAGAGAATCTGATTGGTCGATACTGACCAATCAGTACATGAGTTTTGAGGATATTTCTGGGAGCTGATTCTCCCAAAAGTGCACAAAATCTACTATATGAAAATATAGCGATTTTAAAATTGTCGCTTCAGATAGTAGTAGCGTTGCTTCCTGTCCAATGAATGAATGCTGTTTGAGATTTGAATTTGTAAGGGTATACGTGTGTGTGGTGATGATCGCAATAATCTGAATCTGTATAATTTTGCTCATTTTTGCTAATCTTAATTTATATCGATTTTTTAAGATTTTCTTCACAAACACTACAAAATAAAGCCAGTTTTATAAACATAGGATTATTAACGATTATGTTTATATTGTTTTGTTTCTACAGAGATTACCAGAATTATTTGAAGTGTAGTATTCAAGTGTGGGACAGCCATTGCGACAAGGACGGAAAGCGTTTACTCGCTGACTACAACTGTGCATTAGCAAAAAGCACTTGTACTGAAGAAGAACTCTACGATATTTGTGTTGCTGAAAGTGAAAGCAGTGAAATGATGGACGACATGCCTGAGGACGCTAGAAAGAACAAAGAACTCCATGGCCATAACATTAATGATTTCAACCATGAACACAATCAAACTGAAATACACCCTGTACACAACGACTATGACAACATCCACCATGACGAAGAAATGACACATACGTCCGAAGCTTGTTTAATATTCACTTCGTTTTTAGCCCCGATTTCAATGCTATCTGTGTGTGCCTTACTGAACTTTTAAAGGGAAGTAACTATAACAAAAAAAAAAAAAAATAACTAAGGAAAAAAACGACTTTGACAGGATTTTTGTATAAATATGACTTCGCCATATTGATTGTTATAAGTTTTTATTATATTAAAATATTGATATTTTATAAGTTCATAATGCCAAAACAAGAAAATGGCGGCAGGAAGAGTGTGTTACTCTAATGGAAAGAGTTTGTCTGTCTTGAAAATCAAATTATAAAAGCTTGCTTTTACCCGTACTCCAACATTAACTAGCGATACTAAAACCATTGCAACCACAAGGTTTCTCTTTATTAACAGAAATTGTAATATAATTCAATATGGCTGCCAGAAAAGTATTAAATTGTTTTCCTGCATCAAAAGTTAATCTATTTCCAATGTCCATCTATTTTTTAAAAATTTTTTGTAAGGAAAGTGAATTCATAAAAGTCCTTTCTCTCTAATTAGCTGCACCATAAGCTTATAAACAATGTAATATGTGGCCTTAAGACAACATAGGGTAAAATCTGTAGGTTTATTTCAAGAAATAAAATGTCATACTTTTATTCAGAATTCACATACAATACTTTTTATTTTCAAAAAGGCAAGTTAAATCCTAGTAGCCCAACACCCAGTGAGAATCTAACTTGCAAACTGATCCTATAGTCATCAGATGAACTCGTTTACGATTGCACCCTGGTATATGCACATTTTATAAACTGGAATCTCATAACAATCTGTAAAAATATAAACATAGTGAAAGCAGATTGTGTAAAAAAAAAAAAAAAAAAAAAGATTTTAGGTATAAAATCTGACTCATATTAGCTGTGTTATTTTATATGCTAACTTTTATAAGATAATCATGTCGCATCAAACATTTTTCTTTTGCTAAAATCAATTATGCAGTTGTAACCTAATGAATTGCATAATCCCAACTGCCACAAAAAAAAAGTAGTAATCAGTTACCTCCCTTACATTTACAAAAAAAAAAAAAAAAAAATTGGAGTTAAAATTTAATTTACTATTTTCTAAGCAATTAGATTTCTTCCTACCAATGAGACCAGAACGCTTTAGTTCACCTCGGCCGTTGAAATCTCAAAAGACCACCATGTTTATTTTCAGTTCCTTTAAGGAGCTTCCACATTAGAAACTTATTAGAATTACCAGATTAGGCTACTTTTGAACACCCACTGTTAATGTATTTTGAATTTCACTGCTTCAGTTTATTTCAACTACTTTTAAAATAAATTGAACTAACTTGGGCTACTAATGAGAAGAAAGTCAATTCTAAATTTAGTAGTACCTGGTTTTCAATTATAGATCAATATAGTACTTGTAGCTGAACCTGGAAAGAACAAAAATTCAGATGAAACCAATTTCCATGGTGAATAAAAAAAGTCCCTCTATTAATTACATTTCCTTGAATGTGTTGGATCCGAATTTAACCATACAAAGAAATAATTTTAAATTAGTCTTATGATTTTTCAATCATAAATTAAAATTTGAATTAAACTTCTCGAAAATTCAAATTTCACTGCTTTTTTTATAGTTTGGATTCATGGAATAAGGGGAGATAACTCGTCCCAATCAGACCAATATCAGAAATAATTCCCAGTTCAAGGTTCACATAACACTTGGAAACTGATACAACACAATCATCAGTGCCTTATATATTTCGGCCTTGTGCCATACTAAATAAATATCAATAAATTTTTAATTAGTAAAAAAGTTCTTAAATACAACTAAAACAGAATTATCTTTCATAGGTCATTTTTCAATGACAATACAAAATGTTCCCTATATCTGCTTTTTTAATATATATGTAAAAATGAAATCGTTTTTTCATAAGAAATAAAACAAAGAATTTAGTCCTGCAGTAAAAGGTTTTCTGTTGTCATATTTGAAAGTAATTTATTCTTTCTGAATTCTAAAAAAACAACATTAAAAGATAATCATTATTTTTCTTAGATAAAGCAGTGTCATCAATTATTAATACTTTTGACGAGTATTTACTTGCATCTTTTTAATGGTTTTTACTTAGTTTTATCAATCTGTAGCAGTGAGGAAACAACACAGATAAACCCTCAAGATTCAAATTCTCTTCCCATCTTTCAGTTGAATACACTGACAGCAACACTTAAAACAAAGCTGTGAGAATATAGGTTCTATTTCCTTGTCAATGATGTCTACTCAGTAATGACCTGAGTAAATTTAGGTTAAAAAGCAACTAAAAAAATTAAGATGTAAGTAAATAGTAGTCAAAATTTAATAACTGAAATATAAATTATCTTCTTTGTTTTTACAGGTTTGGAATTTGTTTGCAATCCTTTTAAATTTATCATTATGATGTTGCGACTGTTGTCTATCCTCGGTAAAACTTTGTTCATTAGAACAATGATATATATTATATCTGTCAAGAGAGATATTATTTAAATAAAAAAAAAAATTTCTCAAGAATAAACATTAAAATTTTGTCCCGAGATTTTGTCATGTTTTTGTTCTGTTCAAGTTCAGCAATTTGTCTTTCACCAAAATTGTTGAGGAAATGGTACATCTATTTTTAGTATGAATTCAAAATGCTTTCAGTTCAAACACATATGCTTCAATTTTGATTTTGGGTTTCTTCAATTCTTTCTTTATTCTCAATTACCATTCCACTTGACTCATACATGTAACTGAAATTCCTTGCCTTGGCTTCTAGCAGAAGAATTTTAAATCTAAGCGTTTTAAAAATTACTGATGCAAGTTCTTTTGTCAACTGTAGTTTTCTCTAGACAATTCTCTTTCACTGTCTGACTAATAATTGTTATCTATGGCTTCATATCTCTTATGAAGTCTCACTTGCTTTGTAAGTCAATCATCTCCCCCACCCCTTCTTTATTGACAATTACTTATTTTTCTAGATGAGATTTTGTTAACAGAAAATCTCTCAGAACCACAAAATTCGGTCCTTTTTTTATCATCAACACTTAATTCTGTTTTTTGGCCAAATTGGTTCAACTAAGAAATTATACCTTGTCAATGAGTTTTTACTGAAACAAAATCTGTAATACATAAGGGGTGGGGTGGGGCTAAAGATAAAGCAGTTGCATGCACCAACCTGGATAGGGTGCATTATTTTTACAAACAGGAGATGTGTGCACGTGTGTGTGTGTATGTAAGTAATTGGGAAGAGTTTGTCTATCCAATATATTAGAGCTACATAAACATAGAAGTTAATTGCATTTACATCAGCAGCAGCAGAATGAAGCTTTGCACCCCTGCTGAGTAAAAGTGGTTTGATCTTGGAATTTTTTTTAAACAGTGAGGTTTACCCTGTATAAGGCCTGGGGGGCACTCGAGGTAGAGGGTTACAGCAAGAGGCAGTTCATGTGGATAGGAAAGGAAGACAACAGTTAGCCCTAGACTTGAACAGATTAAGATTGTAGTGATTGGGGAAACATCCTCTTGGGAGTCAGTTCCATAGAACAGTGGTTCATGGGAAGAAGCTGTTCAAGTGGAACTTACTTCTCTCCAATGGAACACGGAGAGATTGTGGGTGGTTTGCTACAATGTAAGTAGCATTGTGGGTCATGGCCATAAAGGTTAGAACTGGTGAGACCAAGGAATGCAATTTGTCCGAGCAGTTTCCATGGAAAGAGCAGAGAAAGGCTTGCCACATCCCACCTGTGAGAAAGAGGTTGGAGGGTGGAAAATAATTTGTCACCCACATGGACTCGGGGATGCTTTTGAACTCTATCGAGACTGGAAAGTGAATGTTGAGCAGCTCCCACCCAAATATGGCAACATTACTCCATTTTAGGCCTGATATGACTCTTGGAAAGATAGAGGATAGCAGAAGTCAGGTGCTTACTGGAGCGGTACAGTGAACCCACCATTTTTCCTGCATCTTTAATCAATGGATTGTATGAATGAGTTCCACTTGAAGTCAGAGGTAATTTTAGGTCTTAATAGTCTCTCAAAACACAGAGAAAGGGCATCAGTATTTAAGCTCTACAAATTTCTCCTTTGTCAGTTTTTTTTTTGCATCAGGTTCCTGATGAAGCCTTTCCACTTTGAACAAGAAATTGTTGTAGCTAATCCCTTCTTTCGTATTTTTTTTTTTTTATTACCCTTACACATGGTTATGATGTTGCAATCCCGTCTTCAGTAACCGGGCGAGTTCGTGGTCGATCCTTATGGCTAGCCTTTGAGTTGGTTGCTCGATCTACAATTCCCACCCTGCCTACATTGTGTTTGTTTTAGATCACAGGGCAGGCAAAGGCCAAGTTGTATACTAAGCGTTGCTGATCTGGTAGCTTTGGTGAGATGATGTCACAAGGAACAAAGTAAGAGACAGCTGTGTAAGATAACAACTTTATATCAAAAGTTCATACAATGACCATTCTACTCACTAGATTAACAAAATGCAGATTTTCAGCACCTCCCAATACCCCATGACACTATGTCTAGCCATGCTTGGTAAACTGGTACAAGGCTGAAGTCTGATTTATTCCACACTCATTTCTTTGGGCCAACCATTCAGGTGTATTTGGCAGTCTGGAACAAGGCCGGAGTCTAAGTTCTTTCTGAAGAAGCTGCATAGAGTTTGTCAAAGCTGGTCTTGAACCAACTGGCACATGTTTCTCTCGCAAACTGCAATTCGAACTGTCTGGTTCCTTTTTCCTCTCTTGTCTCACTCGTCTGTATTTATGAACCCTGTGCAAACCTGGTGTTGGGCATGAGGTGGCCTGGCCAAATTTGGAGAGATCCCTTCCCCGAAGAGTGGTGGTGGCAGAATATCGATCCGCCCAACTTCTTCCATATTGCATGGGTGCCTCTCACCGTCACCGTTCGAAGGGTGCAGGCAATTCCTCTGTCTTCCTTGAAATTCTCCCTGGGTTTTTACTCTTTGTCTCCTGATCAAACCTGTCCTCTGAGACTAGGTGTGATCTAGGCCAATGTGCTGAATTCAATTCTCGTCCAAAATTTCCATCAGCGGGGAATTCTTATCACGTTCTTGTGTGGTCGGCTGCATCTGGTATTCGTTACCTGTTGCTTCTCCACGTCAGGTTTTTGGTCAACAAATGACAAAAAGCAACAATTCCTCTTAATAAATTTGATCATGTCTTAGGCAGACAAAAGAAAATATAACTACAATGCCTATCAACTGACTGAATTTTTGCTAGAGACTTGATGTTAGCCTCTTTTTATCTTGCCGTCACTTAACTCACCAGTTATTAAAATATAATCTATTCTTTTGCACGGAGTCAGTTGGACACTTAAGAAAATACCATCACTTAACATCAATTAAGCCAAAAATTGATGGTGCTTATGTGAGCTGTTGTCAGCATCTCAACCCCACCCATGTGAGAGAAAAGAAACAAATATCCTCTCCCTCCACTCTCCTCATTCTTGTCAGTATATTTTCAGTCTATCGAAAAAAAAGTGTTTCTCTTGTTTTCCAGTTTATTTTTTTAAAAGCCTTTTCTTTTTCTTTTTAATTTATCACCGCCTTAATAGAGTCACGTTTCATTGGTTGCATGTTAATCTTCACAATTTTGGAAGACAATTTTGTCATTGGTTCCAATGCAGGAAGAGAGGATCATTTTCATATACATTTGGTAAAGCAGGATTATGTCCAAAGCCAAGGTTTACTTTGTCACAATATATATATTTATTATGAAATGGACAAAGTACAACAATTATTTTAAGACATTTATTATGTTTATACGTTCTTTTTATAGATGAAAATATTTAAGTATATGCTCTGTTTATAATAAACAGTATTAACAACATTTACTGGCGTGAATGTCCAAGAAATTTTCATAGAAAATATGCGTCCTCCGACAGGAATCGAACCTGTATCCTATACGGAACCGTCATATAGCCTGACGTGCTTTACCGATTGAGCCTCAGAGGAGCGTTTCGGTTAGCAAGCTCGATTTTACTGTTTTTAATCATGGAGAATTGTAGTTTAAAAAGCAACTTTCATTGTTACACAAGATTAACAAAGAATGACACAACAGTAAAAATTTGTCAATTTTTTTTTTTCTTGCATGAAATGATTTCTTTCGACCTTGCTAACTGAAACGCTCCTCTGTGGCTCAATCGGTAAAGCACGTCAGGCTATATGTCAGCTCCGTATAGGATACAGGTTCGATTCCTGTCAGAGGACGCACATTTTCTATGAAAATTTCTTGGACATTCACGCCGGTAAATGTTGTTAATACTGTTTATTATAAACAGAGCATATACTTAAATATTTGCATCTATAAAAAAGAACGTATAAACATAAAAAAATGTCTCTCTCTCTCTCTCTATATATATATATATATATATATATATATATATATATATATATATATATATATATATATATATATATATATATATACACACACACACACACACACAACTGCAAGTCATCCAATGTATATTTACTGGACACAGGAGAAATTTTAATGTAAAATATTTCTTGTTCATCATAAGAAAAGGTTGGTGGAAGGGCATATCTAACATTTTTTTTTTTTTCTATTATGCAGAAATATCTTAGTAACAAATGCCGTTTATAACTATTTGGTATAAACTTAAAATTTCTTCCATTCTTGATTTTCAGACTAGAAAAAAATATTTTCATGCTTTCGAAAAGCAACATCAGAAAAAAATTTTTTTCCCCAAAAAATATATTTTCTACTTTTCAGAATATATTTTCATTGGAAACTTACCAGGAATAAATGAAATCAATTTTTCTTTTTAGAAATTACTGCACATGATTATGGATAATGAAAGAATGATCCGTCATTATAATCAGCTTAGATCCAAGTCTTCACCTCTTACCTGATATAGATGAATACCTCAACTAGTATGAAATATAATTTTAGATGCAGCTTACATGTAAATATTAACCTTAGTGCATCAAGATGCAAGTTGAAGAACTCGTGCAAAGTTACCAACGGTCGTCAACATGCACAAGCAGTTGGACTATCCACTGTTGGCACTCAAATTCACCAGTTTATATAGACACCCAAGATGTTTATGATTGGTTAGACCAAAATTTGCATATGCCTCCAGATTCTTTATCAACAAGCCAGAGACTTGGCTTAGGTTTTTAAAATACAAGCGACATGTGGATGTTTAATCTGGCGAGGAAAGCAACTTTCATTGTTACACAAAATTAACAAAGAATGACACAACAGTAAAAATTTGTCAATTTTTTTTTTTTCTTGCATGAAATGATTTCTTTCAAAACGTAAAAAGTCAAGGATGGAATTTATTAGTAAAAACAAAAAATTAAAAAATAATAAAATTAACACAAGAAATGGTAAAAGATGTACAGACGTTTTAATTTGGCATAGATTCTTTTAGTTTTCCTTATTTTTTTTCTTTCCAATTCCAACTTTGGGATAGAAAAATGTATGCAACTCAACAGAAACAAAGGCAACAAACAGAACTTAGCAACTTTTCACAATGATGCCGACAACAGTAATGTTCGGCTACACTTAAACCTGACATACCAGCATACACATACACACACTCATTCATCTAGTCACACACACACAAACATATAGACATTTACACTCAGGGACAATTATCACACCTGTAAAATTTTTGGCTTGTATTGTCTTTTCTTCCTCTTTGTTTTAATTTTGGTATTTAAACAGGCGGAAGGTTCACCCTTTTGCTTTTTTTAATCTTGGAAAAGTGATCATCAGGAAATATCCTGGTGTACACAAATTTGATAATATTACAAGCCTACCTTCTTCTTACTGTGGTGCATCAACCAAGTGACTTTCTTTCAAGTAGGGTTAGCCAATGGCAGCATTAAGAAAGATCTAGAAATAAAGTCGATATTTTGTTTTAAATAGCTATTTCACCACTTCTCTCACTTCCTTTTGCAGTTTCATCCTCTTTCCAGATCTCTGCTGCCACATCCTTGCTGTCACAGAGACTCATAACCTCCTCCACTAGGAACTGCCATTGAGGATGGCACCAGCATCTGTTTGCTGTCTCCAACCAGAAATGCTTCCAGTTCATCAATCTCTTTTTTTCCTTCTTTGCTTTTCTTACTGCCATTTTTCTTCTTGGAGGATTTGACCTCCTTTGAATCACTGCTTTTGTCTTTCTTCTTTTTATGCTTTTTGCTCGACTTCTCTTCATCCTGTAAGTGGGAGGTGTCCAAAAAAAAAAAAAAAACAGTGAGAAAAGCAAAATAATTCAGACCACATGCGTCAAAAGAAAATATTGGTAGCAATGAACATTCACTACAGTGCATGACAAGGCTGCAGCTTCCTCAGCGAAGAGATGCAATCACCATAGTCTCATTTCATTCACTAATTTTGCTACAGTCCTCAAATAGAAGACAACATAATCTATGACTCTACAATATTTGATGACATATAGGAAACGCATCTTTTTTTTTTACCCCTAAAATGGGCAGAAAAAAAAATCCTAGGTTTTAAATGTGGAGTTGAAACAGAGTAAGCGAATATTTACCCAGACACCACAAACTATCACTATGGGCACCTTGACATGGTATAATTGTTAGCAAACTTGTCTCACTGAAACAATTGCGACTGAGGGGTGAGTTTGATCCTCACTGGGTGCTCCATATTTTTGGCCTTGTGTCACATCTAAGCTATGATAGAAAAATCACCATAAACTATCAATACTCATGTTACTACATAATATTAAATTTTAATTGATAGGAGAGGGTAACTGCAGTCAAATACAGTAATTTAAACTCACTCTCTCTCATATATATATATATATATATATATATATGACATTGCTGATAAGTCTGGATGTGTGGATGGAGTAAAACCCAGAGGATCTGATTATGAAACTTTGGTGTTGGGATGCTGAACCTAACATCAATCATCTAATATATAAGAATATAGAATATGAACATTGAGTGCTGGTGCTAATAAAATAGTGCTCAATTTATAATAACCAAGCTATAATTTATATTAATAATAAAATAGACATTTTCTATTTTTTCTCACTGGTAGGACAACTCTGAGTTTTATGCACAATGCATTCCGAGTTTTCAATCTGCACCTGAAAATTGCATTGTGCACTAATAAATAAATTTTAATTAACTTTCCACAGAATAATGGCCAACGACAACTAACAGTTTCATGTACTCGAGATTTATTGCTAAAAAATACAGCACTTGTGGCAAATGATTTTCTAAGCGCAGTTTAGATGTGGCACAAGGCCAAAAGCATGGAGCACCTAGTGGAGATTGAATGCACTATTCAGTTGTAATGGTTCTAGCGAGACAAGCTTGCTAACCAGTTTCATGTACTCTCATGCAATTATCAGGCGGTCTGCAACAGTTATGTGTGAAACTGGCCATTTTCTACTCCTTAGACAATTCCAAGATGTTACAAATGGTATTGTTGATACATGCATACCATGTACACGCAAACTAAACTAATTGAGGTGGGGACATAGTGGTCCACACAAGATGAAAAGACCATAAATTCAAAATTATTAAAAAAACAAAACAAAAAAAACAAAAAACAAGAAAAACACATCAGAATAAGTTTACAGGTGTACCGAAAGAGAACTCAGTATCATGGGGAACAGTAGGACCTCAGCAAAGGAGTTAACTGCTAAAAGCAAAATAGTGCTCAACACAACAAGGGGTCCTCAAAGTCCCCCATGACAAAGCCTATAATATGAAGTATAGAATTAATGAACGATGAGAATACCATTGACAGAACATGTGAACAATGAGGAAGTTTTAAGGATTACAAGGAAACAGATACTTACAATCAGAAAGAGACAGCTGAAATTTCTGGGGCACATTTATTTAATCTATGGGTAGGTTGTCCAATACAAGATATTTAAAGAGATTTTCTCTTGTTCATTTTTAGTACTGTTCTACCAAGTTGAAGTCTGTACTACCACGCCCAAGGATTGAACTCACAATTACTATGCCACCAAATCCATAAACCAACTAGGCTCTTGTCCTCTAAGATAATCCTGAACCTAGAGTCTTAAACCTAAGGTTAATAAAAATAACTCCTCATCACAGAAATTAGAGAGTAATCTACTTAATGAGTGTGTGAATAGATGGCAGAACAAAGACTAAGGATGGTAAAGAGTGAAAAGTTACTTATAGTAACAAAAGACAGGAAGATGTGGAGATCTATGATCGCCTACATCCTGAAAAGACTTGGCACAGAAAAGAAAAAAGGTACTTTCTTATTCACTGCGGTAAATAGATCAAGTTGTTCAAGATGAACTTTTAAGAAAGTTAACTGAAAAAAATTTATACCAAATAAATATCTAATCAAAATATTCTCCCTCTGGCTGTTACACATTTTTCTTTACTGATAGCAAAATTGGCAATCGTCTTTAGTGAAAATTCTTCATTCAAAGATAGAATAAAAACCATAAAGAGTTCTTCTATTTGCTCTCAATTGGAAATTTTCTTGCCAAAAAGGAAATGACATTCAGATGTCACAAATGCTAATCCATCAGGGAGAAAAGTTGAGTGAATCGGAAAGATGAGTGAATCAATAAAGTCAGCATCTTCAAATGAATCTATCTTTATGAATAAAATGCAAAATTGGAGCTCAATTCCCCCATGAATTCTGAGGTTAAAAGGTCTCAAATCTACTTTATAATAATTTACACAAGGTCTATTTTTAGGTAGGGACCCGAGCGCATACGCCTGGGACAGGAACAAAAATTCCCTTCAGCCCCCGCAAACCGACGGTTGCGTTGGCCTTGGTGCGAGCACCAATCCCTCCTTCTGGTGGAATGGGCAGCTGTCCTCCAGGGCTGGGCACCTCTCAGTATTATTTTCCTCAGTTGCCTTTGTCCCTTACGGAAAGAACGTGCTATTTATTTTTGTCTTAATTTAGGGTGTTTTAATCATTGTATATCTTTCTACAAATTAATTACCTTGTCATCACCCCCCCCCCCGCTTCAACTAGGATCCATCAACATTTTACAATGCAACAGACACTCAAAGGAAAACCAAAGGGTATACAGCTAAAATAGGATAAAAAATAAACAAGGAAATTAGTCTAAGAAAAAAAAAAAAATTCTATTGTTCTCTTAAAAAAATAAATTAGCAATTTCATGTTAAATAAACTCGGTAAATCTCCCCCAAAATGCTTTTATCTATTATAGCATACCATATAATATCTATCATATCTTCTGCAATATTGAATACAAACCTTATCTTTCTTTTTCTTTTTCTTTTTATCACTGGCTGTTGATTCTCGGTCCGTGTCTCCAGCAGTTATGTGGCAATTATCAGCCTCTGAAGACATTCAAATTTTAAATGTTATTAACCCTAGAACACTAACCATCAATTAAAGTTATACCACTAATAACCATGGCTATATCATATCAGATTTTGAAAATATCAAAAAAATATTAATATAAATCTTTATTTGAAATATTTTACATGTAGGCACTTCAAACTTTGTACTTTGAGTTAAGATTAATAGGAACTGAAAAACATTATTTAGGTAAGAAAATCAAGTACTGAAAATTGTTATTAAAAATAGGAAAATTTGTGCTGGGTACTATATTTCTAGGGTTAAAATGATAAAATTTTTTAACACAAAACTGACTAAAGTCAATGAACCATTTTCGTCTTTTACAGGTTTAGCTAACACCAATTCTTAATATGATCAATGCATTATGTAATTATAAATCTGTTAATGTGAGAGTGAGTGAGAGAGAAAAAATAAAATAAAGCTATAGTCAAATCAGAACTTACCTAATGATAAATTCAGTCCCTTCTCCAGAATACTAAGGTCTTCAAATTTCAAATCTAGTGTTTGATGACCAGACATCTTTGAAAAGTAAAGAATCATATGTATTTATCACACAACTTAATAGTTATAATAATAATGATGACGATGATGATTATTTAATGTTGAATGAACATTGATTGATTTTAGGAAACAAAAAACAAACAAGCAACTCCCTTACATCAAAGCAATTATCAAGATATTCTTCACTTCATACTCCATAGAAACAGCTCATAATTTTTGTTACATTCCTTAGATTTCATCCAGCCAAATATTTAAAATTTGTTTCATAAGATTTAAGACATAAATTTAACTTTTAATGACCGTAACAGGATGAAAGTTACCTGTTGAGATATGTAAACCCCACCAATGAGGCTTGAGGGGGTTCAGTGAATTAAGTGATGTATGGTTTTATTTCAGGATGTGAATGTTAGGAAATAACTAAAGGAGTAAACTGGAAAAAAAATGGTAATTAGAATAATTGAAATTGGTTAGGAATTGGTTGAAGGCCATGGCAAGTTTGAACCAGTGGATAACTTAATAAAATGTATTAAACTGCTAAATAAATCCTTGAGCTCACCTGCTCCACATCTGCTTTTGTTAAAGTAGGTTGACATGACAAATAGAACCTGGGTAACACTGACCTTGACACTAGAAGTAATCCCGTGGTGAGCAGAAACAAAATAAATTATGGTTACTTAAATACCATCCACCCAAAAATCATTCCTGCCTTATGAAAAAAATTTTCACTGAAAATTTTACAAACAAAACTCTTGAATGTTAACAAACAAAGGATGAATTAAGAGCCAGTATAATTTAAAAGTAATTTCACTTAATACATTATTTTGTTGCCACCAATGTAATATCTATAAGCAAACACTTAAGTTTTCAAAAAAAGTTTTCTTGAGGAATCAGAGAGCCAAGTTTGAATCCCAGTCAAGTTTGCTATAAACTGCGTCTGAGATTATATGCAAAAGAGGTATTGTCAAATATTTTATGTAAAATTCATAGATATGTGTTATCCAATGAAATAATTTGTACTATTATGTATAGCGAGTAAGCATGAAAGCAATTAAGTCCTAATTTTCAATTTCAGATTGATATTTAGTATTTTTTCAGTAATTATAGCAATTTGCAGTGTCAAGAGATTATTTGCAAGAACTAGAATTTAGTATTATGGCTTGTAAAAAAGAACTAACAATGAATGAAAAGAACTATATAATCAAAGAAATTAGCAAAGGAAAGTCTTTGCTTCAAATTTGTAAGGATTTGAAAAGGGATCATCTAACAATCAAGAAAATATGTCAAATGGTAATTAATAAGAAACCCAAATGCATCAAGTGCGTTCATATTTGAGGCCGCTGGAGCTCCTATGGTGTCAAGGAAAACAAGGTGTAAAGCATTAAGGAAGTTTGCTGATGTAAAAAGTCAAATAAAGAAACCCATTTTAACAAAAAAACATAAGGAAAGAAGATTGCAGTGGGCAAAAAAATACATGAAAACTGATTTCAGTAAAGTGCTTTTTACAGACGAATCAAGGATCACCCTTGATGGGCCCGATGGATGGGCTCGAGGATGGGTTTGCAAGCAACATGACTCAAGAAATTTTTTTAAACGCCAACAAGGCGGCGGTGGGATCATGATATGGGCTTAGATTATTGGCAAGGAGCTCGTGGGTCCATTTAAACTGAAAGACTGGCTTAAAATGAATTCCAAAAGTTACTGTGATTTTCTAGAGCAATATTTCTTTGAATGGCTTGATAACCAGTCTTTACCCAAGTGTAGATCTATGATCTTTATGCAAGACAACGCACCAAGTCATGCATCAACGTTTACTAAATCCTGGTTGAAAGAAAAGGGATTTGTTGAAGATTCTCTTATGGACTGACCTTCAAATAGCTGTGACTTGAATCCCATTGAGAACCTGTGGAGCATCCTCAAGAGAGATATTTATTCTAATGGAAGGCAATTCAACAGCAAGTGTGACCTCTAGGCGGCAGTTAAAGTTGCTGCAAACAACTTACCAGCCGCTAAAATTGCAAATCTAACATCAGATGCTGACAATAGGCTGCTAAGAGTTATTGAAAAGAAAGGAGCATTTGTGCAATAAATTTTAGGGAGGTTCTTATTATTTTTTGTTAATATATCTTTTATTTTTAAAATAAAATGTTTTTTTATGTTTTTCCTTTAAGAAATTGACAAATTTGTTCTAAAATCTTTTCATATTTTTTTTTTCACATTAGTTTTACAAGGTATAATAATGTAAAAGTATCAAAATAAATAGTTGCAAATAAATAGTTGCAAATAAACTACTGACAATCAAATTAGTCTGTTTTGTTAACCTAGTAAAATTTTTTCCAACCTAAAAACAATAGTTTTCTCTATCACTATATATCTAAGTTAATAATATTGAGTAGAATCTAAACAACATCATAATAGGACTTTTAACATTAAAGACGCAACTATTTATACCAATTCATAACTTGCATATAATCTCTAGACGCAGTTTATTCCCTTACATGAAAATACCCTTGAGCAGGGTATGAACCCATCTCAGCTATGGTTAAATAGCAGGACAGACTAGGTCCGATAGCCTTGGGTAGCAACCAGTCTAGGAGAAGGATAACTCTGAATTCAAAATCTTCAGCTATGGGTTAAATACCCTCACCAACTCACAATTGGCCAAGCATGATGAGTACAGCTATACTCCAGATGACATGGTCAATCAAGGAGGGATTCTTTCAAAGAAGTGAGAGGGATCTGGATCCAGTCTAATGAGCTTTCATCCCTGGTACCTTTTTTTTTTTTTTAAAAAAGAAGTGGGTGCTGGGAAGTTTTGTACATGACTGATATTTTGCATTTTCTCAAACAAGTACTAAATGATAAACACTATGAATTAATTATATTCACTATATCTGTTCACATCGTAAAAGTCAGAGAGAAATTGTGCTACCTATATCCTTCTTATATATGCTTTCAGTGTCTGTATTTCTACATCTATATATTCATAGGAGTGAAAGAATGTTCTAATGCATTTAATGATAAAGCTTATCCATGATATTCTTCTTCTGTATGCAATGTCCCTTCAGGACATGGGTGATCATGGTTCTCCACAACTTTCTGTCTTTTGTTGCTCTAAGTAACTTTTCACTCTTTGCCACCCATCTTTGTCTTTATTCTGTCATCAATTCACACAAACCCATTAAGTAGGTTACTAGCTGTCCCCCCACTCCCACTTCTCTTGCATTCAATACTCTCTGTGAATGTTAAATTCTCCAGACTCTTTTTTTCTCATGTAGAAAGTTAGAAAATGTAAAACAGGATATGAAAAAAACAAATATCAACATTCTGGGAGTATGAGAAACTAAATTGATAAACAATTGGAACTTCACAACTGATGGCCACAGAATCATATATGTATGTAGAGTGAGAGAAATGAAAGAGGAATAGGACTAATATTAGATAAAGAAGAAATATATTCTGGGATAGTCTCGGACTGAGTTCATTTAGTAAAATTGAAAGGGAAACCATTTAATATAGCTATTATTGTAGTATAAATGACAAAATCTAAGCATAGGAATAGTTAAGTTTTACAGAAACTAGATAATGCCAAAACCAGTGTAATTCACAAGAAATTATCATTGTAGGGGACCTAACTGCAAAAGTAGGAAATTAACAAAATAGTCAACAAATATGGCCTAAAATTATGCAGGGCAAGATTGGTCCATTGGTACACGACAAACAAACAAGTAATAACCCACAATATTACAAATTACATTTGCACCTGCCTTCATCCGAGCATCAGGATCATCATCCTCTCTCACTATTCCCTTTCTCTCACCTGGTGACAGAGATTGCTGATAGTTTGATGAGGCTATTCATGTGAATAAATTACATTTAGTTAATACTAAGACTTATTAACAATGATGGCTTTCCAAATCTTGATACTGAGAAGACAGAAAAACATTTTTACTAATTATACTCACTATGTGCCAGAGATATGACCCACTGGCTTGTATTTTAGTATATCATCTAAAACATAAGAATATTGCAGCAGAAATAATGTGAAGAGAAGCCCAAGTTCAAAATGAGGATGGCTACTCACCTGTGTATTTGATTTGTATCCTAATGTAGAGTTACTGGACGTATTGTTAGAAATGTCTTCATCACTGATGTCTTCCACATCCTGCATAATATGTAAACTAGAAAGCTCTTCATCATCTTCATCTTCAGATACTTGTTGTTGAACTTTTTCTGGTGCTTTGGGCATAAAATCGAGATCAGAATCCGAAGAAAGTTTTTGGTGAGTCTTCATGTTCGAGGATTGGCTGAGAATTGCGGTGGTCTTGTTGGAAGCACTATTCCCACCAGAAGACTTCCTCCGTGCAACAGGCACAACCATGGCATCTTCATCACTCGACACGTCAAGGGCAGGAGGAATCTGTGTTTTGTTCTCTCCACCATCTTTTAAAGTCACTTCATCCTCAGAGTCAAGCTCATCCTGAAAACCAGCAACCATTGGATTCCCACCATACTCTTCTTCACTAAAAAGAAAATTTCAGAGTTACAAATAAACTGAGATAAAAGTAACCATTTCTTCATTTTTGCTTTTTTCAGGTTAAAAATTAAATTGTTGAAAAACTGACGAATGTGTTTCAAGCAATTGTATAAATATCATGAACTGTCATTTGGAGTCTAACATTTTGCCGAGCGAAGCTAGAAACATTCAAAAAGAATATTTTATTGATAAGGAATATAAATAATGTTATAAAACAAATACAGAATGAGAATCCTTTATCCAAAATTCTTTGGACTGGAAGTGCTTTGCTTTTCATATTTTTTTGATTGTGGAATATAAGCCATTTAATTTGTACATAGCATCTATAAAATACGGCAGCTTGGGAATGAATCCCAAGTATAAACAAAATGTCCATTTACATTTCAGAACACGGCTTATACATAAACCCTGAAGGTAGTTTTATGTAAGTGGCATATGTTCACTCTGATGTTGATGAATCCACTCCATCAATACACAATCGAGGTCATTTTTTGCTTTGCGCAATGTTTTTCTATTTTTTATTAGTTTCTGTTCATCACTTTAAGCATAAAACTTTAAAAAGTTCTCCTTCTGTTTCCTTAGATTGTATATGGTGGTTGTTCCAATACCAAACCCCCCCAGTCAGACACTTCACACTTACAACGTTGTCTAGTTTTTCCAACAGTTTGACTTTCTGTGATATTGATAAACATAAATGCTTTTTCTTTTCACTACTCTTATTGGCATCTGCAGGACTTTTTTGACATTTTTAATACCTTTACTGAGCCCAAAGTAAGTGATCCATGAATGAAGGTGTTGCTGTGACGATCACTAACAAAAACCTTGTGTCAATGTAGGCTACATAGCTGGGTTAGGGAACTCCCACCCATGGCAGATGAGGTCACTTACAACAGCTGAACATCACCTAGGAACCTTTCCATTGCTTTCTGAAATTTTCCATTTGTGTCAAGTCATGTCAGCACCTGAAAAACTTGAGGTTTTTGGATTTGGGAATTTCAGATAAAGGATACTCAACCTGAATATTGATTTGCAAATTAATTTCATTTCAGTGCATAAATAAAAAGAAGAAGAAGAAGAAGAAGATGGGATTGTGAGGCAACAGAAGTTCACTTTTTTTTTTAATCATTTTCTTTTTTTAATCATTTCACCCCCAGCAAAAGGCGGGGATGCCACGAGGGGGTTACAGGGAGTAAAAGTGAGAGAAAAATTTGCGTATAGTGGGGATTGAATAAAGGATAAAAGATAAATAGGCTTCATGGCAACTGACGCTGCATTTAAATTTTTGAAGATTGTAGTTATCAGAGAGACAAGTAAACAGAAAGGAGTTCCACTGATGGAGTTGAAGTGGCGGTTTCAACAGTAAAAGGGTGGGACCTAGATGCCAATCTAGTTGCATACTTAAATTCATGTAGTCAGGGAACCAGGGAAAAAAGCTCATCAGAGCAGTAGCCATGAAAATATTTGTAGAAAAGACGGAGGGAAACCACGTTACATCTCTGAGAAAGTGACTGAAGTCGAGATGACAAGTCAGGATTGATTATATTGCAGATCTTTTTGGATTTTGTCATAAACCTCAAGATGAATAGCGGAAGCACCAGACCAGATATGGCAACAGTATTCACAGATCACAACATAAAGAGATGAAATTTAAATTTTTATTATTGCATTATTTCAAAATTTTAACACATCAGCAGACAGCTATTAATGTCAACAATTGAGCACAAATAGTTATCAATTAAAAAAATTAGTAATTAATGTATAATGGCTCTTGCAGCATGTCTCACTGGCAATGGTTCTACAGGTAATACTTTCTCCATCATTGCGGCTGGCAGAGGATAGAAAAAATTGTTTATAGTTATGTTGTTCTGGAATTGTCATCAATGGTCGACTGAACTTGCTTTGTTTCAATAACTTTTTTTTGTTATTATTCGTTACTTTGTTCAATAAATGACTTCTTCAACAAAAAAAAAAAAAAATGTATAACATTATCCATAATTACATATACAAGAATGTCGTTTTTCATAAAAATTTAAAAAAAAATAATCATAAATATGTAAAAAATGCGTATATTGTCTAAAATTCCTTTCAATTCAAAGGGTAGATCAGAAGCCAGTATGGAACAGTAGTATTGTGAAATACTGCCTAGTCTTGCAACCCAAAATTCAGTCAGTGATCAATTAATGAGAGAAGAAGAGATCCAAGAAATGACTGTTCTTATAAAGTCCCTCACACAGAAAAAAAAAAAGATGCGAAGGGAGGGAAGGTAGGCCTTAAGTAACAAGGTGGCTGACCTACACATCCCAGCCCTTCTGTTAAAAAAGATTACAAAAACCAGTGCTCGGACCAGCCTCGTTTTGAAAAACAAGCCATGGCAAACACTCAGCCTCCCATGTCTGACCACAACCCCCCCCCACACACACACACACACACAGAGATAATTTCACTTATTTTTCCACACTATAGCTATTTGTGCTATGTTATAATGCTTATTACCTAAACATTAATAATACTGAATACATTTTTTTTAAACATTAAAGTATATTTAATCACATCTCCCTAATAGCTGTTGCAATCTGTAAATACATGGTTGTTGGAGTTAAGTCCTCCTTAATTGTCCAAATTGTTCACTAGGGGATGCTCTCCATACACTATAAATACTGGGTGATTTCTTGCCTCATTTTCTTTTTCATTTCTTAATTTTCAGTGAACACATCTACAATGTAAGCTCTTGCAGAAGATTGTGTCTTCCCATTTGTGGAAGACACCATGAACATTATACACACATACATGTACGTACAAACATTCACCAAAATACAAACTCTTTACATTCACACACAAACGCAAATGTTGATGTCTTTGTCACTTGTAAATTTTGTTTTTTAACACACACACACACACACACACACACACACACACACACACACACACACACACAGGTCTTGTTTATTTTCTTTACATCTTTGGTTGGACTCAACTTGAGTCCTCATTGTTCTTGTAACTGGATCTTCTAGCAGGAATAAACAGCATGTGTTCCTAATACAACAACACGTAAACCATACAGTCCTCTACATGGTAGATTTGTAAATGTGCAAGATGGACACTGATGAGAAAAACCTTCTGGCAAAATACAATGAACCAACTTTCCTTGTAATAGCTGCAGCTATTGATGTAATGTAATTGTTCGACTTCAAGTTGAAAATGTGAGGCTAAGGAGTCGGGCATCAGCCACACTGATAGCAGGCAGGGAAGTTTCTCTATGTTGGTTAAATGTGAGCAGCTTAGTTTTGGAGGCATTAAAATTTACAAGCCATTTCCTGCCCCAGTTAACCACTGATTAGAGATCCTTCTCAAGTGCAGTGGCCAGGTTAACTTCATCAGCTCTGAAGGATTTGCTATTGAGGCAGGAGCAAATGGTAGTGTCATCTGCATAAATACCTACTTGGAACTGATGACATCAGGAAGATCATTGATGAAGATCAGAAACAGCATAGGACCCAGGATAGAGCCTTGGGGGACACCCACATTCATGTGAAAGGATCTGGAAGTGTGCCCGTTCAGAATGAGCTTCATTTCACAATTTGATAGGAACAATTGAATTAAATCAATCGTCCTGTAATAATGTAGCCATGAAACTTGTGTAGAAGACCAGCATGCCAAACCTATCAAACATCTTTGAGATATCTAGAAGCCACAGCTTTGCCGTCATTATCAAGAGATTAATATACATATTCAGTGATGGCCATAAGCATGTCGGAGGTAGGCCGAGCAAAACGGAAGCCATATTGTTTGTCAGAGACTAGGTTGTCAGAGGTAAGATGCTTAAGCTAAGTACAAAAAACAAAAAAATTAGAGCGCTGAAAGTTTTCCTTAAAAATAACAAGGTAAATAATTTGTTCACTTAAATGTAAAATATTTCACTTTTCTCCTTCCGTAGAACAAATTATCCTCACGGAATCCATCAATATGTCATTCATCACCTGTCAAGTGACGCGAAAGTTTATGACCTGCTTTGTTTTATTTTCAAATTACATCTTTTCAGCGCAGAAGTTAAGTTAAGTTAAGCTTGTTTCAAAATATTTTAAATAAACATTATAATTTCTGATTTTCTTAAAATAAGTTTTGAAAAAATGATAATTGATATTTAAAAGAATTTCAAACCGAGATTTTCATCGATTTTATAAAATGGAAAAAAATGGTTGCCATCTGTCAATTTTGCTGACTCAAAAAAAAAAAAGGAAAAGATTTTTAACAAAATTTTCGGACATGTTAGGAACGATTAAAAAATGTAAAAAAATACCCCAAAAATATTTTGATCTTTCCTCTTTATAATAACAAACATTTAGATGATAAAATTTTGTTTTTGTCAAGTTTGGCATCTTTTTCATCATGCTATGCTCTTTTTTTAGCGATCTCATGGAGGTACCTAATTTAACAGTATATACAATGGAGCTGGTAAGCAGAGTTCAAACTCTGGGTGGTACAGTTTTGTATTCACTTTGCACTGATACCCTTAGGAAAAGTCCAGTTCTCCCTATAGCTTTATCAAAAACAGGGAATTGAAACATTTTAGCCCTATAAAAACAGTCTATCTCTTGGGTGTTGGGCTAGCAGCCTGGCTCTATAGAAATTCAAAATTTAAAAAAAAAAAAAAAAAAAAAAATTTATTGGGTTTTCATGGATCATCTGAGAAATAGAGACAAAAATTACTGCCTAATTTAAAACAACTGCTGTTTTTCTTAACTTGCTTCCTCCCAAGTAACCTTGCATCATCATAATTTTGGCTCTTCCTTTCAATTCCAGCAATAGGCCATACTTTTTATGGACACCAGCATACCAGTCTAACAATAATCACGATTTAGTGCTATTAATGTAAATATATTCTAAGGCTAATGTATGCTATCAGTAGAAATACAACCAGTACAGAATATATCAGGTAAAACACAATGTAATTTTCTGCTAATGAACACCAATCCATATTGGATGATATGAAGGTAAGTCAATCTAATATTCATATATATATATATATATATATATATATATATATTTTTTTTTTTTTACAAGAGTAAAATTATTTGCATAATTTTTTTTTCTTTTCAAGACAAATGCAGTATTATTAAAAATATATTCTTGAAACTCCAATTATAAATTTATATTTTTATTTTTAAATATGAAAAATAAAATGTTAAATAAAATTGAAATCCTTGCCTCCAAAAAAAAAAAAAAAAAAGTTTCAGCCTTAAATATCAACTTCATCTGATTAAATAAATAAACAAAGTGTCAGTGAACAAGAGTTCAGGTGCTGAAAAGTTATCAGCCCAACCCACTTCCCTAAAATCTGACCAAATTACCAAACACATCAGGACATTATTTTTTTGTTTTTAGATCTCTTTTGGTTGAGAGAAGAATGTTTCGGCACCTCCGCATAGAAGCAAGAAAACCAATTGGACCTGTGGGGCTAAAAATAGACCAGTCTTTGGATTGAATCAATAGAAATAATGAGTTTATAAACTATTAAACATTGTATGTTTACTTCTTTTTTTTTTTTAACCTAAGGGAATATTAACATGAATTTTTTCTTTCTTTTATGCAATTAATTAGCAGGCATACAGGTTCTCTTGTCACAAAGCCTAAGATAATATCTCCCCACCTACCTGTCACTCTCTTTCTCTTTTCCTATAGTGTTGACTGTGTTATTCATACGATGGTCTTTTGTATCATCCAAAAAGTTGCTATCCAATTCTTCACCATCTGGAATAAATTCTTCAACACTTTTCACAGTTTTAGGCTCCACAGCAACTTGAGCAATCTCAATTCCACCATCTGTGAATAAGGAAATGCAAGAAGAATTTTAAGATTGAATAAGACATTTTAAAAGTTTCATTTCTAAATAAATAATACAAAATTTGAAAGTTATAAAAGTTCAATTAAAAAGGAAAGAAAACTAAAAGACACTCAATTTTTTAACGTATGGTTTAAAATAATAAAATTTTCAAAGATCTTAAATAATGTTAAATAAAAATAAATTAATAGAATTAAAACAAAGAAATTAATCACAAATGACATTCTTAAATAAAACAATTTTAAATATGAAATTTTTTAAAAGCAAAATTTTTTTAAAGCAAAAAATGTAAAAATAAAATGTAAAAATTGCTAAAATAAATTTTTATTTCATTATGAACACAAGAAATAACAATTCAAATATCAAATGCATTAAAGCTTAAATATTAATATTGTGAATTAAATTATAAATTTACTAATCAGTATATGCAAAAATGTCTAGTCTTTAAAAAAAAAAAAAAAAAATTTCCAATAGGCACCGAGATATTTGCACACACTTAATACACACAATAAATATTAAAGTGAAACCAAAAGTAAGATTCTGATTACTTATTAACAATACAGCAAAGTATATATCTAAGAACATTAAAAAACAAGTAGCGATTTTAGTAAAAAAAAAAAAAGAAGAAGCATTGCTATATTTTTGATAGTTTCTTTTCTGAACTATAAAGAATTTGAAACTCAGGTAAACAATGCCAGGTAAAGGCAATTCACAGACAAGTTTAAATATAATGCTTAAAAAATTAAAATATAAACAAAAACAATAACTAAATGGTACTTATATCAAAGGGATGCTGAAAAGGTTCTTGTCCCAAATGAGAATGACTTAAAACCAGAAAACATACTAGTTTACATATTTAACCTGCAGTTCAACACACTTGACAGTTTTTTTTGTTTTTTCTAATCTTGCAAAAAAAAAGAAAAGAAAAAAAAAGTAGTTTAAGTAAATAGTTTAATGATTGAAATACTCATTTTAGGAAGTGGATTGGGCTGTGAACTTTCCAGCACCCCCTCTTATGAAGGCAAATAAATATTTTATAAAGAAAATAATTTCTATGTTTATCACGCAGCAGCGTACCATTTTCATGCATTGAAATTTTATTTACTAACATGCAAAAGAAAAAAAAATACAAATTCAAATATTCAAGACTTCATCAAGTAATAGATTTATTGAATAAATTACCAAATTTGCTGGCATTTACAGCAAATATAGATAACATTTTTCTGAAGCCTATACTAATTTTACATATGAAAACATTTTTGATTAGTGCACACAAACACACACACACACACATATATATATAATCTCAAGACAGGTTTTGTTAAATAATTTAGACATCTGTCTACTTATTCTCAACAGGATCCTTTTATATTTGTGGATAAGCTTTTTTGTGCGGTTATTAAAAGACAATAGAAAAACATTGTGTTGACTCATTTGAGCCAATCCAAATTCTAAAAAATAAAAAACCTAACAATGAAACCATAGCCTCACTTGATGTTGAAAACCTATTTACTAATGTCCCTGTTCGTGAAACTATTAAGATCATTATAAATAACACATACCTTAACCCATCTATACCGCCACTTAAAATTAGGCCTAGTATATTACTAAAAACTACTGTTAACCTGCACTACCGAAGTCCTATTCTATGATCATAACAATAACATATATATATATATACAATGCGATGATATCGCCATTGGTTCAGCTCTCAGTGCAACCTTCAGCAACTTCTATATCCACCCTCAAAAATAAGATTTTTAGCAATTTAAAAAAATCCTCCATCTACCTTAGATACGTAGACGATATCCTTTTATTAGACAAAAAAAAAAAAAAAGGAAGAAATCTGTAAACTCCAAAAACAAGTTCCATCCTTAAGTTTACATTTGAACTTAATACTAATAACAAAATTCCCTTTCTCGATATACTGATTAACACCAATAATAATAAATTCACCATCTCCCCATTTAAAAAAAAAAAAAAACTACCAGCATAAATTCCTGTACTCTTAACTATAAAAGCAAATGTCCAAATTACTATAAAATAGCTATTATAAAAAACCTAATAAACTGTGCAAAAATCAATTCATCCACAAAACAGATCTTCTACATTAAACTGAAAAATATAAAACAATCATCAATAATAACTTCCCCAAGTACATCATTGACAAGCAAATAAGATGCTCCATCAGAGACCTCTATACAAAACATAATACCCCTCCAACTAACCCCAAATATATCAATCTTTTATATCATAACCAGATACATGTTAATTATAAACAAGACAAAAATATCCTAAAAACCTAATAAAAACTAATACATCCACCACAGACACTAGTAAAAAAAAAATAAAACTTATATACTACACTAAATCCACTATATCTTATAAAATCATTTGTAATGACTCCTCCCTGGTCACATGCATGTTGCAAAAAAAAAAAACCAACATCGTTTATAAATTTAAATGTCCTCTGGGAGATTGCATCTCGAACAATAAAAATAATATCTATGTTGGACACACGACAACAATGCTTTCATGTAGGCTAAGTCTTCACTTGAATAACATGTCCAATATCTCTAAACATTTACAACATACCTGTCCACACTCGCAATTCGGAAACATCCTCATTGAAAATACCTCCATACTTTTCCATGAAAAGAATAAACACAAACTAAAAATTATTGAAGCTATTTATATCACAAATTAAAACCAACCTCAATGAAATTAATTACGAATCCTCCACAAACATTTTAAAATGTGTACAATAGGTAGTCTTTAAATGTTAGTGCTTGTCATTAATAGTTTTTCCTTTATCTAGCAACTAAAGTCCAGAATTTTTCCACAGCATACCGAGTTACCTCCCTTTAAACAGTGTCTGTCACCCAAGCCATGACACAGTGTTTCTGACACCACATATAAAAAATGGTAATTTTCGGATGACCACAACAAATTTTGTCATTCACAACCATGAACACTAAATATTTACTTTATAATTAACAATACCCTAATAATGACATTATGCTTTGTCAAAAGTACTCGAAATAAATACAATATGAGCCAACACAGTGTTTTCCTCTCGTCTTAATAACCGCACAAAAAAGCTTATCCACGAATATGAAAGGATTCTATTGAGAATAAGTAGACAGAACATGTCTAAATTATTTAACAAAACCTGTCTTAATGAAAATATGCTGCCGAAATATACACATGCATATATATATATATATATATAAAAATGTAGTACAGGTAATAAATCCGTTGGCATATAATCCAAGTGGATCCTAGTAATATCAAATATTAAAACGGATCCTATATATATATATATATATATATATATATATATATATATAAGAATTGTGTATTTGGGCAGCAATCCCTCTTTTAAACAAGTTTTGTTAAAGACGACTAACAAGGCAAAAGATTAAGCTTTTTATTTAATTTTTTGTGTTCGTACAAGTGTTTTCTTTTCTTGACACAAAGTGTGTAAAAACTGGCCGAAAGCTCTGCATATCTGAGCACTTTCAGCTATTCTTTTAGCCATTATCAAAGACGAGATTTTTACTTTTTATTTTTAACTGAACGTGTTTTATGTATGTATCTGAAGTTATAGGAATGTTTTATTTTACAAACACAGCATGTTATGACCGTGTTCATTGTAAATGTTACCGAGTGTTGGCTTTTCCTTTTTTATTATTGGTTCTTTCTGTTAGTAGAAAATACAAGTATAATAACCTCATCCACATGTAAAAAAAAAAAAAAAAAATTAAAAAATAATTAAAGCACTAATAATAATATAAAAGGTAGTGCCAACACTCAATAACATTAACTATCAATGTTTGTAAAGTAAAACCTTCCTATAACTTCAGATACATACATAAAAAAAAACCAAAAAACTATACATCCAGTTAAAAATAAAAATCATCCTTGATGATAGCTGAAAGTGCTCGGATATGCAGAACTTTTGGACAGTTTTTTTTTCACACTGTGTCCAGAAAAGAAAACACTTGTATGAACACAATAAAAATTAAATAAATAGCTTAATCGCAGTGCATTGTCAGTGAAACTCAGTATATATATTTTGAAATCATTTTTTAATATAATTTCTTTTTGGGATCTACCACTGGAGGATAGAAGTATCTCAATGGTAGTTAAAAATTTTGTGAGGATTTGCATTAATCTTTCTAGATTCATTTTTCACTTAAAATTATGACAGGTTTAAAATCTTAACACCAAAAGAAATGATATAAGAAATGTTATTTATATTGGTGCTACAAAAAATACACAATGAAGAAGAAAGAAAAAATGTTTCAAAGGATTAATTTTAGTTGATTTTTATTTCTTGGTCACTTTTGTCAATATATTACACGCAAATGAAATCTATTACATCAATTGTTTTCAGAAACAAAAAGATGTCTTATATGCCAGCAACTAAGGTGAGAAAGATGAAGATAAAGGCCACACCAAAACCAATCGTCACAAGGAAAATCAAAAGGAAGAAGAAGAGGAGGAGGAGAATCATGAACACTATAGAGTATAGTATAGGCACTAGTCATCCAATATGTAAGAAGTAAACATGCAGTTTATAAAAGAAAAATTACCAACAAAAAGACTTTATCTGAAATAGGAATTTATTGCACCTGAGAAGATTTGATTTCATGTAAAAACAAAGATCTTTGTGTTTCAATTCAAATTCATTTGGATCTCACATCCAAAGAAATAAAATCAGTTTTGGTCATATAATCAACTAATCCACATATTTAAAAGGAATATTCTGCCTTATTTGCATATTAAATTACTTCTCAGGTGCAAATGAATAAAAGGTAGAGAGAGTCAACACAAATTGAATTTTGAGTAATCAATAACAGATTTTATCAAATACATTTTTTTTTAATTAAATAAAAATTTGTTTTGTTTCAATAAAGTTAAAGAGAAAATAAATTCAAAATATCAGTAGATAAGATTTAATTAATATTCAGAGCATTTCACTTATAAATTGTATTGGCCTAATATATATTTAAAAATGTAAATATTCAATTCTTACTAAGCTCAGAATAATTGGTAATCTAGCAACTTTATCTGTACTAATATGATGCAACATAAATACGAGGTGTGTGTAAAAGTTTTCAGCAAAAACCAAGTTTTAGTTGTGTATTCAAAATAGAAAAAAGTGCTGAAAACTTTTGTACACTCCTAAAATCAATATGTTAACACAGTAGACACCCATGAGAAAAATAATGGCCAAAATCTCAACATGACAGGCAATGCTGATATGGCTTCTGTAATATTTTGTGGAGTGGAGTTCAAATTCCAGTCAAGTTTGTTACATTCATTTTTACACAAATACCCTTGGGAAAGGTAGAAATCTACCTCTCCCCACAGCTATAGTGTAAATAGTAGAATAGACTGGGATTTTCAGCCTTGGTTGGCAACCAGCCTAGGAGAAGAATAACTTGGAATTCAAAAAACGTATTCAGCACATACTATTCAGCTAAGGAAAGGATCATGAAGTTCACAATGACTATGATCTCGATTGCAGTCTGCCTCCTTTTAAGTTACTAGCCCCATGCCCAACCAGATTTAAATTGAGAGTTGTCCTTCTAGGCTGGTTGCCAACCAAGACTGGAGGCCCAATTTGCTCTGATATTTACTCCACTGAGCTGAGGTAAATAGCTGAGAGGAGAAGAGATGGTTTCAGACCTTTCCCAGGATATTTGTGTGAAAGTGCATCCAACAACTTCAGCTAAAATTTGAAATTGTACTACGTACACATCAACAAAAGACATATAGGTATTACTATAGAATATATATATATATTTTCTTTTCAAGACCATGCAAATATTTTCAGTAAGAAGATAATCACTACCCATTTTTATTTTTGTTTTATATGAGAATATTTTTGTTAAATATTTTTCAGTTTAGTTGTCTGCTTTATAGCTCAACATTATTCTGAATTCATGACTTGAAAATCTGAAGAAAATATTGTGCAAAGCCGGAGGAATGTCGATTTTGTGCTATAAATGAAGATAATTAAGGTTAGAATGCACCAAGCAATTACCAAATTAGAGCTCATGTTCCCGACGGAATTGAACCTTCAAACTATGAAAAACAAATTGCAATCTTATCAAGATGCCAAGATATTTTTATGGAATGATAAAAATAAATTCTGATCTAACATAGCGGGCTAATTTAGCATCTATTTACACCTTAGATATACAACTATTGAAACAAGAAAAAAAAAGTGATATAATTAGCTAATATTAAAGAAAATGTAAGAAACATTTTATTTAAATCTTCCCATATTTAATTTGTAAATTTTAGCTATATTTGCCATACACTTTTTATTTATTTTTCTTTTAAGTATTATTATTTTTTTATTTTTTGAAGGAAAAATATATTTTAAGAATTAGCCTGGAAAAATGCCAAAAATGTAAACTTTGATAAAATCCACTTAGAAGGAATCCTATATCAGTGGTGACTGTAGATCATCAGTCTTACTTTAGCTCAGATCTATCACTAGGGTGGGCTACTTCTGAGAAAAATCATCAAAGGCTGATCTCCCATACAATATACCAAGTGATGGGCCTGTCCGACCTCATTAGATTACACATTACATTACAAAGCTAGTAAAGATCCCCCCCACTAGATATTCATTTGAAAAAAAGAATTAAAATCATTTGAGATTTTTCAAGATTATTTTTGAGAGTTCAGCTAGAAATCTATTCACTTGAATCATGCCATTAGAAGCATTACCTTTTGTCTTATCAGGCTAGAATTTCTGGGCCCTGTATTTGCTTTCCTTAATTGTTAAACACATTAATTTTTTTTCTTCATGTAACACTCTTATTATTACATTACAAAGCTATTAAAGATTCCCCCCCCCCCCCACTCACTAAGGCAGTTTTTTTTTCCAGCCCAAATTTCTCTTTTTTTTTTTTGTTTAAGAACAGATGATATTTTCACAGATTTTTGTTGCTTTGAAAAAAAAAAAAAATGCACTTAGACTACTCAGGCTTGGCCCAATTATCCTGACAACTGGAATCACCACTGATTACATATTTTAAATTACACCATAATGTTCTATAATTTATAGTAGTTTTCTGTAGTGATTTATTTGATCAATCTTAATTCATTTTATTTTTCATTAATATTTCTGAATTTTTTTCAGTTGTTCAATCACTATTATATATATATATATATATATATATATATATATATATATATAAACCTTATTTCTTCCTTTTCACAGTAAATTAAAATATGAAAAGTGTGGTAAATAGAAATTAGACAACTATATATCAATTTATATATATATATATATATATATATATGATTGACAGATAGATAAATGTGTGTGTGTGTCTCTCTCTCCTTGTTTTATAGAACAGAGTAAGATAGCCTCACCTGCTTGGCTATTGTAATCAGGGGCAGAAATTTGCTGCTTACTGCCAAATATCCGTGAAAAGAATCCAGTCTTAGGTTCAGTCTGTGGTGTGCTTGCAGCTGAGGAAGAAGTGTTTCCGGCTCCATTTGAAGCTTGCGGCTGATTTGTGGGAGACTGTGACATGTCCCCAGTAGGCATGTTCGAAGTGGGTAGCGAGTGGGAATAAGAATGAGATGTTGACAGCTTGGGTAGTGAAGTTGCTGATGATGACCGGGAAACTGAAGAAAAAAAAAAAAAATAAAAAATCAGCAGTCAAGATTTTACTAGCAGAAATGTAGAGGAAAAAAGACAGAAATTGATAAAGATTTCAGAAAATAAAGAAAATCTGAATCATTGTATCAAAACTAATATCTAAAAATGAAAATCATTTTGAATATGCAGATGAATTGGTTATTGTTTCTTTTGGCTGAGGTCAGGTAAGAGAGATTCTCCAGAATTAGGCAATCTTTATGTAGGAATAATCACCGATTTAATTTCAGTTGAAAAAGAGAAACTTCCTTTCTCCATTATATATATATATATATATATATATATATATATATATATATATAGGAATGTTTTATTTCCCATATAACTCAAGATACATGCATAAAACAATCGATACATCCAATTAAAAGTAAAAATGAAATCATTTTTGATGATGGCTAAAAGGTATAGCTGAAAGTTCTAACATGCAGAACATTCATATAATTTCTACATAATTTAATCTCAGAGAAGAAGAAAATTATAAGAACAAGAAAAATTAAATAATTATATATATATATATATATATATATATATATATATATATATATATATAAGAAATATAGTCTTAAAGTGTGCTATATTTATGGGATAAAGTGCTCAATATCAGAGATAGAGCGTGTGTAAATATAAAAGTGGACATGGAAGTCAGCACTTAGAGGCGACAGTGTTTCATGCTAGTGCAATCGTCAGGCGATTGCACTAGCATGAAACAGACTGTCGCCTCTAAGTGCCGACTTCCATGCCCACTTTTATTTATATATATATATATATATATATATATACATACATATACACACACACACACACAGACAGAGACAATGTTGTTAATTGGTTCCAGAGGTCACAACTTGAAAAACAACTGAAGTTGAAATAACCACACTATAAACTGTAAATAAACACTCCCCATTGCCTATTACAGTATTTATGATACGTATGCACAGTATTCTGAATAAAATAATTTCCACCTTATCCTCCAGTGATATAGACTTACGCTTAGCATTAACATTTTTCTTTGGAGCCATGGCCAAGAATGTATTCTAAATCACAACTTAAATCTAATTGAAAGAACATCACCGCCAGACCACAGATGTAAACAAGTCTGAATAAATCGAAAACTGGTGTTGGAGTGGAAAACAATGCACAAGTGCCACCTGTTGGCAAGAATTTGAAATAAGAACATCTGCTGAACATACTTTATTATTTTTTTGTTTTATATATATATATATATATATATATATATATATATATATATATATATATATATATATATATATTACATATTATTTTCAAATTTATTTAAATGTGATTTTATATATTTATTATTATTTTAATATTTGTCTATATTTCTGAGATGAGGTATTGTAATTGTTTACATTGTTCGGACTGTTGTTCTCATCTTTATTGCCATATTCAAGATGTTTTAGCCATACTCCGGTTTTCTTCAGGTGGTTGGAATTTCGAACTGAACTCTTTATTTTGTCTATTGGGATAGATTGTTCTAATTCCATGTGCCATGACTCTTCCGGATGTCTCAGTTATCACCCTTTAACTCAACACTCAAAGTTTTGTCAACCATTGAAGTAGCTAGGTATTGAACTCACAACTCTTTGAGTCAAGTCACTGGATCCGACCAATGCTTTTATCCATTGGGTCATGTGTCCTTGAGTGATTCCAATCACTTGAAGGCCAGAGCAGACAATGGCCGAAACATCTTGAATATGGCATTAAAGATGAGGACAACAGTTCAAACAATGTAAATTATGTTATTTTAGTATTTTCATGTTTCTAATATTTTTAATGACTGATGTAAACTGGAATAAAACTAGGTACCTCCAAAAATTGGTATACCTACGGTTTAAATGTATATTTCATAAAGGAAAAATCCTTTTCGAAGCTTTCCAACCACTTCAATTGAAACCTAAAGCATTAAATTTTCTAATTCCAGAAAAAAAAAATACTGTGGAGTATTTCAAATAGAAATTTGAATGGTTTTTAGTCGATGCTTCCGAGAAACTGATTGAAACGGCCATTTTTAACTTTTTTTAGAGAAATGTAAACAAATTTATTTTTCAGTTTTGAAAATCCCACTAAAATAAGATATACATTTCTGAAATGTTATTTTCGTAAAATTAGCAAATTTAAAGTTAATTAATCTGTTCTGAAACATATCACTTACTTATAGCATAAAATTTTCTAGACAAACATTTCTTGTCCTCGGGGTCTTGTTCTTTTCACATCTCCATCGATAATTTGATGGCTGAATGTGTTGACAGGTTTAGTACGGTGCATCAAAAGTGACATAACTGTTTTTTTTTTTGTTTCTTATAATTATTTAAAATACTATAAAAATTTCTTACATTATTGAGTTACCTCTATCTCTTTCATAATTTAATAGATAAGATAATGATAAATAATTTTATTAATTATTAATATTACATTAAGTTATTACATTTTTAATTTAATTTTTTTATATTAATAATTAAAATATCTCACTGAGTTATTAATAGTTTAAATTGATAAATGAGATAATAAAATTATCTCAATTTAATTTTTAATAACTGAGAGTGAGATAAGACCTTTACATGTCAAGGGGCTTTCCCCAAAGAGGAGACAAGCCTTGAAATACATGACCTCTTAACCATAATGTCACTTATGAGATATCAACCTAAAAAAAAAAAAAAATATTTTTAATTATGGTAAAAAGTTTTGGTAGCATTATTTGTATTAAGCTTTTAATTTATGCTTAGTAAATATAGTCTTCACTTAAAAACTTAATAACCTACCCCACACTCTGCTTGGAAGAATTTAAAAATTAAAGAAAAATGAAAAATCTAAAAGAAAAATGCAAACAATTCTTGAAAAAATTCTTTTTTCATCAAAATTTTCTTTTTTCCTTCAGATAATAATGTCTTTAATGTATATTTTTTATAAAAGCAAATAAAAGCCTATCTAATTTGATAATTAGATGGTTTATTGCCGTATTTATTTTACAATTTGGAGTAGATTTTTAAAAAGTTGGCAGCAGTTGTAAAAAAAAAAAAAAAAAAAAAAAAAAAAAAAAAAAAAAATCGATGATTTAATTTCTCCAAGGAGTCCTGCTTATAAGTAATATAAACCAATTTGTGAACTGTTTGAAATTCTAGAAAATTTCATAAAATTAATTTATGGGGTAACAAATGTAAAAAAAAAAAAAAAATTTTTTTTTTACCAAGATTTTCTAAAAATAAATTCATCAATTCTTGAATAAGTCCTGAAAGTTTCATTAAAATCAAACAATTATTTGATTTTTGCAAGAATTTCCAAATTAATGGGTTTTCCCCCTGAAACTGCTACACTAAAATGGCCATTACCACAAGTATTACAAAGTTAAAAAAAAAAAGAAAAAAAAAAGAAGAGATTTTTGACCCAAATTTAAAACGTGTTAGAAAGGGAAACATTTTTTAAAACATTTAAAAAATACTTTCCTCTTAATAATAACAAACATTTTAATGATGAAACTTTGTTTTTATTAAGTTTGGGACCTTTTATCATTATGCTATGCTGATATTTTAGGGAATTATTGGAGGTACTTAAGTAAAACCTAAGGCGAGTTCTATTTCTTCCATATAATATTTAAGAAAAGCCGACATATCTTAGAAAATGACTTAAGTTGAAACAACTTAAGCCGAGGTATCAATATATATATATATATATATATATATATATATATATATGCTCTGTTGACACTTTTTTCATTAAGCTCTTATTTTATTTTAGGTTTTAGCTTTTATTCTAACTGTGTGTGTGTGTGTGTGTGTGTGTGTTATATATATATATATATATATATATATATATATAGTGTTTGATCAGGAACTTTAAGGAACTGTATTCCTGATCAAACCAAACTCATAAATAATTACATCAGTCACACAACTACATGCCTATCCAGACACCTTACATTACACCTATCTGATTTGAGTTCAATTAGAACCCATTTAAACACAAACCTTCCAGACTTCATTCGAAACATACTAGTAGAAAACACAAAACATCATAACCTCATCCACTTGTAAAAAAAGATTAAAAATAATGGAAGCCCTAATAATAAAAATGGAAAAGGCCAACTCTTAACAATCTTAACTACGAACTAGGCCACAATGTGCTAACTGTGTTCGGAAAATAAAAACACCTCTGTAACACACTAAAAGCATACATATAACACACACGCTCAATTAAACTGAAAAAATAAAATCATCCTTGATAATGGCTAAAAGTCTAGCCAAAAGCGCTCGGAACTATAGAACATTTGAACAGTTTCTACACACTGTGTCAAAAAAAAGAAAGCTCTTGTGCGAATACAAGAAAAATTAAATAAAAGCTTAACTGCAGTACCTTGTCTGTCGTTTTTAATGAAATATATATATATAACTCAAAGTGGAAAAGTTTTTGTGTGGCACATTCCATCCTTTAAGACTTCATAGAACTAAGCTTATGTTTATGCAGCTACACATGTGCAAAAACGAAAGTGACACTGAGAATTTTAAATTTATAAAAAAGGGTTTTTTAATGTTTTATTAACAGATTATCCATAGTAAATTGGTATCCAGGTTCTTATGTTTCACCGTTTTTGGCAAAACGTCTATGATCCCAATGTGGGATATTTAATAACAAAAATGAAGGAAACAAAGAAGAAAAGAGATTTAAATGAGAATTAGTGAGATTAGATACCCAAAACACATCAAAAAAATTTTTGATTTAAAATTTTCAGCATCTCTTTTGTTCTTGCGCATGTGTAGTCACATACCCATATAAATAAACTTAGTCTGATGAAGTCCTAAAGGGTGAAATGCATCACACTGGTGGGGATAATAATAAAAGCTTTCTGTGCAATTTTTTCTAGTTTCAATAACTCACATTCAAGACACTGCTGACATGAAGTGGAGTGATTACATTGAATCAATTGCAACGTCTACTGCTGGGAAAGTTGGTTCACCGTATTGTACCAGACAATTTTTCTAGTCAGAATTCATCTTGTACATTTATAAATCTACTATTCAATATTGCTGTCATATCTGGTCTGGTGTTCCAGTTATATATCTCGAGATTCTCAATAAAATCCAAAGAAGGGTCTGTAATGTTATTAGTCCTAACCTGGCATCTCTGCTTCATTGCTTCCCTGTGCCTTTTCTATAAATATTTTCATGATGGTCATTCTAATAAGCTCTTCCTTGGTACCATGACTGCATGAATTTAAGTGTACAACTAGATTCAGTTTTTAGGAAATAACAGTGAATTTAAGGAGTGGAAAGACGCATAGTTTTAGAATAGGATTACCAAAGACTGACCTGGTTGGGAAACAGTACCATTAGTAACAGCATTAGCAGCAGCTAACTCGGCTTGTTTCTGTCGGGCTTCTTCAATGGCTTTTTCGGCTAATTTTTCCTGCTGCTGTCGTCTTTGGGCACTCAAGTTATCAATAAATCTAGGAAAAAGAAAAAAGAGAAACTATAAAAAAAAACCAAGAAAACAGAAAAAAAAAGAGAAAACGGAGAGAGAGAAAAAAGACACAGAAAAGAAAAAAGACAGAAAAAAGACAAAAGACAGAAAAAAGACAAAAGACAGAAAAAAGACAAAAGACAGAAAAAAGACAAAAGAAAGAAAAAAGACAAAAGAAAGAAAAAAGACAAAAGAAAGAAAAACAGTGGAAAAAAAAACAGAAAAAAAATATATGGAGAAAAAAAAAGTTAATATGAAACAAAAAGAAAAAAAAATTTTATCTAATAGTAAGGAGTTAGCCAAACAATATTTCTTTGCTTAGCTGCTTCTGGATAGGGTGTGTGCATAATTCTGGGTTTCTACTGATCTGTGAAAAAAAATCCATGACATTTCCAGGTCTATGTTAAGTTTCAATGACTGAAAGTGACACACAGTGAATGTCATCAATTTCAAAAACACAAACTGTGATAGTTTGACAAATGAAATGCTCAAAGAAAAGCTACATCTGGTTCCAATAATCCATTGAAAGCTGTGAAGAAATCAAAATGTTAAAGGCTAAAACACAACTGAATGCAGACCTGGTTATATTACACATTTTTGTGTGGCATTCTACACAGTTTGGAATTCTACTACACTTAAAATCTTGAATTACACACTTTAATTCTTACTACTACACATTTCAGCTATCTAGATTACTCGTGGTTTGTGAATCTCAAAAATTCTTGACTAATGCATGCACATATATATATTTGTGTGTGTGTGTGTGTGTGTGTGTGTGTATGTATAATGGTTTTAAGGAATAGAACCACAAATAGAAATTTTCATAAAAAAAAACTACACATTTTAGCTAATCATGGCTTTTGTTGCACATGACACAGAACATAATGGTGTTAACATTTTTTCAGTTCATCTAGTTTAGCATTCAGCTCCTCTTCCAATTTTGATATCTCTATGGACTTCTCCTTTGCAGATCTTCGCATGACATTGGTTAGCTGACTTGAGCAAATCTTGTATGCAACTTTCAAGCTTGTTTTTTGGTCTTCAGTTCTTCAATTTCCATAAGCATTGATTTCCGTTTTTGTCCAGCTGCTGCTGTTTTTTCTTCTCACCCTCAAAAGGTTGTATGCTGTTCTGGCATTGGAAACACCGAGAAGAGCCTTAGTCATGGGAACTTTCCCAGCACCTCCAACTGTAGCCAAATATGTGATAATGTGCTGTGCGATCAGAATTTGCTGTTTCATATTCTCAGTGGAAATTTCCTTATTGACTGAGAAGCCTCTCTCCACTGAAGCCTGTCCATGAAAGAGTACCAGCAATTTGCAAACAACTTTCCACAGTTTTTGATATTCTTTGTTGCTATATCAAGAAGAGTAGAACAAATCAGCCAAACAGTCTTCAAGCTTGCTGAAATTCTTGAAAGCAAGAGGGTATCTAAGGGAAGACTTTGCCACAGGTTTCTCAATGATGATGAATTTTATTGCAATTCTTCATGCAAACAGATCTTTTGTTAACACATTTCCTTTTTTGGATAAAGTTTACATAGCCCTATCTGCCAGGAATCCACATTCAATCTTTGCAGCAGTTTTATGCATGCTTGGGTTTGACAAATTTCTTGCAAATTCATTCAGTTTGGAAAATTTAATTATCTTTTTAGTGTGCTCTTCCTTTGCAAATCTTAAATTTCATGATCATGATAAAAAAAAAAAAAGAAGCAATGGATTATTGCTCTGATATTTTATCAGAAACGGTTCAATGCCTTTTGAAATAGATACAAAAATCTGCAGCTTCACTGGAAATAAAATGTTATTCATGTTTGACAGCACCACAGAGAAAGACTTGATCTGGGGGACATTTTTTTTTTTTTTTTTTTTTTTATTAATTTCATAAATTTGATGATATCTGTCCAAATGTCTCAGAGTCATTCACATATTTATACATTTTTTTAGCCATCTATGGCAGAAATACAAAAGTAAAGGGACAGGGTTGCCAGATTTAAATTTTTAATATAAAGCCAAGCAATAAAAACCAAGTAAGTTCTAATATATTTCATTTACAACAAAAGCTAGAGATCCAGGCCATTGTTAGCCTGCAAACTTTAAAAATAACATTCTTCTTATTTATTCAGAAGACGCATTTTCTATCCAAAGGACACATCAAAGGCACATTTTCTATTCTATCATCCTTCCCATCTACATTGAGTCAAATTTGATTCTCAACCTTAATTACTTTTGGAAACATTTTAGACAAACATGGTTTTCAACATAGGATGTGTAAAGTACTTATTTTTTCAGCATGAACTCACCCACCCGCTGACTAGAGATCAAAAGGACTATTTTAATTTTGAAATCGACATGTGAATAAAACTTCTTCCATTCTTCAAATTTAAAAATAAACACAGACAAATTTTTTCAAGATTCTACCAAATGTTACTGTAAAATAATGTTATTTTTCTTTCAACGACAAATTCAATGAGTGTGAATCAATTTATCTTTGACAGAGACATTTACTTGTCTCTGATGCCTTTTATCTTTGGTTTTCCTCTTGTTGAGTGAGTGGAACATCTAGAAAACACACCTTCATTTCTCCCTTTCTTTCTCATCACCTACACAAGAAAATACAGAAGTAACTATGAGGTCATGAAACAAACCACTGTTTGAATTAATTGATGTGCGGACAGTCCAATTGAGAAAATTCCAGGATTTTTCAAGGTTTCTAGCACCTGTATGAACCCTGACAATATATGTCAGTTATGCATATAGTGGTTACTGTAACAGAATGTGGGTTTGCTTATAATTCTAGAGAAGCCATGGCATTTGCTTTTGCACAAATATCCTTGGGAAAAGTAATCTTCTCCCACTAGTTAAAAAGCAAGAAAGACACTCTAGCCTTAGTTGGCAATGACTCAAGGAAAAAAACAACTCTGAAATCAAAACATAGGATCAACATGGTTTCAGGCATTAATGTGATTCTCAGACCAAAATCTTGGTCTGAAGATCTCACTAGACATCCTATGTCCACATTATTATATCTATAAATACTCTGAACAGTTACTATTTCTGCTGATAATGCAATGTAATACATTGTGCTGCTGTTTGCACTTAACTTGACTTTATATATTATATTCCTTTGTTGGCAATTTCCTTCAAGTGGACATGCTTTATTTCTGCAGTTGCATTGAGGTTCCTTGGTTGCATTGTTGTAGGTTGTTACTTTTTTGTTGTGGCTTTTATTATTTGTGTTATATTTTTTGTGCAGCTGTAACTGATTTTAACGTTATTTTTGTTGAATATTTTTGCTAATCGATTTGTTTAAGGGAAGTGTTTTCTATTAAGTTTAGGAATGTCCTTCCTATGTTTGTTTTGATGGTTTTGTTGTATGGTGGGTTAAACCAAATAGGTTTTCTTTTCTGTTTTTGCATTTCTGTTGTGGAGGTGTGTATTGTAGTTGTTGTGTGTATCCACTTTCTTTTAGTGCTTCGCTGCATGGTGTTTTTTTTATTGAAAATATCTATGCTAGATGAGTTTTCAGATAGTCTGCAGTTGATTCATATGGGTATTTGTTTGATGATTGAAGGTGGATGGTTGGAGGATGTGTGTACGTAAGTTGGGGGTGTCTATCTTTTTTGTACGGTTCATATGTATTATTGTTCAGTTTGAGAGTGATGTCTAGGAAATTTACTGTTCTTGTACCGACATTTATTTCTATTTTAAATCCAATGGTTTTTAGGGCATTTATTATTTTTTTCCTAACTCTATCTAAATGGGGCCATTGGGTTCTCTTATCAGGATAAGTCCATCATTTTTATATAGTCCTATGTCCTTTTTCTCTAGGATCCTGGCTAGGTATGAGAGGATGAGTATGCCTATTTATTCACAACAGCTCCATCGTAGCTACCCATTGTTACATCAAATAGGTTGTGATTTTGTTTTTTTGCCCATGGTTCATTATTGTGAAACAACAGAGATTTATGGCAGTGCTTTATATATATATATATATATATATATATATATATATATATATATATATATATGGTGTGTGTGTGTGTGTGTGTGTGTAAAAAAAAAGTAAATAAATAAATTTTTATATATTAAGAACAATATTGGGGAGAAAAAGTAAAAAAATGTATGAAGTGGAAAAAGTATTTGTGTGACATGTTTTGTCCTTTAGGACTTCATTGGACTAAATTTGTTACATTGGTGTGACTACACATGAGCACAAACGAGGGATGCTGAGAATTAAAAATTGTTTTTTTTTATTTTGGGTACATAATCTAGCCACTTTGTCACACATTTTCCCCCTCATATATATATATATATATATATATGCGTGTATAAAAATAAAAGAAAGTTTAAGTGTCTTATCCATAAATTAATTTAATATTATAGCTCTAGTTATCTATTGATCACTTTTTGGCAGAAATTTTGCTCACTTTTGAAAAAATGAAAATTCTGGTAAATTCTCTATGTATTTTTTTCAGTCTTAACTGGAAATATACACACACACACACACACGATAAATTATGCATAGATTCAAGCAATAAAAGTGTTTTACACATATACACTGCATTTTTTGTGCATGTGTAGAGTCTGCTTGGCAACTAAAATCCTGTGTTACAACTGTCATGTTTTTTTTCTTAACTATTTAGGGTAGAAAATGTCAAAAGAAACCAAAAATATATTTGACTCACATGTCATAATTCTGTTCTTCTGATTCTTCATGTATATTCAATTCCTCAATTGTGGAACGAATGTCTTCAGAGTTAATTTCCAACTGTTTCAGCAGGGTCACTCTCTAAAGAACAAGAAATAAGCATTATAAAAGAAATAAGAATCAGTAAGGAAATGTCTTTGGCTAAATGCTGTTCATAACATGGCTATGTTTTCAAATAAAATGTTTTCCTTCTAAAATATTTACAGTAAAAGTAACAAATTCCTTCAAAAATTTTATAAAGTTAATTTTATTTCAAATCATATGCAAAAATAAAACTGAAAAGTTTTCAAGTTGATAAAAAATAATGTTGGCAAATGCAAATTCTGTTATCCAGCATCGCTTGTTCCGGATTAGTTAATCTGTTCAGATTAGCAGATTTCAGATGCATTTGTTAGATTATGCAGTAACAAGTGCACACTCTTGACCCATTTATTATACACTTACTATGTTTTTCAAGTACCATGGATTTTTCTAAGTAGATTTGGATGGAGCATATATAAACCTAAGAAAAATCCAGAACATCAGTTGAAGATCCCATGCAACACTAAACACAATCTACAGAGAACTGAGACCAATCTCTCTTAAGCTCAAGCAAAAACGACTACAGAATGTCAGCCACTGCCACTGAGTGGACAGGGAAGTCATCTCACCCTTACTCCAATGGCATCTTTTCTGGAAGCGTCTTCTCATGAAAATTGACTTTCCCCAGACACCATAGCTTGGGACCCAGGGTTGGACAAAAAAAAAAAAAAACAGCCATGCCTGACCATATATGAAGGGAAAAGGGAGATCACCACGCTCTTTGGGATGAAGGTGAAATAATAGACAGAGAACATCACTGGAAGATATGAAAACTTAAACAATCAGCACATATGCTCGGCCACAAAAAAATCTCCTAAGCCAGCCAAGCACAGACATGAACATGATATGGGAACTAGTAATACAGAAAGCTAGAGAAAAACAACAATAAAAAAATTGTAATATGAGTGGTGGTAAAAAAAATTGTTACTAAGACATTAAGTTTATAAGTTCCAAAAATTAATTCCCCAAGGTCACATGGTCCAGTGGATAAAAGTGTTGGTTAAAGTAATCCAGTGAACCAAAGAGTCGTGAGTTCAATAACCTGGCCATAGCAGAACAAGTAAACAGAGTTGAGTTACTAAGATATCCAGAAAGGGCATGGAACAATCTACTCCCATGGACTAAATAAATTCCAATATATCACCTGAAAACATTGTGAATATGGCAACAGTCCGGACAGTGTAAATAGTGTAAATATCCTGTCTATTCATTTAAAAAAAATGTAACTGAATCTATTTTTTTTTTACAGTAACATCCAGTCTCTTCCAGATGAAACTTTGCTTACTTCATAAAAAAGTTATTTTCAAATTATGCAATCTATTCCTAAAGTTTATGAAATTCATTTCAAAAGATGAATTATGATTTCAATTTACCTTTTCAACCTTATGGGCAGTGCAGTGAAAAATGACAAAGTCAGACATAGAAATCTGAATGTACTTCAGAATAGTGAAAGGTGCTTTTTAGAATCTAAGTAAAGTATTAAAAGGATGAAAAAATATATCAGAAACAAAAAAAAAGTGCTAGACTGCTATTTAATATCTAATATATAGCAGTATATACTGGACAATTTCATCACAAAAAGAAAAGCTTGAAGTGACTGCAATACAGATTTATCAGAGCATATGTCAAATTAGGAAGTTTTTAGGAGAACAGGAACTACAAAGAAACTGCTAAAACAATTTGAAAGAGAAAGATGACATTTTTGGAGATACCTAATGAGAGAAGTTTTGGAGAATTTAACACAAAGCACATCAAATACCGAGGAAAGCAAGTAACCTAGTTGAAAAAATTGTGCAAATGGAAAGTCACCATAATTGAGAAAATATTATGGAAAGCCACAAAAGATGGGAAGCTGTTAAAGACCATGATCATCCACAACCTAAAGGGTCACAACAAAAAGAGAGAAAATCTAATTCCACAAATTGTTATCTGACAAGATGGAAGACAAGAGAAACCAACCTTTTATTTGAGATTCAATAGAGTCTGAACTACAAAAAAATCATTTGAAATTATACAATATTGAAAACTCAAATTAAATCTTCTTAAAATTTATTATCATTGAGTATTCTGACCAATGAATCTATAAATTCTGTGGCAGGAATGCTTAAATAATTTGACACTCACTGGGTACAGAGAAGGCAAGAGAAAGAGAGGAGAGCATCAAGTAACCTGTAGCAATACAATTTCTCACACATCTTTAGAAGATGGATACATAGATTCTTTTTCCTTTTAATTCAATTTAATGAACAGGAATCCTATCTGTAGCCCACCTTTGAATTGTCAAACTTAAAATTTTGTTAGTGTTTTTAGATAGCCATAAAAGTAGGGTCCTTTGAAAGACTGACCATCCAAAACCTGTGTGGGTGGTCCCTCCTTTCCGGTTGGTGGAACACAAGTGGACAGAAAGGGGCGGTGGGTCTGTCAGTCAATATCCATATAATGAGGTAGTCAGTGAAATGACCACATGACCAGGCTGTGAGTGTGTAGAGATTTGTTTTCCGTGGCTGGAACTTAGTGAGAAGTCAGAAGTTTGACTTCTAGCAGAAGGAAGACATTGTCAATTAAGTGAGAATTCATTTTTTTTTTTTTTTGCTACTTTCCAATCCAATCGGCTTGAAAAGCATTTGTTGCTATAGTCTTGTTGACAGCATTCACTGCCCTAATACTGAGACAAATCTGTGGAACATAGTGAGTATCGGTGTATTCACATACACTTTGGGTGTCATCACAGCTGGTGCAGTGATGTGCAGAATTGCATGTCCAGAAACTTATTTAATAACTTTGAACAAATGGATGGTGGGACAAGAGGGGTCATTAAGGAGGGACAAGATTAAATGGGACAAGTACTAGACAGAAACATCATTAAATAGCAAGCATTGTTAGAAAAATACTAGAAAGGAAGTTGTAGAGAGACATGACCATCCACATCCTTAATTGCTATGGCACATAGAGAGATATAGATAGGTTCTTCCATTTGGAAGTTTGGTGTAGCACAATCTTCCTTCCCTTTGTTACACTAAGCTTTATAAATATTAAAAAAACAAAACAAATATACATGAATATTTGTATGCCCTTCAACCATATTAAATATTTAAAAGCAAAGAAAATAAACAAAGACCAAATACTCACTTGTAACTGCAGAAATGGTAAGTTAAAAAATTTGTGGAGGTATTTCAGGCCAAATCCATTCCGCATCGAGGACTCAGCATAACGTACTTGTGCTGCATCTTTTCCCCTGAAAAAAAAAAAGTCAACTTATTTAGGATAAGTTGCCGACACTGAAAATTAATCTAAATGCATTCAAATCTGTGGTTAGGGCTGGAAAAATGGGACATCAGGGATCTCTAGCATAAATAAACAATAT
>OZ038486.1:12192176-12282176 GCA_964036315.1 Acanthosepion esculentum | reverse complement strand
TATATATATATAAATATAAATTTTTTAATAATTTTTAATGTTCTATCTATATATATATATAAATATAATTTTTTTAATAATTTTTAATGTTCTATCTATATATATATAAATATATATATATATATATATATATATAAATATAAATTTTTTAATAATTTTTAATGTTCTATCTATATATATATAAATATATATATATATATATATATATATATATATATAAATATAAATTTTTTAATAATTTTTAATGTTCTATCTATATATATATAAATATATATATATATATATATATATAAATATAAATTTTTTAATAATTTTTAATGTTCTATCTATATATATATAAATATATATATATATATATATATATATATATATATATATATATCTTAGTGGGGGTCAAAAAAGTTAAACATTATAAAATACCCACAAAACTGCATTAACCATTACCAACCACCCACCTACCCAATAACCATTTGAACAATAAAATAGACCTACCCATAAATATAAATTGCCAAGCCATAAAAACAACACACATAGCCTGAAGATTGTGTTTAAGCATGAAAGTGTAGCCATTGCTGCAGTTTTAATGCTTTGAATGAAGCACAATCCTGAATTTTTTGTTTGCCCCCCCCCCTTTTTACCCAATGTTTTTTTTCCACTCCTTTGGGATTTAAAAAAAAAAAAAAAGAAAAAAAAGTAATATTTATATATATTTTTGCTCATATTTATTAACCTCAAAGAGGTAAGTAAGGGGGAGAGTAAGGAGTACACTCATTCATTCGATTGAGGTAGCGGGTTCAATCTAAGTGGATTTAATCTAAAATTGATTGGTTTGTTTGTTTACGCCTTTTCTACCTTTTGCAGGTTATTTAAATCTAGAAATTATTTTTAAATTGTAAGAGTTTTTTTGAGATAATAATGATTTACTGATAAGTCCTACTATTTAACCCATAACTGGGAGAAGAGGTGGATTTCCCAAGGTTAATAGTGAATATAACCAACTTAGCTGGAATTGGAACTCATCCATTCAATTTCCATTTCCATTATCCATTACCCACCCATACATCCAAGCTTACAGCATCTGGTATTTCCAAGCGGTCATCCAACTATGTACTAAGCAGGCTCAACATTGATTAACCAGTGATCGTACAGGAATCCATGTTTCAATGAGATAGGGCTGTAAGCTGTTCAGTCTAAGGAATGACTGCTATGAATCCCCCCTCTCCAAATTTATAGATAAATCCTAGATGCTGGGATTTCTTTTTCATCAATAAAAATGAACAATTCTTGCTCCTATTCACATATTTTATCTTTCTTTTCTTGAAGTCAGAAGAACCACTTGACTGAATCCCGTTTGTATTTGAATAAAGTTTTTTTTTTCTTTTTTTACTGTCTTTGCTTTACTTTGCTGTTTTATCTTAGTTGCCTTGCCTTGATTTGTGTTCATTTCTTGTATTATTTCACTCGGTTCAGTTTATTTTTATTGTTGTTGGGAATTTTGTCAATTTCAATTAAAAATGCCCACTTATTCAACAATATTCAATATCAATTTGTTAACAGCATTGCGTCTTCTTGTTTGACTAATATTGTCTTCTTACCGCTGTAAACTATCCACAAAGTAGACAGCTTTGTCTTCCAGTACAGTCCGATGATGGCCCATGTCTCTGTGGTTCCCAAGTACCAAGACTGGGATGTGGCACGGAATTTTAACAATTTCTCGTTCAATGTAACTAAATGTCCTGGAATAAAAAAAATTGGCACCGAGTAAAAAACCAGCAATTGAATTACAAGTCAATTTAGATTATTATGTCTTTGTATGACATAAACGTCATCAATTACATCTTCATGATTTTCTCTTTTTAAAAGAAATAAAGAAGAAAAAAAATCACTATCAAAGCAAACTACAAGACTCAAGTAGAAAGTCTGTTATGGTTTGTTGAAATAGCACCCCAACACTACATTTGTCAATGTTCAAGCTCTGATGAAAACCAGGATTTTGAGAGTAGATTTTCAAGAGTGGTCAGAATTCAACACTTCAAAGTGTGGCACAGTACAATCTTTCTACACATTTATACTGCACTAAGTTTAGTAAATGTCACTTTAAGAATAACTTATAAAAAAAACAAAACAAATGGTCCAAGTGACTCTTAAATAAGGTAGTAAAAATTAAAACAAAAATGATCAAAGCAGTAATTTTAACTAAGTCACACACAATTTATACTACCTTTGTCCCATAATAACTTACATTTAGTGCATGAAATATGAATGCAAATGTAACAATTATTATAGGACATATGTAATATAAGTTTTGTAAAACAAGAATGTGTGAAAGGTTCATCTATTCAACAGTAAATGCTAAGCAGTTTAGCTTCACATCCTCAGCAAGTGTAATGAGTTCAATCCCCACTAAATGCCCACTATTGTGACTCTGTACCAAACTAGACAGAGAAAAATATACAAAAGAAAATTTGGAAAATATCCTTTATAAACTCATTACTTATTGTTTAAAACTTAAATTTCTAAGATACCATTTTAAAAGTTTATGTAAACCACTGCAAACACAAACTTTGAACTGTCATCATCAGGTGCAAAAAAAAACAAAAAACAACCCCTCCCCCCAAAACCTAACTGTTGTAAATTCAGTAAAAGAAATTCACAAATCATACCTCGAATGTGCTTACCGTAAACAGCTATTTCCACCACCCACCCCATTAAATGTATGCTAATCGTGGTCGCTTTTCCTTGCTATATTCTCTATTGGATTCTGATCATAACACCAACAGCTTGGAGGCAGTCTTTTCAGCACAAAAGACTCTAGCTTTCTGGAGTGCTCTCAAGAGGTTGTGGTCATCAGATTTCATCATCACTTGGTGACACTGCTCCATTTTATGCACTCCTGCCCTCTGCAGACATGGGGTACTCCATTGTGTGGTTTTGTAGGTTATCTTCATCCCACTTCCATGATGTTGTCTACTTATTTCATTGCCAATGGAATTCTGCATGAAAGATTCAACAACACAGAGTGTTGCACATACAGGCAACTATTTCCTGACGAACCATATCTCACCTGACAAACCATACCATGAGTTTGCTTGTCCTCTAGAAAGAGACCTCAGTTTGCTTTCAGACTATCTTGTGCTTGACTTAAGTATAGCAAATTCATTTTTATGAAGGTAGAGGAATGCTGCTGATTACTTGTTGGCTATTTCTGCTGCCCACTGCAACAAAAGCATTCTAACCACAGACCATTTTTCCTTGTTGCAAAAACTTAATTCATTATAAATTCAACCTCTATCATTTGTTATAATCTATTGTAATTTAAAGTCTGAGAATTTTTCTGCCACAATAAATATTTTACACTTGAAAAAGGTTCATATAAAAAATATAACACTCACCATTGTTTAGTAATATCATACACCATGATCACACCATTTGTACCTTTATAAACATCCACAAACTCTGCATCCAGACAATGATCGATATTCTGAAGAGAGAGAGAGAAAAAAAGCAAACACAAAATATAAGACTCATCAAACATCCATTTATTTTTTTAATCAAAAGATCATTCAATGACAAAAATCTTCCCTTATCACATGAAATCTCTTACAAAACAAATAAAAAATAAATAAATGAATCCGCATGGACATGGGAATCATTTAACTTTTGATAGAAAAAGTGGTACATTATTCATCTCTGCTGCTCTGGGAAATGGAGTTGCTGGGGAGAAAAATCAAATAGTCTTCTTAAAATATAATATGAAAAGTTTAGTCAGATATTTTGAGATTAGGTGTTGTAAGACACTGTAAAAGATAGTTGCTAAAATTCTATGTCATCCTAAAACAATAAAATGATTTTCTGAAAGTAAATATAAGAATTGGCTACTAAGTCAAAAAATCAAAACTAATGTTACCATACATTTTTTTTAAGGGAATTTTGTTGGTCTACACAATATAAGTTAAAAACTGATAATTGTTTTATATTAGTCAAACTTCAGGTTTTTATGATAGTGTTTAATAAGCTTCCAATCCTCGCACTTTCGTGTCACCAAGGGACATAACGGTACCATAGCAAACTGAAAAACCTCAATGTTCATTTGATGTCTGTATTTTTATTAAGTAATTTGCATATATGGTAGGTTAATGCATGCAAATCAGTGATGTCACTTATCAGGCTTATTGATCCAACTTTGTCTAAGAATGAAGATAATCTTGAAAGAAAAAGAAAGATGCTTGTACATAACTAACCTTAACAAATAAGGTGTGCACATAAGTTTCTCTATGTTTTCATATTCTGAGGGGCCAATGTGAACAAACACTTAAATACAAAGCTACTTCTTTGTTAATGGAATACAATGTTTTTCAGAGTTACTTTTATGTTGTGCTAATCATCTCGTATATTTACATATATAGATTTAGACTTAGTTTATAGCTTTGTAGCTGTAGCTATCGTACGCTACAATGATGTAAATCAGTTATTTTAGCAAGAACTGAAAATACAGAAAAGACATAAATTGAAAATTAAAAACAGTGGAATAATTTAATTCTGATAATTCTTCCAAGACAAAAAAAGGAAAAAAGTCTATGGAGGAAAGAAACTCTTTTTTACCTGCTCTACATTGTCCATTTTAAGCCCTTCAATCTTCTTTCGTTTCTTACTTTTGTCTACTACATCCCAGACTTCAACCTTGACCACATCGTCTGTGGCTTTATAATTCCACTGGATGCTAGTGACCTGATTAGATAAGAAAATATTTCGGACTTAGAAAGTTCATAAAGCAATATTTCAAAAATAAACAAAAACCTTACAAATAAACATTTGTAAAATCTCAAAACATTTTAAAACTTCTTTTATATATGGTAAAGTAAAATCTGAAAATTTATGTTAATGCAAAAATATTTTAAAAAAAAAAAAAAAAAAAAAAAAATGTACATATTCAGCTCCTTAAATATAAAATAATTAAAAAGTTAATTTAAAACTATCAACATCTTATGAAGTATATATAAAACAAAAACTAATATTCTACATGTAAGATGCAGTCAATTACTTCCCCTCTTGTTTTCCCAAACTCCATTTATTTGTTTTGTTTTCTTTCATCTTATTTTTTATCAGAAAAAATAATTATGGAGGTGGAGGTGTTCAGACGTTCCTAACCTGAAAAAATAATCATCTAACTTTTGGCCTAATTTTGGGAATTGGGTTTGGCTGAAAATTTTTATGAACCAGCTCATGAAATACTTAATTCAAAAATCTTCCTACTCAATACCTGAGTATTCACCATATAAAGTGAATTATAATTTAACAAATTAAAAAAAAAAAGAAGTTTTTAGATCATGTTAAAATTTTGAATTAAGTCTATAATCTGTAGATTTTATGAACATACTTGACCCATGAGACAATACTGAAACAATGAATGAACACAATTGTGAAAAACAGTGTTTTTTGCTAATCAATACTTGGTTCACACACACACACACACAAAATGAATGCTGAAAGATCTGGCCTACTCAGAGCTGTTAGTAAAGTTTTCATCTGATTTCCCATAGAAAGCAGAAAATATACAAAAACAAATAAATAAAAACCATTTAAGATACAATTAATGAAAAGACTAAATACTACTCAATTCAAATTTTTGCGTAAATACTGATCACTTGCTTAATTTCATTGACATAAGTTTATTCTATACATTTAAGAGCAGGATAAATTTTATTGAAAATGAGGATGCTGTATATTTGAATATGCACTTAGTATATAAAAATGCATATTCACAAGTAGTTATTTAATTCAATTAACTAATGCTATTTCTTTTTGACAATTAAGGATCTAGAAAGTTATCTAATGTTTGACTAAATAGATCTAACGTCAGTTTTCTGAAAGACAACTATATATAACATTTGGATCTGAGTTACAAATAAAAGGAGAAAAAAACAAAATACTTTCAACCATTGTTAAAATAAAAACATCAAAAGGACAAAGTTTATATTAAAAGGTCGACCAAATAAAAAAGAAATGAAAATTAAAAATAAATAATCAAATAATCAATTTCAAAACTACTTTAGCTGGTAAAATATTAACTGCTTATATATATATATATATATATATATATATATACATACATACATACATACATACATACACACACTAGCCAAATTACCCACGCCTTGCCACATATGTCACAAATTTTTTTGGTAAGAAATGGATAATTGATTTTGAATCATTGTTATAATATGAGAAAAATGATGCGTTTCAATATTACTCAATGATCTTGCTGATGTGACCTCCACCTTCTGGCTTTCTCCTTTTATATTTTGGATAGGAGTCATTACCTTGTTCAAATTTAAATTTGATTTAAATTAAAGGGGGAAAAAAATTTTCAGAGTGAGTGTGTGTGTGTGTGGGGGGGGGGGTTGTGCCCCCACCCTGAGAATCCACTTGGATCAAAATGAAATATACTTATCCAAGTACCCTAGTAATCATTCTCTTGTTCAAATTTAAATTTAATGTATATCAAAGGGAAAATAAAATTTCAGTGTGTGTGTGGGGGGGGTACCCCCGGGGACTCCCACCTTTGATCAAAATGAAACATACTTACCCAAGTACTCTGGTTTGGTTTGGTTTGTTTTACAGCATATCAATCTCAATGGGTTATTTAATGCCAAGAAAATTTTTGTTGCTGGTAATATTTTTTTCCTTCAAAATTCTATTTTTGGTAATATTTTTTTCTTCAAAAATTTATTGCTGGTAATAATTTTTTTACAAAAAGTATTTCTGGTATTAAAACCTATTTTTACACTTTCATGGTGTTTTGACCCCAGTTTGTGGGTTAACTATTTGCCCATAGCTGGGACCCTAACAGGTGCTACCACCCTGGGTCAGGGTGGATCTGGGAACACCAGCAATTAAGAGGTGGTTCCACGCTCCTCAAAACCTCCTGATCGGAGGCCTTGCTGTAGGACATAGTTTATCACCTTACCCAGATGCAGATGTAGTTTATCGTCAAACCCAGGATGGCCCAAGTACTCTGGGTAATGTAGTTTCAGAATATATATGGTCTATCTTCCAAACCCTAGGAGAAGTTCAATAACAAACAAAAAAGCTATAACTTTATATATAGATTTTAAACTGAAGTGCCAAAAATTAAAAATAATATGGAGCTACACAATATGGCATGAAACTTTACAAGGTGCTGGAGTCATTGCATTGGTGTATATATTTGAGTAGGTTTCTGAATTGTCTATAATTCTCATGTTTGTTGGGTGAAACTGCATGGAACTTAGTGGGGGGTCTACAACATGTTCTATACCTGTTCAATAGAGTTTAAATCTGGTCAACACAGGGGCCAGTGGAGTACTTGGAAGCCAGTCGAATGTTCCTGGAACTAGATTCATGTCACCTGCATACAATATAGAGATGCACAAACAAATCATCACCACTGGGAAATATGGCAAGCATAAAAGAGCTGTTAATAGCCTACTACAAGATCTGCATATGTTACACCTGCCAAGACTATTTTCTCTAATGGTCCTTGTGAACTACAGAAAAATAGCATTACACAACCACCGCCAGCTTGTACAATATCTTGCTAACAGGTTGGCTTGATAGCCTCAAGAAACTTCCTATATATATGAAATTTAGAATCTACCTGAAAGAGGTAACCAGGTGACACAGTTCCAATCTTTCAGAGTCCAATGGCAATGTCTTCTGGTATAGTAACCAATCCAATGGTGTCAATATGACACTAACGATGGTTGATGACTACAAAGCCCTATGGCATGCAGTGTGTGCTGTACAGTATGTCGAATAGCACTAACATTGAATTGGGATGTGACTTGATCAAATGATTCCCTTTGTTGGATGGTTACTTTCCCTGTCAACCTCCAGCAGTCCTATTCCTGCATCACTTAGGAGTGACTGCAGTTTTCAAATGCCGCTGATGTGTATGTTTGGAATTCACATATTCTTGGAACAACCTTACTACTGTTGCCCAAGAAAAAGCAAGAGAAGTTGCCATCTGGTAGTTAGAGTGTTTCTCATCTCTCCAAATCATTTCACACACAGTGTTAAATCCTACCTGTGTCTTATGGCTGCCTTAGCTACACTACTGCTTTACCTATGATGGCACACATATTCATTTTTATTCAGTTTAAATAATACTACTGGTGTCACCTACAACAATTTTGAAGATATAAAGTGTGTTAATATTGATACAAGTATTTAATAAGTTTTTTTTTTTTAATTGATCATTTATGAATAAAGACTTTCAGGTGTTAAAAGTTTTTAAAAAAAGTCTTTAATTTTTCTTCAGGTAAGCAAGAATTGAACTATAAAGAAAAATCTAGAAAGAGAAGTGAAGATTTGTAGAAAGATAAACTGAATATCATAATTGATGCAATGAATAGAAGAAAAAAAAACACACACTCAGCTTGTGTGTGTTCTAAGGAATAAAGAAGCAAAAGTGGGTAACCTACTTGACAAGTTTGAGTGGCTGGACAGCAGAACAAAGACCACAAAAACTAAGAGAGGTGGCAAAGGAGTAAAGATTACTTAGATCAACAAAAGAAGTTGTGGATAGCCATGTCCTGAAAGGTCATGATAGATGAAAGAAGAAGGTCGTCACACAGAGATTAAAATGTTATGGCCAAATTAAGTATTCCAATGAAATATAGAGACTATCAATCCAAAGAATCCTGTAGCAAAAAACTAAAAATATGAGCTACAATGAAGAGTTGAACAATATGACAAGAAATGAAAAGAAATTTAAGAGTCAAATAGAACTAAAACCAGCAACAGTATAAATCAAAATTAATTCACGTTTTATTGATTTATAAAAAAATAAAAAGGCAAAATGTTTTAGAAAGTAAATGTAAAACTCTAAATAAATTTTAGCAAATCTAATAAAAAGAATTTCTTTTGTGTACACTAAGATTTTTATATTACAAACAACACACACTGATAATGTCTAAAGACATTTTTTTCTTCTTATAATTATGATTGAGATATGATTGTCATAAAATGATTTTTGCATTTGCCATATAAAAATTGAAGATGGCATTTGAGTTTTTATAAAAATTATTTTCACTATTCCAAACATTCTGAGGGCAGAATTTTAACACAATATTTTACGGAAAGATATTCTTTGAAATTCTAAAATATGAATTTGAAGCTCATGTCTCTGTTGTGAATTAATTCATTTTAAAAGAGTAATGATTATATCAACAGTAAAATGTTATAATGGGAAAATAATGGGTATAGGAAAAGATAGAGGTAAGACATGAAAATCAGGTATGGCTGATCATGTATAAAGTAAATAGGGTGTGGTCATCAGACAATAATCTAGAGGATTAAAGCATTAGTTTGTGAATTTGGTGACATAGTAATTGTGCGTTCAATCTCTGGGTCAGGTAAAGTAAGACTTAGTGGAAACAGGACTAACAATAACCGAGTAGTACTAACAAATGAACACGATATCCCTAGGCATGGACAGTAGAACAAGAACAATCTATCCCTGTAGATTGAATAAAGGGTTCAGTTTAAACACAAACGTTACCTGAATCAACAGACCCCCCAAAAAAGGCTAGATGGTACGGTACTGAAAATGTTGTTAATAATAACAAAGTGCTAATTTAAAAACTACTGTTGTTTTTTTTTAGCTATACCCACCCAGAAGAAAAACTTTGGAAGTCAATCCTAAGGAAGAATCCAGAGTCAGAGTCCCTAAGGTAGTTTGTGGTTGTATTCAACAATGTCCTAACAACTCCTATGATGCCAATGGAACTATATATATATATATATATATCACCATTTGATTTTCAATGGAGGACTGTCCATCAGAAATTCAGAGAGAGATAAAGATTAATAGCTTCGTGATTTTTCCTATTTTTAGAAAAGGCAAAGCTTTATATTTATGTACTTCCATTACGGAAAAAAATAATTTCTTTTATTTCTGAAACATGTTGACATCAGTTTTTATCCTTTATCCTTTAAATATAATCTGACAGCTGTACAAAACAATCAATCACCATTTTTCTCTACTTCTTATAAATTAGGTGCAAATCTAAAAAGTAGCATCTGTTTGAAAGAACAGAAAGATGTGGTCTGAATCTGTCAATCTCCATTACCAGTTTTGAAGTACTTCATATCAACAGAAAAAAAAATGTTTTCATTGGCCAGACACTGAGAAGCATCAGTAAAAATATAGCTGGAAAAAAATATCTTTACATTTATTTAAGTTTCTTATGATCAGTTTGATCTTCTCAATTCTCAAACTTAGAAAGAAAAAAGCAATAAAACATCAAATTATGTGGTTTAGCTTTCATGAAACAAAACATTAAAAAATGTTGATGACATAAACATCAGTAAAATGACAAAGAGAAAGACTACAGAAAGGAAACATTTGCTTGGCAATCGCAAGAAATGAAAACAATTGGCCAAGGAAAAGCAAGTATTTCAAGTAAAAAAAATACATTAAAAAATTTTGTTTAAAAATAGCAATTTTATATTAAAGACTATTTCCACTCAAATAAATAAAAAAAGATAATAAATTTAACAAAATATTTCAATCATCACGATTAATTAGTTATTCATGGAAAGGACACAAAAACCCGACATGTCCTTAACTGCAAGAACATTAATCAAATAATTTTTTTTTGTTTGATTTTACTTGATTTTCATTAGATGAACGAGTGTCATGCAAGCAAAGAACGAGTGAAGAATTAATGATTGAAATAGTTCAGTAGTTAGGACACTGGTCTCATTAATTATTCAGAATAAATCCAATCTTTACTAAATGCTTCCAAATTATTTTGAATTACCATAACATTCAGATGTTCTTGGACAGGTCCTCTATTTAGATACCAAAATCACTCACTGTGTGTGTGTGTGTGTGTGTGTGTGTGTATATATATATAGGTAACTACACTCGTCTTGGAAAACCTTCGGTTTCTTGATTTGCCAATGATCAAATCAATATCGAAGGAAAAAAGGTTTTAAAAAAGAAAGAGCTATGAACATGAACATCTGTCAAAAATAATCGTACAACATGCAGGTCCAAAGCCCAAAGAAAAAAACCCCGATACGAGTAATCAACTAACTAAAAAAGTGCTCAATACAAAAGTAGAGCAGACATAGTCAAACCTAGAGAGCCAGACAAACCTACCAAGGTTTCACCTAAGCGGATCGTCCCCTGACGATCCGCTTAGGTGAAACCTTGGTAGGTTTGTCTGGCTCTCTAGGTTTGACTATATATATATATATATATATATATATATATATATATATATATATATATATATATATATATATATATATATTATAGGCATGTGTGGTTAAAACATTTGCTTTCTGATCATGAGGCCCAGAATCTCGCCAATCAATTTATCAAAATGCTGATTTCTTGATGTTATTGGTTTGGGGAGGCATTCTCAACATGTGGTACCTTTGGAAAGTGCCCAAGAATGATATCACAAGTGGACCCAAGCCTTGTGAGTGAAATTGAGCAGACAGAAATTTTTGTTATGGCACAAAGTCACAAGTCATCGTGACCGAGGGTTTGAGCATACTGGCATTTTTCACATTGTTGATAATGTCAGATGACATGCTCTCTCCCAGAAACTGTAACTAATGTTCACTCATCATAGTCACAATATAAATCACATGTGAGCAAGTGGGTGCCAAACAAACACAAGCATGCCTGAGCAGACGTCTGTAACAGGGACTGGCTAACTGCTCTAGCAAATGGGTGTGCTCAGAAAACGAGTAACCAGCCATTAGATACATTCATATATACCATGTGTGGCATAAATATTTACCCATTATTTAAATATAAGCTGAAATGTACATATTTGCAAAAAAATAGTTTCACATTTTGCATAAAGTTTCTCAATTTCTTTTGTTTTATTGTTTACATTTTAATTAAACATGGTGGCTTAAAGAAAACGTGGTCCAATTGTTGCATTGAAAATGGCTGGTATGAAGAATTGAGAGTTGAAAAAAACGGTTGAATGTGTGCAGAAAAACTGTTTTTAAATGTGTAGAAAATGTTTCAAGGGGAGCAACCAACCTCGGGAAATCCAATTCTTGGAAGAAGCCGTTCAGCTTGTACCAGGAGAATCATTGAAGCCATCAAGAAGAGAGTGAAGAGTAATTCATGAAGAAGCATAAGGAAGATGGCAAAAGAATAGGATATTTTGGATATATCACTAAGTAGGATTGTGAATAAAGATTTAGAGCTAAAACCATACAAGACCTAACAACAACTGCTTCCAATTGCCCAGAAGCAAAAACAAATTGAAAAGAGAGAAAATGTTGGAGGAGATGCAGCATGCTACAAAGAAAGTCTTTTTTCAATCAGACAAGTAGCTTTAATGTTGAGGCTGTGGTCAACTGCCAAAATAATAGGGTTTATGGTACTACCAAAAGTGTCAGTACACATTCCAAGCAACAGAAACTAACTGGTGTCATGCTTTGGACTGCCGTTGCCTCTGATAATACAAAATCATCCTTGGGGTTCATCTAAAAAGGAGTGAAAGTGAATAGCAAAGTTTACCAGCAAATATTGGAAAAATATGTGTTGCCCTGGTTGTGACCGATATTTGGAAGTCACTATATCTTCACTGAAGATGGAGCGCCAAGAATGGTGCAAGAGACATTCACCTGGATTTTTTTTTACAAATTAATTTGGGTTCCATCATGCCTTAATATTAATCCTGTGGAATTTGTGATAGGGAAAATATTGGAGAGCAATGTTTCATGTATATCATACTCAAGCATGTCAAACCTGAAAGAAGGTCTTATGACATCATGGTGAAGAAGGATATTGAGAAAAGAATGATGGTGAAAGCAAAGGGGGGAACATTTTGAATATATATATATATATATATATATATATATATATATATATATAAAAAATATTGTCAATATATTGAACAATGAACCTGTAATCTTTCATTAGCCAAAGCCAAAAAACTGGGTAAATGTATATGATGCACCTGTTATAAATAAAAGAAAAGAGAAAAGGATTTTGTCCCTTGAGAAAATTTATCAACTTTATCTTGCCTTGATAAAGCAAAACATGTTGGCATAAAAAGATATCTCTTTTTTTTTACACACAGATATATAATAGCTGGCCACTTGTATTTGAGGATACCCGTCTATTAGGGTGGCTAGCCAGTCCCTCTTGCAGACACTCACTCAGGCACATTTGTGTTTGTTCAACACCCAAAGAGCCCACCTGTGGTTTATACTGCAACTATGCTGAGTAGACCTTAGTTACAGTTTCCGAGAGAGAGCGTGTTATTTAGCGTGATCAACAATTTGAACAAGACCAGCAAACTCTAGCCATCAACCACAATGACCTGTGGCTTGATGCTAGCACAGCTATCAACAGCCCACAAGAGTTCCAGCTACCAAAGGCTTGGGTTAAACCATGGTGTGGTTTTCAAGCACTTTCCAAAGGTGCCGCACACTGGGATCGAACCCTCCAGTCCAATAACATCAGGAAGTCACCTTCAAGGCAAGTTGATCATGGTGAGATTTGAACCCGGGTCTCATAGTCAGAAAGCGAATGTTCTAACCACTCTGCCATACACCCATACATTATATATACAATATATATACATATATGTTATGTAAACATGCAAAATTAATTATCTACTTCATGGGTGAATAGCATAAAAATGTGTTACATGTATGAGGAAAGTCTTTCTTGAATGTTCAGATATGGTAACCTTAAGAATAGAGAGAGAGATATGATGAATATAACACCAATCAGCCAAGTGACAAACTTTATATTTGTATTAATTCTATATATAATTTTGGGAACAGGTAGAGGTGGTTTTTCTTTGGATTTTTTTTTAGGTGGTTTTTCAATGTTGAAACATTTTTAACAGGTATATTAATTTGATATCTAAGTTAACCATAATCTTGTTTTCCATGTATAGGTTTCATATCCTCTGGATTAAGTCACCAAAATATTTAACATGTTGGATTGATGGTGCCTAAGAATGGACTAGGGATTTTTGCAATTACTTTAGCTAAGTTATGGGATGCACTATTGATACTGAATGTGAACTTGTTCACTTATGAAAAGGCTTGTTCACAGATTTCCTTTGGACTGGATTTGAAGTAGGATTGGTAGGTTTAGCTTCAGAGAGGCAAAAAAAGTTGTTCCTTGTGTCCACATTTGTGACATAAGTGACATTTGTTTTTTTTGTATGGACAGGAATGAGAATTATTCCAATTACCGAAATACCAACATGCAAAAGGAGGAGTTTTCTTTGATACATGTGATGAATTCTTTGCTTGGAAGCTGCTGGTTGTGGAAGCCTTATTGTGTCTTTTTTAAGACTTAAAAGCCTTTCACATTCTGCCGTGGGAGCTTTCAGTTATACTTTTGCCCTGCTCCAGTTTGGATAATAGCCATGTGTGCACATCAGAGTCATTTGGAGATTTAAGGCCAGCATTGAAGATGAGACATTTAAATTGGTCTTCAGTGAGAGTCTGAAGCTGGAATTTCTCACATTCATGGTCCACATAGCTTGCAGAAGTTATATAGTCATCCACCTCGCTTTTTGCTATCTTCAAACAGTTGAATCTGATGTGAAAAAGAAACTGCTGAATACTGAAAATTTCAGTTAACTGGTCAACAGTTTCTGTGAACGTTAAATTTGAAGGCAATTTGGGCAGAATAAAATTTACGAAACGTTTGTATTCTTTAGTTCCTAATTTACGGAGCAAAAGTCTTTTTTTCTACATGTCATCTTTGTGTGAAGAATCATATTCAAAAGTGTCCCTCCAACTTTGAAACCAAAAGAGAAAAATGACATTATTAGATGGATTATACTCAAATGGCAAAATAGAGTTTGCCAGAAAATCAACAACTGCTTTCGGTCTAATTTCCCAAGTTCTGAGCAGCCAGTTGAATTTGAAATTGCTGAGTTGCAGCTGTTATTAAATTCACTTGAGATTTCTCAAACTGTTCTTGCTGTTGATGCAAAGTCTTAACTTGTCTGACAAAACAGCTATGTTTTTTTTTCTGAGAGGAAAAGATAAGTGAAAAAAATTCAAGATTAAATTCCACTCACGAAAACAGGTTAAATAAAAAAAAATAACCCTCGTTGACAAATCTGTTGTATCACTCGTTCTAATGACTATTTTTTAATGTGTAACTTGGAGCAAGGAAAACAAGGACTGACAGAGAGAAAACAGACACATGTAGAAACAATAATAGATCTATTTGGTTGCCAGGTTACATCTTTCTACCCCAGCCAGACCCCCCACCCCCGGAGAGTTATTTCACTTTTGTCCTTAACAGAAAACCTTTTTAAATTTTGTGTGGTCAAATCTATTGTTTTTGGTTAAGGTGGTAAGATTGTCTACTTTTCTTATTTCAGTTGAAAATTTTAAGCGGAGATTTAAAAAGCTCCCTCACTTTCTGATATAAAAGTGTGTGTGTGTGTGTGTGTGTGTTCCTATAAATAGCTCATCCACCCATTGACAAGTCATTTTCCATCTTGTGGGGGTGACATACCACCCTTCTCAGCAGCATAAAAGCTAGTTTAGGTGCCATCCACATGGCAGGTTGTACTGGGTTATATGCTACCAGTAGCAGGCCTGACCTGACTGAAACTACATCAGGAATTTAAAAAAAAAAAAAAAAAAAAAAAAATTACAGCTTTGGTTCTGTATTTCACTGAGACTTGCTGCATATTTTATTAGTAACTGTTTACATAACTAATATACTATCAAAGTCCTCTTTAGATGTCCTTGTTCTGTTTCAGAATAAGCACAATATGAAATCTATAAGAATTAATACAATTAAAAAGTATACACGTTCATTTTTAAGTGGATTTCACTATAACAAGAATCTTTGTATTTTATTTTATAAAATAGACAGAAATAAACATCCACACATAAAAATCGTGTTGTAAAATAACTGTACTTCCAAGACAGCTGCATTATATATGGTCTTGTATTTGGCTGTTCGATTGAACAAAGGCTTAGTTGCCAAGAAACGCACTCGCCAAATAACTGCCTCTTAAAACTGTCCATTCTTTCTTATCAATCACTTTATCATCTCTGCCCACAGAATTATCTCACCTAGATTCTGCTTAAATAAGACCTATGATCACTCCAAAACAAATATGCTGAAATACCAAGAACAATATAAATATAAATACAGTACATTACTAATACAAGTGCATCTTAGTATTAAAAGAGAAGAATGAGTGTGCAGAGTTCTGAAATTTTAAGTACCAAGTGAGTAATATTTATTACTATGCTCAGCTTAAAACAAAATCACCAATGGCGTTGTGGGGAGGCTTTCTTTTATTTGTCCTTTATCTTTCTCCTCTCGGCTCTGCTTTATTTATTTTTTTTTTTTTTACTATTCTAGTAGAAAGAACTTTACAAGTACTAGCCTGGTTAGGAGTAGAAAAGCTTTAAAATGGAAACTAAATGTGAATTTCTGGGATGAGGAGTTATTTATACAAAAAACTGTTGTTCTCATCTTTTTGATTGTCATCACATTACAGTTTTGTGCCCTCTGACCTTCATCAACTACTTATCAATCTGTGTAACCTTCAGGGGGATTTCATACTGAACCCCCCCTTTTTTTTTAATCTAAGTAGATTGTTCTACTGCCCATCAATAGGGATATTTCATCTAGTTCTTATTTAGTATTGCTCACCCCATTTCCAGTGAGTTCAAGTACACACTTTCCAACATAAGGATTTTGACTTGCAATTAAGAGGTCACCAAATTCATGAACCAATGCTTTAAGCCACTAAGTTATTATCTTGTGGGACAATTCTGAGTGAACTTGGAGTCTTAAACCTAACCTGCCTTCCGATGAGTGCTGCTGCTGCTTGTAAGGCTGGAGAGCACAACGGCCAAAATGTGATAACTGCAACAAAGATGGATCAATAACGTAAATTCATAGACAATGTCTTGTACTTTTGTAAGACGAGAATACTTGAGATTCTCAGTTGAAATTAAATTTCCAAATTTTTTCTCTGAACCAATGTGAACATGTTACAATGCTAATTGGTTAGGATTTTTTACTCTCATTTCACATCAGATTGTGTTGGTTTAGATTCTGTTAATGAGTATTACCAACTTAACACACAATTTCCAGATTGGCTGACTTTTGAAAGCCCAGTACTACTAAATTTTAAATCTTGCTACTTGCAATACATTTTTCTTTTAGCTGGGCTAACTTTGAGAAAATCAATTCAAAAGTTGTGTTAGGTTTTGAAATGAACCCGAACTTGGCATTCAGTATACAAATTCAGGTCTGTTATCATCATGTCTGCATCATGTAAAAAATCAATAAGGATCTTTGTTTTTAAAGTAAAACTATTATATCTTGTCCACCAAAATTTATATGGGTCATGAGACATGACTTCTCCTTTTGCTAAATAAAAAAACAAAAAAAAACAAAAAAACACACACACACACACACACACACGAAGTAAAAGAGGTTAATGTTTACACAGACAGTATAGCATATCAATATTTGTACTTAGGATAACTCCACAATCTTCTATATGCTATGTCCCTTCAGGACATTGGCAATCACGGCTCTTCACAATTTCCTGTCTTTTGTAGCACTTAGTAAATTTTGTCTTTTTGCTAATCACTGTTCTGACATCCATTTACACAAGCTTATTAGGTAGGTTATGTGCTGTTTTCCTCTGTCTCTCTTGCCTTCAATATGTCCTATGAGTATCAAATTTTCCAAGCCTTTTTTTTTTTTTATTATGTGCCTTAAGTATAAATATTCTTTTTGTTTCCATTTTCTCTAAAAATTCATCATTGCTTATATGTTCAAGTCCATGGTATTCTGAAGTCCGTTCTTCATATGTGAAGAGATTTCCATTATTGACTGCCACATAGGAGAATCAATATTACATAACATAACTCAATAATACTATGATAATAAAAAATGTAAAGAAGTGGAATTTTTTATTCAATCAAATATGCTATTTTTGATCAATTATAAAGATATATTATTGTCCACTACTAATTCTTTAGCAAAATTTTTCTGATTGTTATACAATACCATTTTTATTTAACAAGAATCACACTCTAAGGGGAAAGGTTTCACGTCCCACAACACATCCTACATGGATATCTGAATAAAACTCATGTAGAAACATTTTTGTTAACGTCTTTATGAATTTAAGCACAGTACTAAATTGGGAGATAGGTTTCATCATTTTACAGTTGAAACAGCTAGATGTTACTGTAAGTTCTATGCGTGCTAACAGTTTCTTTTCTTGCACTTCTCGCTTGTGGAACTCTTTCAGGTTCTTGCATTCCAGTCAGCTTTGATCTTCAAAAATCTAAATGAAATGTCAATCATGGTCTTCTGCTTTCTTAGTTCCTGTTCTCTCTCCTTAATAGTGTTTTCCTCCCCCTCTCTCCTTAATAGTGTTTTCCTCCCCCTCTCTCCTTAATAGTGTTTTCCTCCCCCTCTCTCCTTAATAGTGTTTTCCTCCCCCTCACACTCTAGTAACCTTTTGCATCTTAGTGGTTAGTGGTTTTAATGCCTTGTATGGGGTGAAATTAAAAAAATATACTTCAGAATCAGTAATTGGAGCAGATAAATCACAAGACGGAATTTACAATACAATCATTATATCAATTTATGAGGAAATAAAACTGAATTGTTTGAAAATGAAAAAATAAATAAAATATTAAATAAACGAAAACAAAACAGCAAACAGAATTAATAGATCCTTTGAGAAGGATCATCATTATTTTCAAATGCAACCAACCAGGAACAAAATATGTTTTTGTATATTTTCATAATTTTCATGGCGATTAAAAAAGTAAAAAAAAATTCTTGTTTATACAAGAATTTTTTAACAATTTTCTCTAGCAGATTTAGTCTTTAATCTTCTTTCAATTTTATTGATTCCATAAAATCGAGGTTCAAACATATTGTCACATTGTAGAGTTATTAAAAAAAATGGGGGGGAGGGGGAGAATAGACTTATGTATTACAAGGAGGCACGGCGGAATAATGGGTAGCCCCTCGGATTCATGAGTCAGATCCATTACATTCACTTACGTACAAATACCGTTTGGAAAGCTATGAATCCTCTTCTTCCCTCCAGCTATGGGTAAATAGCAGGACAGACAACTAGTCTATGAGAAAATAACTCTGAATTCAAAACTGTATGTAGCCCTGGCATAGCACATACTATACAGCTAAAGAAAGGATTGCTCATATTGGTTCGATGATCCTGGCTACAGTTGAATAATGATTATGCATTACAATATTTGTGAACAGGAAGAAAATGTGGCACTATATCTCATATAAAAAGAGTAATAATAATGTAAAAGTATCTTGATTTTTCTGTTGGAATTTACAAGTCTATAAAACTTATTAATGTGTTCGATAGAAAGGGGGGAGAGGGAGAAGGGAGAGAGAGGCCTTGTTGTTGAACGTAGTTTATCATCTTACTCAAGACGCAGATGTAGTTTAACGTCATATCCAGGACAGTGGGGAGGATTGAGGAAAGAACAAAAAAAAAAGAAAAAAAAAAAAAAAAGAAAAGAAACAGAGTTGAAGATGGAAGATGGAGATTAACATTGAATATATAGTAAAATATTGAAATCATAGAAGCAGTTTATTCACAACATGTTTAGTGTTTGAAGAAAATAATTCCAACTAGAATTTATTCCTGAACTGAAGATAAAAAAAAAAAAAAATTCTGAATAGTCTTAGTAGCTGTCCAAGCTATTAACCATTATCTTTCTATTTCCACATTCTTCAAACTTTCAAGTGTGTAATCTATATGAACCCCCCCCCCACAAAAAAAAACAGGCCTTTCTTTCTTTCCCAGGTAGTCTACCAATCTTATTTCTATTATTGAAATTCTTCCTTCAGAGATTGTATATCTGATGAAGGCTAAGGGATGGATTGGTCGAAATGTGATAATGTGAAAAGTAACAAAATAAGTAAGAATAACAACAGACATTTTTGGAATGATAATGATCCATCTGAAAATTCCAGAATGTAATTCTTTGATCCTTGCTATTTCATATTTATATTCTATATTAAAAAAGCTAAAAAATTTCACGAAAACAATAAAAAAAAAAAAAAAGTCTTGCTACAAAGTAACAATGAAACATTTATCCATTTTATAATTTCAATGCATTTTTTATAAATGATTTATAATGAACAAAAGACATGTGAATGCTAAAAATATGAAAAAATTCCTTTATATAATGACATCATTTGGTGCAAAAGTTATAATATCCAAAACCTTATTATACTCACAGAAGAATACAAAGGAAAGAATTTAGATTGAAAACGCTAAATGCCATTAAACAACATGGTAATAAATTTATGCCAAGTAAAGGCCTAACCACGACACAGCTTGCATCTCTGACCGGAGGTAAATATATCAGTCTGAACTTATCAGTAAATTACAATTACACAGTAAGTTTTTTTGCAAGAGACTTAGCAATACTCAATACTTAGCGAATTAACAACTTTACCTAATACCAGGAATCTTATTTATTATTGATCAGGAAGCAAAAAAAAAAGTCCCTCTTGTATAAATCAATAAGAAAGGGATTCCAACTTAAACAAAAAATACACATCAATGAAGCACAAAAATAATATAAAAACAAAAAATAATTAGACAAAATGAAATTCAGAAGTCTTATTCCACAATTTTTTATCATATTTACAAACTTTCACTCCCACATGCACACACACGTGCTGGGTATGACGATAAACTACAGCCGCATCCTGGGTAAGACGATAAACTACGTCCAACAGCAAGGTCTCTGATCAGGTGATTTTGAGGGGTGTGGAACCACCTCTCAATTGCTGGTGTTCCCAGGTCCACCTAGACCCAGGGTGGTAGCAGCTGTCAGGGTCCCAGCTATGGGCAAATAGTTATCCGCCACCCCAAATTGGGGTCAAAACATGTGAAAATAGGTTTTAATACCAGCAAAACATTTTTGAAAAAAAAATAAATAAATAAAAAAGCAAATATTACCAGCTGTACATATTTAAAGGATAATTATTCCCAGAAATAGATTTTTGAAGAAAAAATAAAATATTACCAATAACAATTTTGTCGACATTAAATAACCCATTGAGGTTGATATGCCGTAAAACAAAACAGACCAGACTCTCTCTCTCTCACACAGTCTTTACTTCCTGGAATATGAAGAAAATACACATGTTACCGGTCTGAAACTTTAAAAACTTCAAAACTTATTTTGCTCATTCTTCAGTTTTGCTTTAGGAAACAAACTATTCTTGAAACATATTTGACAATTCCATGCTCTCATTTCAGACTAAAATTATAGATTTTGGAAATTCAAAGAAATTTGTTAACAAATTTCTACAAGCTTTTAGCTTCTTGCATAGTTCAAGTCATAATTTAGAACTAACATACTTGCCTTCAGTTAGAGACAAGTGGTATGATTGCTGAGTGTTAACATAGCATTGCATAGGAGACAATTATATTTATTGATCAAATTTAGTCCTATGAGGATTTAAAAAATAAAATAAAACAGTTAGGGTCTGCAAAAATTTAAAACATCTAGGATATCAGGAAAATCATCACATAGTTTAAGTAGACTGATTTTTGAATGAAATAAGGTACACAAATCCAATAAGTAAGTTTCTTATAAAATAAGAGGCCTGATCAAAAAGTATCAGGACTGTCAGCTAGAGTATGCAGAATGAAGCAACCTGGCACAGATAGACCTTGAACTCTATCATGAATACACACAATGTTCTCACTCACTTCTGCTATTTATAGCAGTGCTTGGAAGGAAAGTGTGCAGAGTGTGGTCAGCTCACCACAGAGGTTCCATCAATGACCATGGTTTGTGCAGCAATCTTTGGTCAAACAATATTACCTAGGCCCAACAACCACTATATTTTCCCAGATTTTTGCCCCTTGCAAGTTTTTCCTCTTCAAAACATCAAATTTCCACTTGAAAGATACAGGATTTGAAGATGTTGAAGCAATCCAAGAGAATGTGACAAGGCAGTTCCCGGAATGTGTCCATCAATGGAAACAACGCAGGATAAAGTGTGTGGCTTTAGAAGGGGAAAGATTTGATGGAGATTAAATGCCAAATTGCTACAGGTGCTGCAGTTTTAGAGCACCAGTCCTGATACTTTTTGATCAGCTGTCATACATTTAAGCTTGGAATCTAACGAGTTTTTCATTAAACATTAAAATACTTTGTTTGATAGTTAACATTAAAATTACCAAAATAAGTATCATCTATTGTTTTCATCATAAATTTCAGAAATTTATTGCTTGTCAAAAAACTATGTGGCAAGTTTTCAGAAGTGATCATTACCTTAGATAATTAAATGACCAAATACAAAGGTGTTAAAAAAAAAAAGAAAGGATTTAAAAATATATTTTTATTCACAAATTATCCTTGATTACTTATAGTCTTTGCTCCAAAGAAAAACGACTGTTTTACACATTATATCCAATAGAAACAAATGTTTCTAAATTAGTGAAATAATTCAGATAGTTTGTATGAATGTCCTGTGCCGTGGCTGTTGTCTAAGCAGCAATTATAAATATAAATACATGCTCATTTAGAGACGGTTGCAAATTGTAGAGCACCAAGTAATGTGCTGGCTTGTTTATACAAAGGAATTTATGATAAATTCAAATACATTCAGTTTAAACAAGTTAACGAGCTAATTAGCAATCCCTTGTTTCTGAAGTTGTCATTAATTTGCCAATTTTGAAGACAAGGGTTTCTGCAGGAATACATGTGAAGCATTGATCTTGCTCCCTTTCTCGTTGACTACCAAGTAGTATTAGTAATAAGGTTATTGTTAAGATAACTGGAGATGGGGTAAACTAAAAGTACATTTCAATTTAGGATTTCCACCAACGCTAGGGCACATTAATATCACAGGGAGTTGGCAGTAAAAAAGTTATTTTATTCCACTATTCCATTTCTCTACCTTTTTCAAATCCTAAAGCAAATTATCATCGTTAAATAAAGCATTCCTCAAAGTCATCTTATTATATATAGAAGTGGACATTGAGGTCAACACCCAGCAGCGACAGTCTGTTTCATGCTTAAATGTAATCTTCAGGCTATGAAGATTGTGTTTAAGCTTTATATTTACATACGCTCTATCCCTGATATTGAGCACTTTAACCTATAAATATAGCACTCCTTAAAATTATATTTTTATTGTGTGTGTGTGTGTGTGTGTGTGTGTATGTGCACACATTTTGCTAAAAGAAGCAAAAACTTTAATTGATTGCTCAATGTTAAAAATCTGATTCTGGAAAGTTCTCAGCTTGACCCTCTTCCAAAAAATTAACAAAGTGACTAAACATCAGATTTTCTTTAGGAAGGGCTGCTTGGTTGGACTAAATTCTTCAGCACACACTCATATAATGTCTGTGAAAACTTATTTTAAATATAATTTTATTTTATGAATTTTACTGTTTTTTCTTGCTATTATAAAATAAAAGATTAAAATGTATACAACTTAAAACAAGTGCATAAAATACTTTTTTGTTTGTTTTTTCTTTTGTTTAATGGCATATCAACACCTTATGGGTCATTTAATGCTGATATTTAATATAATTTTCTTGAGAGCATTAGTAATTTACTTTTTTTTACAAAAATGTATTGCTGGTAATTTTCTTTTTACTATGACAATGTATTGCTAGCCCCTTCACCATAAAATGTATTTCTACACTTTTATAGTGTTCTGATTCCAATTTTGGGGGTTCACTATTTGGACATAGCCAGGACAAGTCATAAAATACAAAAAATCATCTGCCACATAAAATATCATTTCATGCAACACTAGTTATAATAATCCAAATATAACCATTTCAATTACATGGGATAATTCCTCTACCAAAAGTAAAAGGTGGTTGGTAAAGGGATCATAATTTTGTAAACCATGTTAAAAAAAAAAAAATAAAAAAAAAAAATAATTTCATTATATTTTTATAACTTAAATATTTAAGCATTTAAATTTTTCAGTGAACCTACACAATATAAGGTAAAAATAAATAATAGCTCAATTAAATTCCCTTTAGTCTGACTATAGCTAAATCTATTTTACACTATCATTTTAAGATGCACAATTCATGACCAAGGCTTCACAGTTGTTTGGTTAGAAAAAAATCTCATCTATGCTTTTCACAGGCTAATGTATTTGTATAAAGCAAGAAAGCACATTTAACTTTCTTTCTCTCCCTACTATCAAGTACAAATTGATCCTTATCAGATCATAAACCTTTAATTATGACCTACTCCTTCTTAACCTAACAAGTCATCTGGTGGGGTGCTGGCAGACTTGATAACTAACAAATATCATGGAGGAACAGATCAAAGGCAGAAAAAAAAAGAAGAAACACACACACACACACACACACACACACACAGAGGTTACAAGAGATCATAAATAGATTTTAAATAGAGTAGCTAAGTAAATATAAAAATATGACACTAGAGAATAAAAAAAAAAATATTTCTGTCTGCTAATTTACAAGGCCAAAAGCTTTGATAGTATTTCATAACATTTTTATGTGTAACATTATTAGAACATTGGGCATTGATAAATAATGTGCAATTATGTTGTAATTGAAAGCTAAGAGAGCTTAAATATGCATGCAAAAATGATTTGAATGATGTGATGGAAAATGGTCCCAAAACTTCAGAGAAACCACAGTAATCTTCTAAATATTAATTTGAAATATTTCAAATCATTTATAAGCAACTGACAAGAAAACAGTTTAATAAATGAATTCTGTTTTAATTCAATCACAAAATTAAACTTAGAAATATCTGGCTTAATCATCTTCAACAGATTATTTTTATTTTTTATAATTTGAGATGAAAAATGTGTTCTTACAAAGTAATAAGGATCAATCAGATTGATAAATAAAATTAATTTCTTTTTACAGAAAGTGCTTAGTCAGGACACAAAACTGAACAGATATTTCAAGAGCCAGGGGAAAAATCCGTTTTTAAAGGCACTATTCAACTTTGCTTGGTAATCGATGCACTTTGTGACTGAGAGGTCTAACACACGTCAGATCTAATGGTTTTCTCTAGGGGGACACAAATTCAAATCTTGCTCAAGAGCATATATTTTTTCTTTATTAAGATTTCTGGAATATTCAAACTGGTAAACAAAATTAAAAAATATATACTGTTTAATAAATAACTGGAGTGTCTACTCAAATACAGCTATCAACTAAAAATAACATTTAAATAATAAAATATGTCAGATTAATAAATAAAAAAATCCATCACTATCTCTCTTATATATATATATATATATATATATATAATAGCTGACCACTTGTATTCAAAGATACCTGTCTATTAGGGTGGCTAGCCAATCCCTATTGCAGATGCTTGCTCAGGCGCATTTTGTGTTTGCTCAACACCCACAGAGTCCACCTGTGGTTTATACTGCAACTATGCTGAGCAGATCTTATTTACAGTTTCTAGGAGAGAGCATGTTATCTAGCGTGATCAACAATCTGAACAAGGCCAAAACACTCAAACCCTGGGTCATGATGACTTGTGACTTTGTGCCAGCACACTTATTGACAGCCCCCAAGGGTTCTGCCTACCCAATTTCACTCACAAGACTTGGGTCAACCCATGGTATGGTTTTCAGGCACTTTCCAAAAGATGCAGCATGCTGGGATTGTCCCCCTCTCCAGACTGATAACACCAGGAAGTCTACTTCCTGACAAACCAACTATGGTGAGATTTGAACCCAGGTCTCATGGTCAGAAAGCAAATGTTCTAACGCACATACATACACCAAGATGAAATAATTCAAACAAGCAGCGCTCAACTAATGTTACTAAAATAGAATGAGTTAAAAGATGGATATGTTATTGTACCCAGTCTGTTCCTTATGGACTACTATTTTTCAAGAAGCTAGACTATTTCTTTATAATCAGAATCAAATTGAAGAATTTTTCAATCCCATTATTTCTTAGAACAAAGAATTCTTCAGGAAGTGAACAGACAACTTTCATCCAAGGTTGAATCATTGCCTAGAAGCAAGAAAGGATTATTTTGATTTAAGTTTTCTTTTCATTAGGTTTACTGAGAGAAAAAAAAATTATGTTATTTTAGCAAACAAAAAAACAAAAACAAAAACAAAAAAACAACCACAAAGCTGTTAATGATCAAAGCATCCTTTCCAGGATAAAAAAAAGAGTTGCATTTTTAATTGTCATACAATTGATAAACCCAAATTCAAAATAACCCAATCTTTGAATGCAACAAGTTTACAATGAGGGGTGACCATTTAGTTTCAATAGGATTAATCATAGTAACATAACAGAAGAATATATTCTGAGGCAACTTTAGACTGGATATTTCTTTTAATGCTATGTTCCTTCATGATGTAAACAATCCAGACTCCACAGGTTTATCTTAATTATCTGTGAACTGCTATGCATTCTTGACAAAGATAGGTTTCTACATTGCCTTATCAACAATTTGAAGTTCAGAATTTTCTCTTGGAAAGCCCATTCTACCCTGCTATTTAACCCATAGCTGGAGCAGAAGAGATGAATTTATGCCTTTCCGAAGAGTATTTGTGCAAAAGTGATATTAATAGAGACCACATGATTTTAACATGTGGTCTCTATTAATATCACTTTTGGGAAGTAGAAAAAGCAAGGAAGATTTTTTGCTAATAAAAACAAGCCTTGAACTTTTACAAATATTGAAAGAACAACAAATCTATAAAATTCAAAGTTATTAAAATGAATTAGAATTTTAATTGCTTCTCTATAATATCCCAAACCAAATAATGCTGTCAAAAACAAAAATGCCTAATTCATAATTTATCTAAGATCAATATTGATATTGGTTTTTAATGTAGCAAGTCCCCAGGACCCACAGGACTGATGGGTCCCTGGGAAATTCAATGGGTCTCAACTAAATTTTATTAATGTGTTGAACTAATAGGTGTTAAACTGCAGGAGTTAAGACTACATTTTTTTTTCAATTGAATCCATAAATTTAAAACAAAAACAGTATTTACACTTAATCACAGTTCAATTAAAAAACATGAGAATTATGGCAGAATGAAAGTTTTTTTAAAATTAAATACAAAAATTAAATACAAAACATAGTTCAGTTAGGAAACAGTATTTTGAAAATGATAAAGTTCTTTTTAATTAAATTAAGAGATTCAAAACAAAAAACATTATCGACACTTAACCATAGTTCAATTAAGAAACTATATTTTTTTTTAGTATTATCACAAAGTTTTTGTTTTTTTTAAATTGAAAGAACAAAATTTGTGTTGTTTTTTTTTTTTAAAAAAACTAACTAAATAAATTGGATGTGTTGACTATATCTTCGGTTATAACTGAAGTTTTGGTGAAGGTCAGAGAGGAACAGGGAACAGGAGAGATGGGGAATACATTTTTATTGTCTAGGAGAGGGAAACATCAAAAACTAGTTTATTCTGAATTTTTTTTTTTTTTTTCTTAAGACAAAATTTATATTTTTCACTGATTTTCTTACTATAATGATTAATATGTTTTTACATGCATCCATGCAGTTCTACAAGAATTCTGGTTTTATGGTCAGTCTAGATTTCATGTTCAAAGCAAGGGTTAGCAAACTTCGAAAGAAATAATAAATAAATTTTTTTTTAAATTTAAAAAAATGAACCAAGAAAGATTCTGGTAAAGCAACATTGATTCCATGCCCTCCACGTGAAAGAAAGAAGGAAGGAAAGAGCAAGTGAAAGAAAGAAGGAGGGAAAGAGCAAGTGAAAGAAAGAAGGAAGGAAAGAGCAAGTGAAAGAAAGAAGGAAGGAAAGAGCAAGTGAAAGAAAGAAGGAAGGAAAGAGCAAGTGAAAGAAAGAAGGAAGGAAAGAGCAAGTGAAAGAAAGAAGGAAGGAAAGAGCAAGTGAAAGAAAGAAGGAAGGAAAGAGCAAGTGAAAGAAAGAAGGAGGGAAAGAGCAAGTGAAAGAAAGAAGGAGGGAAAGAGCAAGTGAAAGAAAGAAGGAGGGAAAGAGCAAGTGAAAGAAAGAAGGAGGGAAAGAGCAAGTGAAAGAAAGAAGGAGGGAAAGAGCAAGTGAAAGAAAGAAGGAGGGAAAGAGCAAGTGAAAGAAAGAAGGAGGGAAAGAGCAAGTGAAAGAAAGAAGGAAGGAAAGAGCAAGTGAAAGAAAGAAGGAGGGAAAGAGCAAGTGAAAGAAAGAAGGAGGGAAAGAGCAAGTGAAAGAAAGAAGGAGGGAAAGAGCAAGTGAAAGAAAGAAGGAAGGAAAGAGCAAGTGAAAGAAAGAAGGAAGGAAAGAGCAAGTGAAAGAAAGAAGGAGGGAAAGAGCAAGTGAAAGAAAGAAGGAAGGAAAGAGCAAGTGAAAGAAAGGAAGAACTGGTCAAAAGTATTTGAACGAACATCAAATGATTAATGCGTGTTTGTTATTTAAAATTACAAAACTTATTGGCCTCCCTACAGTCCGTACCAACCCGTACATAAAAATTTCTTTTGTGTGAAGACATTTTTTGAGCCCTGTTAAATGTTATTTGAACGGTGAGCCGAGTGTTAAATATAATTGTTTCCACTTGTTAAAACGTTTTGAACTCAGTAAGTATGCTAATGACAAAAAAAAAAAAAAAAAAAAAAATGAAATAACTGTGTACTAAAATTTGCATTTGGTTACAGAAAGAATATATTAGTTACATTTTTAATTAATGTCTTTTTTATTTTTTTACCAACATCAAATAACTTTTAACTCTCTTATAACTGTTATGGGTTGGTTTTGTGCAATATATCACTTTTCTTGGGAAAGTTACTGTGTCCCTTAAGATTTTTATGTGTCAAGAGTGCAGGACTTGCACCTATTAGCATCTCTGAAGGTGATACATATCCCTAGATATGGAGGGTTTATTATTTAAAATTACAAAACATATTGACCTCCCTACAATCTCTACCAACTCATACAGGAAAATTTCTTTTGTGTGAAGACATTTTTTTGAGCCCTGTTAAATGTTATTTGAACAGTGAACTGAATGTTAAGTACAAAAGGTCTCCACTTGTTAGTTAAAATGTTTTGCACTCATATTTTTTAAAAGTACATTAACAAAAAAAAAAAATTACAAAATATGAACAAAAAATAAAATAACTATATTCATTTGACAAATGATTGGTGTTCAGTACATAAGGAATATATTTGTTACATTTTAAATTAAACTGATGTTATTACCTAGCCATTAACCAACAACAAATTCCTTTTACAATGTCATGACATATATAGGTGGTGGTGGTGGTATTATTATTATGTAGTAGTAGTATTATAGGTATATTAGTATTAGCCACTAGAAGAATAGCTTGTGTGTCTGCCTTATGGCTGAAATAGTTGTATATTTATCAAAAGCAACAAGACGTGTTTGAGCTTCAAGAATACAAATGCAAATTTTCAAAATACAAAAGGTTCACCCCTTCTCTCCCCCCACCAATATCTGGGAAGAGTGACACAACACAATCTTCTTATTCTTCAATTATTTAGCTTTGTGCCATACTAAATTAAGATCAGTAAATATCAATAGAAGAATAGCATTGTTGTCAAAAATCTGATTATAGAAAGATGAAAAACAAAAACAAGCTGTTATATATCTTCGCCCACAACCAAACTTCCCACCCTCCTACCTATTTAAAATTGTTGTTAATTTGTCCTTGTCTAAATTCTGTCACAAATAATCAGGTCAATACATGTTAAGCAAGTGAAAAGTAAATCATTTGAATAAAGAGGAAATTTTCAACTGGTGAAACATTTTAGAAACTGGATTATTTTATGATCATTTTTCTGTTTATATATCCAAGTAAAACATTGAATTAATAGTCCGGGAACAAACAAACTCCAGATTTAACTTTTAAAACTTTATTTAAAGTTTTATAGTAACTTAAAAATAAAATATACATATATACTGTACTTGCATTTACTTACAATAATTTCGTACTGTACTGGGCGTTTTAGGCCATGAAAAAAAAGTGCTTCAAATTAAAAGACAAATGGCTTTAATGGATGATCCCACCCCTCTTAGTCCATTAAATTGAGATTCCACTGTATATACACATACATGCATACATACAAATATGAGAAGTGTAGCCATGAATAAAACTTGAATCCACAGAAAGTTAAAAGGTCATTTGCACTTATATTCACACAAACAGGTTTTTCTTATATACACCTCACCTTTTTCTTTCTACATGTTAACTGATATGATAAATGTAGAGGAGAAAAAAAATCCTTGTAAACTTAGTAGCATATCTAAAAAAAAGTTTTTTCTTTTTATTAGCACATTGATTATCCTAAGTGGGTCACAATTGGATTATAAGTCATCAGGCTTATAGCCACATCACACTGAAACATTGGTTCTCACCCAATCACCAAAGTAACGTCAAGCCTGGTCAGTACCTAAATGGGTAACCACTTAGGAATACTAGATGCTGTAAGCTTAAATGTGTGGGTTGTGTAATGGGTAATGGCTCAGAATGAGAAATTGGAGAGTCGTATTCGACCCAAATTTCCAGTTGGGTTAGTTACATTAACTTACATACAAATACCCTTGAGACAGATAAGAATCCATCTCTTCCTCCCCCAGCTATAAGTTAAATAATAGAACTTGCATCTGAAAATCATTATCTTGAAAAAAATTATTAATGCAAAATTCACTTGCTTAAAAAAAATTCTTACCAAAAATATTTTGGCTTTAAATAACCAACAAAAGGTTGATAACCCATAAAAAAAAACAAAAAACAAAACAAATCAATCAATGCAAGTAATCAAGGATGAGAATGAAAGGATATTACCTCAATGAACTATTTAATCTCAAGATGTTACTATTCACTTGTGCTTCCAGTTTTTATTATAGTGTCTTACCTGAATTTCTTCTGTGGGGATATACTCCTCTCGGAATTTCTGGCCTTGAAGTCTGTAGAACAAACATGTTTTGCCAACATTTCGGTCACCACGAATAACAATTTTCACTGAAAGAAAAAACAAAAAAAATATATCAAATGTCACTATGAATAAAACTTTTGTTCTTTGCCTACATGACTAATAAAATATATAACATTATTAACTTTTACATTAGCCAGAGTTGGTTGAATGATGAACTTGTGATTATCTTTTAAGAATTTATAAAATATGAAGCTGAAATTAAAAAACAAAAAAACCATTAAAATTAACAAGCTATTGTTTCCTTGTGTTGAAGAGTGAAAAATTTCTGACAAAGAATAAAGTGACAAACATGAAGGAATCAGCACTTTATCATTCAATTTCCTGTTTCAAGACACATCAAGATTTTTCTTCTTAAATTTAAGGATAAGAAAAACAACAAAAAAACAACATCATGGAAATAAAGTAGAAAATGGAAAATCATGGAAAATGGGATTTTTGCTACTAAAAAATATTCTAACAGTAAAACATAAAATTCCTGAGATGGAACTCATCATTATTTTGCATAAAATTGCAATACACAGCAAAGTCAGTCATTTATGCGCAAATGCTACAACATATATTGCTGCAACATGTCATTCTATAAATAACATAGGGTATTTTCCACTACTGATCCCAGTAGTGTGCAAGTGGCATAACCTACTTAATGATATTAATCTGGCCAAACCATTCACCACTGATTGGTGCAGGGTAAATACCCACATGCAATATTAGCATATGAGTAGTATGGCACGTGCAGTCAGGGGGCAGTAAAAATAAAAGTTGTTTGGTTAGTAATTAAATTAGATTTTTAAATGCTAGTTTGATTATCTATCACGATGAATAAACAAAAAGTTAGCAAACTTGGTGAGTGCACACTTTCGGCAAAATACAGAGCTGAAGAGCCAACTTTCTGTGATGATTTTTTATCACGATGGCAATAAATTTTTTTGCAGATTTTGTCAACACATCATAGATGGGACTCTGAGGGACATACTTGTGGATCATCAGAAATCACTGAAGCACAAAAAAAAAATAAAATAAAATAAAAAAATAAAGATGCCTATATAAGTAAGCTATATATTCATATATTTTACTGTTTACTGAACCCTTTATTTTGCTCACTGGAGTAGACTGTTCTAGTTTCAGAGGGAAAAATTAACAGGAGATAACTGATAACTGACATCCATTAAACATGGCACGTGGAACTAGAACAGTCTACCTCTGTGAACAAAATAAAGGGTTCAGTTCGACATTCCAACTAACTGAAGAAGGCCGGAGCGTACAACAGCTGAAACATTGTAATAAATATGGCGACAAAGATGAGAACAATAGTCCGAATAATGTAAATAATGAACCCAACCTCTATTCTGATTTTCTTTTTTAGCTTATAGTACAGAGCTCCTGAAAAGCCAAGAATCCATCTTCTGTTGTCTAAAGTAGTGTTCTTTTATTGGGGGTAAGAAATTTTGTGATTGGTCAAGACTGGTATGAAAACACAAAGAATTACCATATTTTGAGGCCTACTAAAGCTTCCCTGATCTTGATTCTGATTGTCTTTTTTGAGGTACTTGGTTCTCTCCTTCATTGTCATACTAATCATTAAATTGGTTTCAACTGTATTAATTTTGTTGACTTCCCAATAAGATTGTAAAGTGTTATCAAGACAAAATCAGTGAAGATACCCAAGTTGTATCTTTCTCTTGTGAGGAGACATGCTAGCTAGTTATTTATTCTCTTATAAAATCTTTGACCATTTTATTTCTAATTATATAAAGATTTTTGTCTTCGTATTCATAAAAATGTTCGATGTTTGGTCAGATTTTGGGATGTGAATCAAACCAAGAACTTTTCAGCATCTTCTGGAGAATCAAGAAATATTGTCATGGTACTAATAGGTACTAGATCAACACCTCTCAGGTAAACCGAGTAGATGTGGATCTTGTTGGCAAAAGCAGCTGAGGATGAGAGATTATCCATTATGGTTACACTGTATCAGTACACAAAAATCAGATATAGAATATCTTAACAGCAATTCTTTTATGAGAGATTAAACACCAGTGGTAGCAGCCACAACCGATGTAAGGAGTGGTGGTTGCAAATAAAGACAGGGAAGGAAGAATTTTTTTTCATGGTCGTCAGATTCATGCAGACGTGTAGTCAACCAAAAGGCAGAAAGTGGAGAAGGAAGTCAGAGTTTAAAAGGCTAGAGGACACCATGGCAGACAGAGACAGAAGATAAGACAGAAATTTGTTACGTTTCCACTGAAACCAAAGTTGATAAAAACCCAGGAGAGTTTAAGCTTTACTGTTCTGCCACCAAACTACAACTCCTGTGAACCCTTTCCCCTGTTCCATCTCATGACAGTGCATATGTACACCAAAAATATATCAAATGCACCCACTCATCGACAAAATATTTTAAAAACATGGCATGGAGTACAAAGATCAGCTGGCAGACATCTTAAAAAAATAAATAATAAATATACATTTTTTTCTTCACTGGTAACACAACTCTGAGTTTCATGCATAACACAATCAGGTACTGATTGAATACTGTTACATAATGAGAGATATATGTGTGTGTGTGTTTAGGCAGCAACCCCTCATTTATACATGTTTCATAAAAGACAACAGACAAGGTACTGCAATTAAACTTTTAATTTAATTTTTCTCGTGTTCAAACAAGTGTTTCCTTTTCTAGACACAGAGCGTGTAGAAACTGTCCAAATGTTCTGTAATTCCAAGTGGTTTCAACTATACTCTTAGCCATTATCTAGGATGATTTATTATTTTTACATTTTAACTAGATGTGTGGGTTGTATGTATGTATCTAGAGTTACAGTGATGTTTTATTTTCCGAACACAGTCAGCACATTGTGGCTGTATTTGTAGTTAATATTATTGGTGTTGGCTTTTTCTTTTTTTACTACTAAAGCTTCCATTATTTTTTTATAACATGTGGATGAGGTTGTTATGCATATATTTTCTATGTTTCGGATGGAGTTTGGTAAGCTTATGTGTGTGTTTAAATGGGTTCTAATGGAGCTGTGGCCGGATAAGTGTAACATAAGTCATCTGAATAGGCATAGAGTAATGTGACTGATGTAATTATTTAGGAGTTTGGTTTGATCAGGAACACAGTTCCTTAAGGGGCATTTGAACTTGTAAATAATGTTCATTCTTTGTGGTTTTGATTTTGCCAGTGTGTTATTTTTTAGGATAAGGTTAGCTGTTTTAAATTTTTTTTCTAGTAGTTAATTTTTGTTTGGGTCAACTGGAGTAGTGTATTTATTTATGATATTTCTAAGTAAAGATCCATCTTCTTTATAGTTGATGTGCATTTGGCTTTTGTAGAAAATATATTATTTTTGTCTGGGTATTTCGTATCATTATTATGAACTTTGGAAAGAAATAGTCTGATCTGGTGGTCAATGAGGTAGTTAGGAAAACCATTGTTAACTATTGTCAGTTTTGCATTGTTGAGTTCTTTAAGGAAAAGTAGACGAGAGGATGAATTCTTGTGTGCTCTGTTTAGGAAGTTTTTTTTATTTAAAAAAAAAAAAAAAAAAAAAAAAATCACTGCTATTTTGTATCCGAGTGAGCATTCACTCTTAAAATTAAGGTGGCAAGAGTTTCTGCTAGTGGGTTTTTTATACAATGAGGTAGTAAAAGTGTTGTTACTGTATTCTACGAGAATAGTCTAAGAATGGGAGTTTAGTAAAATGTAAAGTTATGGACAGAGTTATTTTTCAAATGTGATTTTGAGAGTATTTATTTCTTTTGTGTGTTTTGCTAAAATAAAAATATCATCTACATAGTGGACATATATTTTAGGTTTACAGACCCGCTTAAATATCAGGTTTTCTACATGGGACATGTAATAATTAGAGAACCATGGGCTAAACAGATTTCCTATATTAACACCATTAGTATGGGTGTAGATGTTGCCATCATGAAAGGGACTTTGGTTGTGCATGCATGTAATAATTTTTTGAGGATATTTGGTTTGATGGATGGAGGTGGAATGGAATTATTTGTGTACACAAAGTTAAAGATAATGTTAAAATGGTTTGATCGACAGGGATGTTTGTGAATAAATTTTCAATGTCAAGTGATGCTAAGATACTTTGGATTGGTTTTGTACTTTTTAGAATTTGGAGGAATTTCTGTGTGGATGTGATGCTGTAATTGGTGGGTAGGTATGGGGTAATGATGTCATTAAGGAATTTTGATAGCTCGTAGATATAGGGTTGGAATCTGGGAAATGATTGGTCATAGCAGGTATCCAAGTTTGTGTATAAATACACGAACCCAGATGATTGGTTGTAGTACATATCTGGGGTTGCAATGTGGTGTATGACACTTGCAGAGTTCTATAGGAAAAAAAAAAAAAGTTCATCGAATAGAGAAATATGCTGGATTGCAGTCAACAGATGCCAATGCCTGTCACCCTGATGTTTGATATCCATTCCCAGTCTGTACCCAGCTGTCTAATTTTCCTCTCTTCTAATGGACTGTTACCAGATCTATAGACTGACAAATTTTTTTCATTTCTTGATCCTCCAACTGAACAACCATCCTTGATATGAAAGTCAAGGCATTCTTTTCATTATGGGGCTGTCCACTATGTTGACAAATTTCCCTTAATTAACTTGATCATGAGCAAGAGTCTTATAACCCCCATTAGGATCGTATGTAACTGTAACTGCAGTAGCCATGGTGTTTCCTGGGCAAGAGAAACTAATGAACCATCACACTCTCCAAGATAGTTTGAATTCAGTTTTCTTACTCCTAGACCTCTTGCCAACCAAGGCTATAGGTCCTAAACTATCCTGTTAGCTTGTGGGGGAGAAATGGAGCCATACTTTACCCAAGGATATTTGCATGTAAGTCAAATGTAACAAACTTAACTCTCCAATTTCTCATTCTGAGCCACTATCCATTACATATCCGCTAAAGCTCCAACCCACACACACAAGCTCTATTTCTTCATTCTTTGCAATGAACCACCTGTATGCTATCCAGCTGAGTCTATCTATTAAGTTCTACTCGGATTTCACCGACGAGACATTAACAGAAACATTATATTCCTTTATTAATGCACAAAGGGTATTAAGTCTCTCTTCTTAATAGTATTTCATTGCTCACTTTAGTCTTCAATCTCACCTTATGTATCAGATTTACAATCGATATATTGAGGGGAATCAATCCTCAGATGCAACACCTCTGCCTGCCATGGAAGTGCCAGGTTAATTCCTTTAAGTGAGGCGTCAAGTTCTACCATTTTGATATGCTGCATATCATTCAGTAAATGAAACCAGTATGTATCCTCAAATCGCAGACTCCAATTGGCAAGGAGCTTGCATCAACCCACACATTTATTCCTTTTACATTTACACATAAGTTTTCTCAACACAGGATCATTTCGTTAGACGGGTGAGTCTCAGGCTGGTGTATTAAAGGGGCATTAACATTTACTTCTTTATCCCAGAACTTTGTTATGACTAACTCTAAATTTTATAAAGCTTGTTGCCATGGAGAGGCACACACACTATTAAATCCCTTACAATTTTCACCAGAAATGAAAGGTGTGTGTGCGTGGGGGGGGGGACAATACACACACATCTCATACATCAGAAATTTCTACAACATTGCTTCCAATATAACTTGTCAGTTTTACTCCAAACTTACAAAGTAGTCTGGGTCCTTCAAAATTTGAAAAATACCTTTTGATACTTGCAGCAGGCAGTGTAATTTTTTATATATATATATATATATATATATATATATATATATATATATATATATATAACATTATTCTTTGAAAGTACTTATTCTGCAATAACACAGCATAGAATAGAACATATGGAGCTAGAGAGAGAAAACTCCTCGTCTTCTAAGACAGTATCTCCCCTTTTTAAGCTTATCTGCCTGAAATAGCCACAATGAGACATGAACATGCACTTAAATGTATGCTTTCCTGAAGTCAGTGATGGATACATTTTTATCTTCCTGTCTCCATACATTTAATTGTTTGTGCGGATTGGCTGTAAATGAATCAATTCCTTCAACCCTTGAGCATCTATTACAGGATACACTCTCACCTTGCTCTCTTGCATGGCAATCAACAAAGGAATCAAACCCTTGAGAGATCCAAATTTCTCTTGAGTCGTAACCAGTTCTTGTCAATCCATATATGAATCTAGAGTTCATATTCTTACATAACTTGTGTGGACAGAGTGCTCCAGAATCTGATTCTTTACCTTCCCAGGCTCTCAATTATCCAACCATTTGTTTCAAACCTAATTTCTTACTTAGTGCCAAAATTTACAGGGAAATCAGGTTCATGGATCTAATGCCTTAATGATATTAATTCTGAAGAAGTTAAATTCTAGTTGCTTTCTGTCTACTACCAAAACTTCAACATTAACCAAATGTACATTGCATACTCCAAGATTGATAATTCTAACTCCACAGCACTGTTTTTCCCCCATTAACTGTAAGCACATCCATATCCCTCTCTAGCTGACAAACTGGTTTGAACACAGAGAATCTGTGAAAATCATACAAAATGTTTCATTAATCAGGACTTCAATCACAGATAGCCCAACATTGTACATTTTGCTTCAAGAGGTATTGATGAGGTATTGAACTGGTATTGATGTCTTTTCCCCCACATTCCATTTCCGGACGTATCTTACAAATGTGACTGAATGCTCAGCACTGATATAATTACAAATATTTTTTTTTTTATATATACCAAGCTTCATGCAATACAAGGCTCAACACCAACTCAAGATAGATAGATGGCTAGTCAAACTCATAATGACTGAGGTATGTGCTATGAATGAAAGTGGTAGGAAATGTAGATTATAAGGACAAGAAGGATAGATAACAATTTTCTCATGACTTGAAGGGGATAAATTCTCAGGAAAGTATCCATGTAGGAGTATGTTTTACAAAGTAACAATTCTTGAGAAGAAAAAAAAAATGAGTTAAATTTTTGCCCTCGCATTTGGGATATGGAGGAAATGAGGGTGATTCAACCCTATGGAAATAGCATGGCACACTCCAACAGTAAAGGTCTAAACTGGTGAAACTAAATAGAGATCATCTGGACATTTGCCATGGAATAGAGTGTCAAGTGTTAGTGAAGTTGGTTCAGTAAAAAATTAAAATGGAAAAAAAAAAAAAAAATTCTTTTTGAACAAAACTCACAATTCTGGGTGGCACAGTTTTCATTCCTTCTCTTGATAATACAAAAACTTTGTATAAAATCATGTCCAAATTTTCTTTATACATATCCTTTAAATCTTCAAGTTTAATGAAATCTTGCTATTAAATATACTTAAAATTATTAGAAATTTTTAGTGGAATTCAAATCTAGAAATTGAGAAGAACACTGATTTGTGACACTTGTAAAAAGGAAAAGAAAGGGTTAATTTAGAATATGACTTGGAACAGACGAAAAGGGAGTTATAAATATGAAACAACATATAAACTGAAAGAAGGAAGCAGAGATGAGGAAAATTACTTATTGTAGGAAAAGATATTTTATCGAAGGGCCATCTGGAAAAGTTAAACCCACAGTTGAGAATTTTGCTAAACAAGGCAGAAATGTAGAAATTAATTTATAACTGCTTACTAAAGTGCAAGTGACGAAAACATGTTTCATGATTACTGGCGAAAGGGGTCAATTAGTTTAGAACCCTAGCAGCTCTGTGATCAAGAAGCACAACGTCGGCAGAGCAAAGGTGTGGACCAAAGTCGACAGCGGCCAATGATTGTTGACAGTATCAAACAGTATGGGATTGACCCTGCAATCAACTCGTCATCCTACAACACTGAGGACCAAGATATCTTCTGGTATAGGCGTTGTGTGTCAAGGGTCAGAACATCTGGTCACTGCTGATCAGGCTGACCCAGAATCGACCACTGAGTTAAGATCTATACCTAATCTTGTTGGGAGATCTCGCATTTTCAACTGCAGTGTTGAAATTAACAGATAACCTTCTAATATACAATGATATATTCTTTTTAGAATGTGTAGGTTCAACCATCTTATGATCAAAATGTTCAATTTTAATTCAAATTACTGGACCTTGAAACCTGACCACCTGTCTATACACTATCTCTAAATATTTTGGTTAAATTTCACTAATTTAGAACAGCTTGTGTAACAGTACAAATCAACAGTAAAGAGCAGCAAATGGATTATAAAAAGTTGCTCATATGAACAACTTTATTCTATTTACATCTTAAACTGTAATTATTTCAGTGATTAGATGACAGAGTACTGTGCTGATATTATGGGTTCATTGGATTAATATAATCAAAGAATGTTCTTCCCAAACTTATTTGAGTCCTCCAAGTGTTTGTCTTTGAATTTCAATTTGGGCACTTTACTTATTTGTCCTTGAAGAATTTTTTTTATTGCATAAAAAGCCATTCTGATAGATTTCATACCAATTCAGAAACTTTATGCAAAGTACAATAATCATGATCTCTAATTTCTTACACTAATAACTGATTCAATAGAACTGATAAATTTACATTTTTAATTAGTCAACATTCTAGTGGCTTGATGACAACACTGACTGAATCAAATGCTCATGAGCTACCCAATATAAATGGAGACAATTTTCATACAAATTATTTGTAGATTCCAGTAATATCAAAAGTAAGTCTTCTTTCATTTCTAAAACAAAAATCTATATTAACATTGTTCCCTTTATAAATTTCACATCAAAGTACATTATCTGTATTAAGTTAAAACTAATTCATGCTGTGAAATCATACCAAATATTTTCCTAGTATCCAAGCATTCTATTTTTTTCACCTGCAATGTACATTAATTGCAGGTATACCAAGATAAATTACATTTGTTTTTCAATTAACCACAATGAATACAAATAAAAACATTAAAACAACATAGAACGTTTTATATTGGTATCTGAAATTCTATTGAGTAGTTAATAAACTGGATGAAGTTTTCTAAGTGAAAATGAAGATAATTTTTCCAACATTATCTTTATTGAACAACATATTTTGTTTCACTATTTTCTCTACCATCTTTCATTATTCCATCTTCCCAAAACATTTTATCTTTCTTAGCAAAGAGAGACTCTTAGAGACTTTTACAATCTTTCAAGGAACTATTTTTTTTCATTAAAAAAAACAAAAAACAAAAGAAAAAAAAAAACAGATTAAATAGTAAACTAGAAACATTGGTGAATATTGCAAATGAGTGAAAACTTCTCAGCCAAACTATAATGATTTCTGCTCGAACAATAAAAAACATCTGTTCTAATTTTTTTTTTCCGCTTGATTATTATGCTTTTCCAGTTAGCTAATTCTGGATGAATGCTTTTGGCCAATTACTGTCTTTAATTAGTCTAACTGAAAGCAGTTCTCCAGCAAATCAATTATTTGGTCCTCTAGATGGAGCTCATAATAGAAGACTACTTTCCAATTTCACTACATAAACAGCATCACATTGTTTGGGTGAAAACCAGCCTTAAATAACATTAGTGGTAGTTCATTTTATTTGAACCACAACTCTTGTTTACCATGTTGTGAAATATACACTTTTCATTACTTGCTACAATGTTTAAATGAAAAAAAAAAAAAAAAAAAAAAAAAAAAAAAAATTTACATTTAAGTAATAAATTAAACACAGAAATGCAGTCCAGTATGAGGAAGCTACACATCAAAGCTACTAACATAACTAAGCTAGTGCTAATGATTTTCATGTTTCATAAGGATATTTTGATTATGTTTACTAACTTCTACATTATATAATATTAAATATTCTCATGTAATGTTTTCAATTGATTGATATCAACCACAACTAATTTACCTAACTGTAAAGCATTGTTTAGCAAGAAATCTCCAAGAAACTTTGCAAACCACTTTTGTTACATTTAATCATTTACAGTACCTTCTCCATAAAATTTACAATCATTTCTTGCCTTTTATTTGCATTTATCATTTTTTTAAATTGTCATCAGCAATTTTAGCTTTTTATATATTTATGCTTCTCCCGTCGAACTCGACGTATGAGGGTCAGACAGATCAGCTCCCAGAAACCGAAAGCCGACAGCCACACAGGACTTGATTATAGTGGTGAAGGCCTTGTGCAGGGCCATCCACACTTTTTGGAGGGACGAATACAGGGACCTGGTGCAATGGATGCCACAAGGTCCCCAAACGACTCTCCGCAGGTTTTGAATTCAGAGTTGTCCTTCTCCTAGACCAGTTGCCATCCAAGGCTATAGAACCCAGTCTGTCCTGCTATTTACCCATAGTTGGAGGGAGAAGAGGATTCACACCTTTCCCAAGGGTATTAGCACGTAAGTGAATGTAATGGAATCGACTGGAATTCGAACTCGGCTCTCCGATTCCTCAATCCAAGCCGTTATCCATTACTCCACCGTGCTTTTTATATATACTGTTATGACATCTAGCAGAGTACAATCAAAAGTGCTCCTTTTGAATGAAACCCATTAAAACTAAATGCTCCTAATGCCAACTAACAATAAAAACAACTTTTTAAGCTACCCAATATAAATGGAGACAATTTTCATACAAATTATTTGTAGATTCCAGTAATATCAAAAGTAAGTCTTCTTTCATTTCTAAAACAAAAATCTATATTAACATTGTTCCCTTTATAAATTTCACATCAAAGTACATTATCTGTATTAAGTTAAAACTAATTCATGCTGTGAAATCATACCAAATATTTTCCTAGTATCCAAGCATTATATTTTTTTCACTTGCAATGCACATTAATTGCAGGTATACCAAGATAAATTTTATTTGTTTTTCAATTAACCACAATGAATACAAATAAAAAAATTATAAGTTTAATGAGAAAAAGCAGGTGAGAGAATAACAAAAAGGTAATGGGTCATCAACATGTCATATGGGGGGGAGGGTAAAGAGAAGCTATCATGATAGGTGACAATAGCAGTAGCAGGTGTAAATTTGGGCAGAGAGAGAGGAAATTAAATACTTTTATTTCAAACAACCTGTGACAAGAAAATAAGTTTAGAAAGTAAACCTTAAAGTGTGAATCAATAAATAATTTTGAGGTTCAGAAATCATTGCAAGTATAAACAAAACATAAAAATAGCTAGGAAAAAAAATAATAAAAATAAAAATGTCCTCATTAAACCCATAAAATCCAAAGAAGAATCTGCAATGTTATTGGTCCTGACTCGGCATCTAAGCTTTGGCCACTTTCCCACTGTCATAACATAGCTTTCCTGTGCCTTTTCTATAAAATATTTTCATGGTAATTATTCTGATGAACTTTCTTCTATAGTACCTAGATTTTATGAATTTAAGCACAGTACTTGATTGGCGGCAAGGTTTCATAATTTTACAGTTGAAATGGCCAGTAAGTTCTATGCTACAGTTTCTTTTATTGCACTTTGCGTTTGTAGAACTCTTTTCTGGCTCCTTGCTTTCCAGTTAACTTTGATTTTCAAAAGTGTAAATGTAATGTCAATTGTTATTTTCTGCTTTCTTAATTCTTGTTCTTTTATTGTCCTCTCTCCTTAATAGTATATTTTTCTCATATTCATTATTAGTAACACCCTGTCTTAGTGGCTTTATTGCCTTGCTTGGGATTAAATAATTAAGAAAAAAAAACCCTTTAACTACAGGTGATGGGAATTTATCATCAACAGTTCTATGGCTCAAATGCAAATGACAGTGATTTCGGTCACACTTAGTGCGTTACATTTCAATCAGGTATTTTGAATATTTACAGAAACAACCATTTCTTGATTTCTTTAGCGAGTTTATAAATTAACCGTGTGAAAATAAATAATTACATTATTTTCTATGATGACTGATACTGAAAAGGCAAAAAAATGTCTGCCAGTCATAAATTCCATTTAAAGCCATTGACATGATTTTTAATACATCAAGAATATGTAAGAGATTATGTTGTCTGTAAGCCCATAGACTGGATTACAGCTGCCTCATCATATAAGCATGATGGTATCAATGTTAAAGAGAAAGTCCCTTACACTACTTTTATCTTACCTTCTGCTGTATTATGATCTGAATCACATTTATACATATTGACTAAGTTTGGTTTGATATGGTTTGGTACAGGATCAAAAGAAGAATTATGAAGATTATATTACATCTCACTTCTAACAGAGGTTCTAGCTGCCTTAAAAATATACAAAATTTTCAATTCTTGCTCTTATGTAGACTTGACTTCTGACACTAGGGGACACAACAGTTATGATTAAAGAATCTGATTGAATAGCATTTTCCTTGTAATACAAAAAGTGGAATCTTTATGGATTTGTATTCTTTGAACAAATTTATTCCATCCAAGGCAATCATTAACTCCCATTTGTCAAAATTCAAAATGAAGCTCTTTTTGTGTCTTATTTTGACTGAGTTTATTTTTGTAATACTCTCCGTTCCTATAAAGAATGTGTTCACATTTTTTTCTTATATATATATATATATATATATATATATATATATATATATTGATAACTTCATGCAATCACTAATGAAAACGGAATCAACAGTCCTAGTTCATGTTCCAGCCAAATCTGTTTTGTTTACTTCTTGCTACTAAAAGTAGGAATGGTATAAATCCATCTTTTCTTCCTCCAGCTATGGATAAAATAGTTAGACTAAACCATCTAGTCTTGGTAGTCCTGGAAGAAGACAAAAGGAGTTCAATCTGTGAAAAAAAGCAGCAAGAAAGCACTCTTTCCCAAGAATGGTAATAGCAATTCACAATTTACAGATATTAAAAAAAAAAAAAAAAAAAAAAAGTTGCAGAAAGCTGTTGCATTATGCTAAAATAGGATTGGCACTCAATTTCACACCAGACCAAAGGACGAAGTCAGGTGCAGAGATGACCCCAGCTAAGGTTGGAGATCTCAGTTCACCCGTTGTCAGTAGTGACATTGATAGGTGAACGCTAGTGAGCCTGACGATGCCTGATATGCACATTACAGTCATGATTGCTTACACCCTGGAGAGATGCAATTTGAAAAAAAAAAAAAAACAAAAAAAAAACATACTGAGCATCCTATTTCTCTAAGAGTAAATAGTAATAAACATCACTTCTTTTCATGTTTAACCTCTTAATACATTAAACTGATTATTCTCAATAGAAATTTTGCGCAGGGGGAATTATACCAAGAATTCTTATCCAATAAACCTTTACAGTATAAAAATAAAATCTTGAACATAAATTTTCAATCATGTCCCTACTACATATTTTGAGCAATAAACAAAAATGTTTCGCCACGTATTTTGCTCTTTAACAGCCAACAACTAGATGACAAATTAGCACCTCTGTGAGAGCTTTTATTGTAGGCCATTACTTTTGTTGCTGCTGTTCATTTCCATTGGAGTTTAATACCATTGAAAAGGATGGGTTATTCTTAACGAAATACTAGTAATTTATAATGGCAAAAGAAAGTGAAAACGACTTTTATTCATAATGTAGAAACCTCCTGAGACTGTCAGATATTGATTCAGTCAGCTAAAATGATGATGATTCAGAGGTTGAAGGGGACCCCATTTTCAATGATCAGCAATTGTACAAAATGGATTATAAACCAATAATGATCTTGCTTTTCCGTAATTTTCTTTTATAAGTTCTTCACGTATAAAAACTGGTAACCAAAATCAGTGATACAATAACCCCTTATATATTTTCAGTCTATTCTAATGAAATATTATTAATTCTGAAGAAACCCCACACCTGATCATGGGACTGATAATGATTGATCATATGCAAGATGTGTTTTTTGCGTGATATTTTGCAAATAAATATGTAAGTTTCAGGGACACGGGATATTTCATTGGAATCACATTATTTTAAGAGTTGGAATGTGTTCATAACAGTTGCATCAAAAACGCTTGACAATACACACACCAAACTAATCATCTTCATATTTCAAACCACCAACCAACATAAATCATTACGAATCATTCATCAAGTGCTTTTTGCAACTTGTTACTCCACAGAGATCAAAAGCTTCTTGCCTGACAGTTCCAATTTATATGTAGTGAAGTCATATATGCAAATATGAGAACTAAAAAGATGCTTTAGTTGGGCCTTTCCAACACTTACATGATAATCTTGGCCTTTTGTTTTTTCCCTTCACTACAGTAGTTTTTTGACCAAAAGCAATAAAAACCAGTAATAGGATAAAAAAAAAATAATCAGTTAATTAAATGATGATAAATTTATTGCAGAATTCAAACAACTTATTAACATTATTCATAAAGTTTCAATCTCTATTTAGTTTCTTTTGGTCGAGATTTGATTTATAGTTTTTAGCATAATATTTAAAGAGAAATATCAACAAATCTTTTGTGAAATGACTTTTTAAATAGTTTTGATTATTACTTGTTAAAAAATAAGATCCTGTTTGATACATTAAAAAAAAAAAAAAAAAAATATCGACTGGTTTTTGTCGTCAATCGCTGTGGAATGAAATCAAGATAATAGACATAGATAATACTGAAAGCCTCAGCATATATGTTAGACTCTGACAATCTTTTCAGTGGACCTAGAATAAAGATGGACACCATCTGGAAGCTCATTACCAAGAATGAAAAGGAAGTGAAAAAGAGAGATGGCTGAGTGGATGAAAATGTTAAAACATATTTGATTTCCTGTGAGTTGCGTTCAAGCTCCAGGTCGTATAATGCATTCAGTGGAAGAAAGACATGCAAAAGTGGATAGAGTATAGATTATTAGATTATTAACTAGTGTTTAGGAGACAAGAACAATCTACTATGTATTTTGAATAAAGGGTTTAGTTCAAAATTCTGAGAAGTTTACCAAGTCCAACAGACACCTGAAGAAGCCCTGGTACGACAACCAAAATATAGCATAAACAATCAAAATGAGAAGACTAGTCTGAATGAAAAAAAGCATACAATAAATTTATTTTAATTCACTTATTTTCAAACATGTAAACCAATCCTAGTACCAAGGGATCAAAAAATAACATTAGAAGCAAAGAAATGATTTCTGGATTGTGATTTAATGTCTCTCTATGATTGCAAATGCCAAACAATTTCATACGTTTAAAAATATGAACAAAGAAACTGTTGCTAACAACCAGAAAAGTTGTGGAGTGCCATGATTGGTCAGATCATAAAGGGTCATAACACACAAAGAGAATACAATAACACAGTAAATTGTTAACAGTTTGATAGATGTATAAGCATGAAAAACTGGTCTTATTTGAAATTCAGTACAGTGAATTAAAAACATTTGAAATTTCACAATATTCAATACTCAAGAAATGAAGTCTAACAATTTATTGAATGCATAACACCGTGATTAGTGCCAAAGGTTGACTGGCAATCTAATTTTTATTTCTAAAATAGAAAAACATTTTCATGTTAAAACAATGCAATACCATGAATTTTCTGGTTTGTCTTACTTATGGAGTATAGTGTGAGAGGTGAAATTGTAAGCTTGGTAGTTAGGTATGTTAGGTACGGGGTCTTAGGTCTGTTTAGCTCAAGTGTTGTTTTCATTTCATAAAAGAATTATTTGTTGGAATGAGTGCCACAAAGCAAATGCTTAGGGGAGAGGTCAGGTTTGTTTTGATCAGGGATATGACACACTTTCAGATGCAGGTGACAATGACACCTGTGATAATCAGGTCAAATGAGGGTGAGATTCTGGTACATGGAAAATATTACACTGAAGGTAGATACAAGTGATACAAAGCCATAATTTTGATTGGCCCACCAATGAGAGAGAAGCTGGGATGGAATTTCTCATCTCCCACTCCAATACTTATGACCATTATTCTGATTGGACCACCAATCATATTGGGTTTGTAGGGGCTTTCCTTCCTCCCTTCAAGGTGTAGGACACAAGGCTATTAGTCAAGCATTATTATTGGCTAGCCAATCAGCGGTGCAATTGGAGTTTGCACCCCTGCTCATAAAAGCACAAATAAGATTGAAGTGGTTTTGCCACTAGTAGACCAACATACTCCCTGCCGGATGACCGTAGTACCACAATGAACTAAAGACTTGTTATTTATGTTGGTTTTTGAACTGCCTTGATCAGCTACTGTCATTTAAATAGTTGAACAATTCTGGGCTGTTTAGCCATAACTGCCAATCAACCTCTTCCACCCATCTTAAGAATTCCTTATACTGGGAAACTTCTACAAATCCCTTTTGTTTATGTATTCATGATCTTAATCAATTATAGTTCTATAAATAAAAGTTGCTATTTTTACACTTGTTAATGAGTGTTGTTGAAGTTAATTAAGTTTACCAATGACTAGTCTTTCACAAACATTGCCAGGACAGAGAGGAGTCTAGGTCTGATCTTCAACAATTCTTCACCAATATTCCTGCAGATACTAAACCCAATATGGAGGCACAGGATTGGTGTAGAGGAGGCTTGCCAAAGACGGATCAAAAGTAAGAGTGGCATTCAGCAAAAGGGCCACAAATTTTCTGATCAAGTAAATCTAGAAATTTGGTCACTGAGCAACTATTGGGCCTTAACCTCAACCCAGACCTTAAGTGGAACTTGTATATACAATCCATCACTAAAGATACTAGAAAAATAATCAGTTCCCTGAACTGCTCCCTGACTCTTCTAGATATCCTCTACCGTTACAAGAGCCAGATCAGGCCAAAAATGGAATACTGCTGCCATATATAGGCAAAAGCTACTATCCAAAAGTATCACTGCATCCTTGCGAGTGATTAATTATTTTTCACCCTGCAACCCCTTTCCCACAGACGAAACATGGCAAGCCTCTTACTGCCCTATTGTTAATTCCATGGAAAGTGTTAGATATCAACATACAAAACTAACCTATGTAGATATAGCTGCTACTAACATTACTAACACACAAAACTAACCCCCTAAAAACACATTGCGAGCTTTGGACATCAAGAAATAAAACAGTCGGATTTAGACGACTAAGTTGTTCATTTATTCAGGCTTCTGTCCCTTTTCCAAACTACCAGTATATAACAACTGGCAACAATACGAATTTCACATGGTGAGAACAATTACACTAAGAGAAGAAATAGTCCATTCATGAAGCACATGGCATAAAAAGGAAAGAAAAAAAATAATAATAATAATTGGCTGTATACATGGAAACCTACAACAAAGTGTAGAAGACTTCCAAGCCGAGATTGAAAGGCCGGAACAATATTTGGAAGTGAATGGAATAGATGACACAAAGAAAGTATTAGCTCTACTGAGTCATATCAGAGGAAAAATGTATGGGCTGTTGAGGAGTGAAACCAACAGGAAGGTGATGTGATGGAATAACCTGCCACCCCCATGAGTGGCGGCACTGTAGGTGGTAACCACCTATAAGTATTCGTGAGGACAGTGGACAGGAGAGTCAAGCTGGTATCTAGCAGCCTTTCAATAGCAGCACACACACAACTGTACTGATTTGCGACTACCGTGCACATAACTTACTTCCTTGCTTATTGTACTGGTTTCTACAATAAACCTGTTACTATTTATCTACCGTTTTTGTCCATTCCACATTCCTATTACTTCCTTGCTTATTGTACTGGTTTCTACAATAAACCTGTTACTATTTATCTACCGTTTTTGTCCATTCCACATTCCTATTACTTCCTTGCTTATTGTACTGGTTTCTACAATAAACCTGTTACTATTTATCTACCGTTTTTGTCCCTTCCACATTCCTATTACTTCCTTGCTTATTGTACTGGTTTCTACAATAAACCTGTTACTATTTATCTACCGTTTTTGTCCATTCCACATTCCTATTACTTCCTTGCTTATTGTACTGGTTTCTACAATAAACCTGTTACTATTTACCTACCGTTTTTGTCCATTCCACATTCCTATTACTTCCTTGCTTATTGTACTGGTTTCTACAATAAACCTGTTACTATTTACCTACCGTTTTTGTCCATTCCACATTCCTATTACTTCCTTGCTTATTGTACTGGTTTCTACAATAAACCTGTTACTATTTATCTACCGTTTTTGTCCATTCCACATTCCTATTACTTCCTTGCTTATTGTACTGGTTTCTACAATAAACCTGTTACTATTTATCTACCGTTTTTGTCCCTTCCACATTCCTATTACTTCCTTGCTTATTGTACTGGTTTCTACAATAAACCTGTTACTATTTATCTACCGTTTTTGTCCCTTCCACATTCCTATTACTTCCTTGCTTATTGTACTGGTTTCTACAATAAACCTGTTACTATTTATCTATCGTTTTTGTCCCTTCCACATTCCTATTACTTCCTTGCTTATTGTACTGGTTTCTACAATAAACCTGTTACTATTTATCTACCGTTTTTGTCCCTTCCACATTCCTATTACTTCCTTGCTTATTGTACTGGTTTCTACAATAAACCTGTTACTATTTATCTATCATTTTTGTCCCTTCCACATTCCTATTACTTCCTTGCTTATTGTACTGGTTTCTACAATAAACCTGTTACTATTTATCTATCGTTTTTGTCCCTTCCACATTCCTATTACTTCCTTGCTTATTGTACTGGTTTCTACAATAAACCTGTTACTATTTATCTACCGTTTTTGTCCCTTCCACATTCCTATTACTTCCTTGCTTATTGTACTGGTTTCTACAATAAACCTGTTACTATTTATCTATCATTTTTGTCCCTTCCACATTCCTATTACTTCCTTGCTTATTGTACTGGTTTCTACAATAAACCTGTTACTATTTATCTACCGTTTTTGTCCCTTCCATATTCCTATTACTTCCTTGCTTATTGTACTGGTTTCTACAATAAACCTGTTACTATTTATCTACCGTTTTTGTCCATTCCAGATTCCTATTAGCACAGAATATAACAGAAGGCAAGAGTGCAAACAAATACATGCTGGAGCTGAAGAAGCTATTGCAAACATGCCAATTTGGTGACAACCTCAACAATACGCTCAGAGACAGACTGGTATGTGGATTAAAATTGGAACAGATTAAAAAAAAAAGGTTCCTGTCCAAGAATAATTTAACATATGCTAAGGCTGTTGCAATAGCTGTGCACATTAACATCAATTGTGCGAGAAAAAATGATGGGAGGGTAATATGGATTAAATCTACCATTGCTGGCCAACCTTTGAAAATGGAATTGAACACAGGGTCAGCAGCCTGACTTTAGAGAATTTATGAGAAAATGTTCTCATTTGCCACTCAGGAAAACAAACATTCTATTGCGCACTTATAGCAGACAAGGGGTACAATTCAGGTCTTGGTGAAATATCAGGAGGGACACAAGTGAACCACTTGGATTTGTATGTCATGGATTCAGAGGGTCTTGCAGTCTTTGACAGAAAGTGGCTCAACTATATAAAATTACATTATTTAGACTATGGTCCTCATCTTTGTCGCCATATTTATTACGTTTCAGCCGTTGTACGCCACGGCCTTCTTCAGGTAGTTGGAATGTCAAACTGAACCCTTTATTTCACTCACTGAAGTAGACTGTTCTAGTTCCACGTGCCATGTTTAATGGATGTCAGTTATCAGTTATCTCCTGTTAATTCCTCTCTGAAAGTTGTCCACTGCCTTAACCGGGTACTGAACTCATACTCTTTGGGTCCTGTCACTGGGCCCAAAGAGTGCAAGTTCAATAACTCACACAAATAATGTAAATAATGTACATAATATCTCATCTCAGAAATATAGGCAGATATATAAAATTAAACTGACAAGAGATACAGGTGATACAGTCAACACCACTAAAGGTGACAATGCAAGTAAAGCTAAGATACCTCCTCACAAACTATAGTGAAATTTTTACTGAGGAACTGAAGACAGTAAAAGTAGTCAAAACCAAGCTAACACTGAAAGATATCATCAAATCAGTATTCATAAAGGCCAGGTCATTACCATATGCATGGTGTCCAGCAGTAAAAGAAGAGTTAAACCAATTGGAAAAAAGAGGAATCCTGACAAAAGTAACAATGAGCAAGTGGGTTTCCCCAATCATACCAGTAGCAAAAAAAAAAGTCAGGAGCAGTCCAGATTTGCAAAGACTATAAACCTACTGTGAATCCATGTCAAACAATAGACCAATACCCCTTGCCAAAAATTGAAGACATATTCACAAAACTGGAAGGTGGTAAACAGTCTACAAAGATTCACTTGCGACAGGCATAACTCCAAATGGAAATGGAAGAACCATCCAAGTGGTATTTAACCCTGAACACGCACCAGCAAAACCACTTACCATTTCATATTGCATCAAGCCCAGCCATATAGCAGCACACTATGGAACAGAGTCCAGCAGATAAGCCCAAAACAGGGTGCATATTTGACAACATGATCATCACAGAGACAGATGATGAAAAACACTTACACAATGTAGAATCAATGCAGAAGTGGCTCAAAGAATATAACCTGAAGGCCAGCCTAGATGAATGTGAATTCTTCATTAACAGGATTACCTATTGCGGACATGAAATATCTGTGCTTGGTCCACAAAAGACTCCTGACAAAGAACAGGCCATTCGAGAAGCACCATGGCCCAACAATTTACAACAGCTCTTTTCCTTCCTGGGAATGTTAAGTTACTACCACTGGTTCTTACCAACTTTGGCCACTGAATCGCACCCCCCCCCCTACATCAGTTGTTGCAGAAAGACCACAAATGGGATTGGTCACTACAATGTGAAAACCCATTCCTATATGCAAAGTAACTGACCACATCAAACAGGGTACCGACACATTATGACCCCAAAAAACCAATTCGAGTAGTAAGTGATGTATCTCCCTATGGAGTGGAGCTGTGCTATCTCACACCATGGAGGACAATGCTGAACAGCTATAACTTTCACATCAAGATCACTCACTGAAGCAGAGTGTAATTACTCTCAGATTAACAAAGAGGCATTGGCCCTTGTCTTAGGAGTAAAACACTTCCATCATTACCTATACGGACATAAGATTACCCTCATCACTGAACGTAAACCCCTAATCTCTATCTTGCATCCACAAAAGGGAATACCTGTAATGACAGTAGCATGGCTAGAGAATATACAATTTCCCTCTCCAGGTACAACTATGATATTATGTACCGAAGCTCAAAACTACTTTCAAATGTGGATGGATTATCCAGGTTGTCACCCAAAAGCAAACAAAAGAAGAGATGGACACTACCATCTTGTTTCACATTTCACAACTGGGACAGCTGCCTGTTACATGCAGCAAAATCAGGTCAGCAACAAACTTTCACTATAACTCAAATTTCTTGCTTTTTCCAAAACTAAAAAAAAAAAAAAAATATCATTTCAGAGAATGCAACAAAGCAGTTGATGACAATTCTAAAAGAGGACTTTGCTGAATAGAAAAGATAAATTTTTTTAAACTAATATTCACCAAATACAAGGCCCAAGAGACACTCAAGGTAGAGGGTTACTGTGTGGAGTTATATTAGCAAAGGAAAAGACAAGCATTAAGAGTATAAAGCTGAAGTAGACTTTAGAAGAAACAGGAAACAAGAGATAAACCTCTACTCCTGTTCAAAAGACTGAGGAAGAGTATGAACCAGACAATAAGCAAAAGCATGCAAGTTCCCAAGAGGAATATTTTAAAGGGAACAAAGATAACATGGCCCAAGGAAAACTACTTTATCATTAATATTAAATGCATGGATAGTTTCTGGACAGACCATTTGTGTGTGTGTGTGTGTGTGTGTGTGTGCGCGCACGCGCTCAATTGATATATCAACAAACATTGAGCAGAGACAAATCTATTCAAAATGTAACAAGTTTACTTATCTCTTTCTTATCCTGAATATATTATTTATCAGTTTTGTTATGCGTATTCATTTACCACAGCCTAATAAATTTTGTGTTTGCCTTTGTTTTTATTGGAGTGTACCATCTGGTGTTACTTTATAAACAATCATTTCTCAAAATGAGAAGTCCACCTTATCAAGAATACTATTTTAACATAAACATTTGTTACAGTCACAGGCTTCATGAATAGCAAAAATTATGCATTATAAATGAATTTATTCTCAAAACCAAGAAACCACTTTGACAGTGCAAGTTGACAACATAAAAATAAACCTGTTAATCTGGTGAAACCCAAATAAGAAAATTAGTGTTACAACAAAAACAATATTTTTTTCTTTATTATTCTATTTTAAAGATTTCAACTTTATCTCAAAATGTATTTTTGACAATACAAGTGAAAATGAATTTGAAAACACTCACTTAACCTTTTGGCCCCTTACCTATTACAAAAAATATATTTACATATATCAAGGAACAGTCAAATTATTTCATTATATATCACTACTGGTAAACATGCCAATTCTTATATGGGGACAAATTGTTCAATAGTCTGAACAATATTAGACATCCTTTTAAATAATTATTACAAATTATTTCTTCCTATCATGTAATGAAAGTATAAAAACAGAATTATCTTATGACAATTTATGTCAATGTATGTGCCTTAGAATGATAATACTTGATAAGCTGGCTTATTTTGTCTGTATATAAAAATAACTCTTCTAATCATTCTACTTGTAAAAAATAATAATTTTGACAATTTTAAGCATATCAAATCATTTTCTTTTAGTTCAAGTGACAAATATCAACAAGTCTATAACCTAATAAAGAAAAAGACAACATTTATTTTACACAACAAATACTTATTTTTCAATGTAATCTTTCTTTATCAAGGCACCCAATGCTTCTTCATTAACCCCGGCGATCAAACAATTGTCACTATCATTCATTAATGCTGAAAAATTTAATGAGTGAGAATCCTTAAGTTTCTTAACAAATAAAAACAAATGAAAATCTTTCATTAAATGATTTATAACAAAAGGAAGTGGCAAAAATTCATGAACGAATCTGAAATGACAAATTTAAAACAGTTTAATTGTTATGCTTTTGTAAAAATTCTTTCACAAATTATTTTCTTAAATATCAGAATATCTGTTTAGCTATTCAATATTAATTTCTTGAATTAATTTAAATTTATAAAATTGGCATGTTAAACACACAAATCAAATTTAACTAAAACATCAGGATTTCAGTATATAATCCAAGATTCCTTATAACCGATTTGAACTAATCTAATTTTTAGTATAATATACATACACGCTATAGTAGAATTCCATAAAAATAGTGTTTGTCAGCTTGTCACAACTGAGTGACTTTTTTAGTGTTATATAACACTAAAAAAGTTTCCATCAGTTGTGACAAACACCATTTTTATGGAATTATACTATAGCTCTGCCATCAAAGCATAGAGCAATATTCCAGTGTTTAGCTACAACTCGAGATTATATATATATATATATATATATATATATATATATATATATATATATATATATATAATCTCACTGCCATAAACAGACAAAAATTAATTTTATTATTACCACTCAAGATGATAATAAAAAGTAAAAATGAAAAACGGGCGAGTTTTGAACTTCGCTCAACAGAGCTAAATTGAGGTTAATAAAGTAAATAATAATAAATAGCCACAATTGTGCTGTCAGTTTTAGTGTGGACTCTTTTACTATCCTTAGCAGGTCCCACTAATTACCACCTGAAAGTGTTGGAGGCCGTCTATATTCTATCATTAAAGCCTTCTCTATGTAAACAGAAGGATTTTGTATTAGGCCTCCAACTAATTACCATCTAAATCCCCACCCCCATACACTTTGTCCATTTTTCTTTTCCTTTTCTTTTTAAATAATTTACTTATTTAATATGATGTGGTGCTGAAAGGTCCTCAGTTTAATCCACTTCCCAAAATTTGATCAAATGACTAAACATAAGAACTGATGTAAACATTCCCTCTTGGTCAGATTGAGAAAGGTGTTAACTAAATAAATTTGCAGATAAAATTCTATGAAAAAGAATTTTAGATTAACTTTACATTTGAATGTATAAACTTTGTTATAAGAATTACACTTTACATGACAAGTGAATATCACTAACATTATTTACAAGATAAATTATAAAAAACAATAAAAAATACTCAAGGAACACCACATGATGAACAGTTGATACAGTATACAAGTCAATATGGATGTCCTAAGGAACTGCACAGATAAAGGATCTGATTTATTGCTATTTACTAAGCTTAGTTTTGGCACAAAGCCATAACTATGTAGCACTTAGTGAGGATCCATATCCACTACTAAATAGTAACGGTCAAGCAAACTAACTTGCTAACCATTAGTCCATGCCATGGTACCCAAGGGGAACCTGGTTTATTGTGTGCAATGCTATGTGCATTGAATTCAAGCCAATTAAGACCTACATAAAGAGTTGATTAGCAACAGCAGGTGTGCATCACACACTTGTCTATTTATAAAAGCTGCAAAAGAAAGACACAAACCTACATAACAATGACATTTGATACAAGTACTAGTATGCATTTGCATGTATGGCTCGGTGATAATGAATAGGATGAGAGTCAGTAAGAGCTTTGGCTCTATTTTTATAATGACTTTCATTGTAAGTTAATTTGCAATAATAAATGGTTTTAGTGGTTAGCACTAAGTATTATTAATATTACTTTCCTTTCCACTGCATTTTTTTCAAGGCCTCTCAATTACAGTATCATTATTGTTAATTTCACTAAAACTTGTTTTTTGTTGCCATAGCTGGATATGACAACAGAACTATGAAATTCCAAACACACTATTATTCAGGGATCAGAGTCACCTTCAGTGGCAGGATAAACTTTTTGTACAGCAAATGAAGTCACATTCAGAGTGACCCTAACCCTGCTGGCAAAAACGTGCTAATATTCTAAATGGTAATCCACATATATCAAACAATGTGTATAACACTTCAATGCACAGATAATACACTTTGATCTTAATCAGAGGACCAGAAAGCAACACTCTAGACAGATGTACTGATCCCTACATATCTTACTCCTTCGGTTTTTATAGGTACAAAGATAGTACTTACATATTTGCCATCACACCAATATTACTATGTTATCTATTACCTTATTCTATCATTATAATTAAATACTTTTTTAAATAGAGTTTATGTGAGCCAATCAAAATGCTTCAATTTAAATATTTGAATACACAGTTGACAAAGGAGAGTATTAGACTGGAGGCAATATCTTTGTGGTTTGAACTGCTAATGCTATTGTCTACAAGAGAAAAAAACTGAATTTCAAAAGGTCATTGTAGTTGAGACTTTTCTGCTAAGATTTGGTCTGAAGCATAGGAAAGCCACATAATATCTCCTCTGGTTTGATTATTATTATTATTACCATATTGCTGTTGTCATGCAAAAGTGAAAATAACAACAATATAAGATAACAAAACAGTGTTTAAAACATAGTTGAGTGATAAGTATTAAATTGGGTGACATTTGAAAGGCCAATACTAAAGTTTAAATTGAATTTCTTATCAGTAAAAGCCGAAGTTATTTTAAAAGTAGCCTAAAAAAGTCAGAAGTAGTGAAATTCAAATGTTAGTAGTGATTGGCTGACCTAAACTGGTAACCCCAGTCGGGCTATGCCAGCAATGAGATAAAACTTTAAAAAAAATACAAGAATCGTTACGAAATCTGATATAGAATAATGTAAAATTCTAGCAATGAGTCATTTTTTATTTTTTTTTTTTACGATATTGCATCCATTACTTTCCAACATAAATGTTTTACATTTCATTAAAACCTCTTTCCTACAATCCTTTGCTCTAACCTATGAGTTGAATATACAAATGTTTTGCACTTTATTAAAGACTATCATCTTAAATTAAGTACTTATTCAAGGTCTCTTGAACTTAAAACCTTTTGCACAAAAAAGGTTTTTTAGCATAATTTTTATAACAAGTCAATGAGACTTTCAAAATGCACTATTCTGGAGATCCAATATGTGTTTCTAAATACAGTTTTTTTAGGAGTGGAACAAAAATATTTCAGCGATATTATTATATAACAACAAACTGAGATTATTTACATAAATTTCCTTGAGACATATCCCATTAAGAGGAGGGGGAATTCAGCAAAAAAAAAACAAAAAAAAAAACATCAACATAGGAGCGTCTGCACAAATTCATGATGAAAGAGATCCCAGATACAAATGCTGGTAGGAGTTTTTTTTGTTTTTTTTAATATGCAACAGATGGATAAACTTTTGCAGTGTGCTTCTAGCTGCAAAGAGACCATTGAAATTGGAAGTGATAACAGATTCCTTAAAGAATCAAACTTTTTAATGGCCTAAAAGATCAAAATATCAGCCTGAATACACTCCTACAGACATAAAAAGTGCATAGCATACAGCTTTACAAGAAAAACGAATCAAATATAGGATGGGCGGTCAAAAAAGAAAAGAGGCAATTGGTACATAAAATAAAAAGAAATGGGTCCTGTAAAAAAAATATAGCAAAGAAATGAAAACACTTCTTTTTAAAGAAATAAACTTGCACACAAGCTAAATTGTACTTTAGGGCTCTATGATCAACAGAGTTTATAATTTACAAATTAAAAAGCCTAAAAGGTGTTCCTTTTCTTTTAGTCTAAAGATTTTAGACTAGTGCACCAACCAATTATTGATAAAACTAAAAGGAAAGATCTCTAAGACCTTGCTTAGAAAGAGTTATTTTTTCTATATCCCTTTAATTCACTTTCTTTGTGTTCAGCTTTGAACAAATGCAAAAATTTGGCCAAAAAATCTGTCACCCTTAAAAAAAAGCTCCAAACAAATGTTTTTCCATAACTGAGTGATAGGTCATTTTTTTTTTTCAGAACTTGATTTTACAATAATCTGTATCTTCAATAAACAATACAGCATCTCAATTTGCTAAATAAAATAAATCTCTCTTTTCCATAGTTTACAAAATCAGATGATTGAAATACTTTTTTAAAAATCCAATTTGTTGCCGAACACAAAAAACTTACACCAATTTGTTTGTGACTGCCTTAAGTTAAAACTCCAGATGTACATTTTTCTGAAATAACATCCGTGAGAAGGAAAATACAATAAACCCAGAAAAAAACGTCAGAAATTATTAATTAGAACTAGAAGTTAAGACCGAGAAAAATCCGAGGAAAACCGCTATATATGCGACCAAAATATAATTTACAAACTCAAAACAAAAGTTTTTTTTTAACATCTCTTTTTAGTCTTTATATTTCTATAATTATTTTATTAAAAAAAATAGCATTAGTTAGTAAGATTATTGAACAAATAATTCATAGTAGCCAGTTTCATTGATTTTTAGATCATTACTTATTTCCATTGAAGCAGTTTCCATTATGAAATAAAAACACATGATTTTTACAATATAAGCTTGCAAACTTGGTAATTAATTAGAAACACAAACTAGCAACTAAGAGGTTTTTCTTTTGTGATTAGAGTTCTTATTAATTAAAAATATTCTTATAAAATTAAAAAAAATATCACTTGTTGAAAGGAAACTATGATTTCATCCTAAAAAAAAAATGTCAACTTTCAAAAAAGGTTAATAATAATCTCTAGCGCTTATTTTTGTAATTCATAAATTTATTGCACGCATACATTTTTATTGGAAGGATTTTAAAAAATAGAAACTCTTTATAATCATTTACAAAAAAAAATAAACAGTATTTGAGTCGAGTACCTATTTGCTTTTTTCTTAGTTACTTCCTCTTCTTGTGTTGACATTTTCATTGATGAGAAATGAGCATTAGACCAAATGAGGCAAATGTGGATTTTATGAGGTTTTGGTGAATAAGAGCAGCTTGAATAATAATAATATTAATTATTATTATGACTAACCTTTTTACTTACTAATTACATGAATATTGAATAAGTGGTGGAAACCGAGAAAAAAACATGTTCAAAACGTGTAGTATAGCTATCAAATGTAATAGTAATCTCGAATAAAAATCGAAGTGATTCAAATAACTTATAGTCACTTTAGTGTATTAGTGACTAACAGTTTGTACGTATGATCAGTCAATAATACTTGTAAAATCTGTGATTGTCAAGAAAGAACAAGATAACCACCCTCAAAATAAATAGATTTTTTATTTTATTTAAAAAAGTGTATTTCAAGACAATAATTTATTGAAGTTACGCATGCTTTTTTTATCTTATTTATTTATTTAGCCCGCTTAGCTTGGTACAAGGACACAAATGCCGAGCACTCAACGAGGATCGAATTCACTAGTCGAGCAAGATTAGTTTTTTTAATCTACGGCGAGAGGCCCTTCCTGTTTTTTGTTTTTCTTTGTTGCTTATAAGAGATTATGAATTTAAAAAACAAAAAATAAGGGTGATTTATTTGCCAATTATATGCCTTCGTTAAAAACAAAACAAAAAAACGCAAATTTTTTATGAAATTTGCGACAATAATATTCTTTGACTGTTGCATTATGAATTTTATTTCCTTTAATTTTAAAATGAAATATAAATATTTAAATTACAAAAAAGTATTATTGATATTTCTTTATATACTAAGTCAATTTTACTGGCATCATATTTTTTAATTTATACAAAGCGATATAAATAAACACACATAAGCGAATCCAAGCCGAAAATAAAACTTACATGTGACGATCGGGTTTTAATAAATAAAACATAAAGCGCTGTACATTTTTTTAGATCGATAAACATTTTTACGCTTAAAATAATTAAAATAAGCAAAGATAAGTTATTTTTATTATATGAGCAGATCTTTTGTTAGTGTCAAATTTGTTAAAACAAAAATACTTACTGTTATATTGAACTCCTTTGGCAAATTTTCGCTGCAACTGGGCACCCATGGGTTGGTGTCCGGGTGGTGTGGCTGGTTTAAGGGGTTCATTGCTCCCCAAAAGTTTCCGAAATAGCGACATGCTTGAATTTCAGATCGTTCTGTAGACTTATTATGAAAGATTACAACTGTACTTTCTTCTTAGACAAGTGGGTTGATGGTTTCTGTCGTGGTATGTCATCTTTTTGTGTTGTAGTGAAAAGAAGAAAAAGAAAAGCACTAAGTAGACACTAGTAACTACTTTTTAACGATGGTGATGAACAAACCATCTGGAATTTAAGATTTTTGGAAAAAACGTTTGCATTGTAAATAAAAGAAGAGAATCTATGTTAAAATATAGATATAGAGAAATATTAATTTGAAATAAGAGTTTGGCTACTAAGAAAATTATCAAAACACTAAAATAAAAGGAATCTTAAATTGACCGTCTGTTTTAGACTTGGATTTTTAAAAATGATGAACACTCCACGTAATCGCAGGTCCTATGTGTAAGACCAGAAAGGCACAACAAAACAATTTTCATTTAGGCTAATAATCACGTAGGCTGACTTAAACAAGTTTGTGACATCCTGGCCATATTATTGTTATCATTATTTACTATTATTCAATATTCGGCTGCAGAGTTGTGTGTGGGCGAAGGAAAAGCAAATGCCACCGTCTGATGTGTCAGTTTTTCTAGTGACGACCTGTTCACAGCGAAACACGGAGCCTTGTGGAATATAAACACAGAACTATAATACTGGTACAAATCTAAAACAATCAGTTTGAGTATCAAACTTAGGCTGATATCTCTGTTTTCCACGAGGTTTAAGCCTGTAAATTAAAAACACAATCTTGCAATAAGGACGGACTTTCACCAGCCTCCCTTCTCTCTCGTCATGTAAGTAGTTCTATTCCGTCATTGGGTCAAAGAAAAAATATAAATATCTACGCCGAAACGAAAATATAAGTATACATATAATTTACTTACAGTCAATATTTGGTTTTACTGAATAATAAATGGATACATTTTCTGAGTATAATATTTTCCATATTATAACAGTCGTTTCCATCCTAATGATTTTGCGTATAAGAAAAATAATTTGATCCCAATCCACAAGTCAGCGACTTCTCTTTTTGGAACTGCCTTGAATGAAACAGCATGGCGGGACGTGCGAAATGTCTCCTTCTTAAACCATTTGTCAAGTTAAAATTACTTAACTTCATGAACGATCACTCATTTATACATTTAAATAAAACCCGTAAGTATCTGTGTGTGTCAAATTATTTTTGAAAGCTTGCTTCTATTAATCAGAATGAGCCAGAAAATGAACTATAGCCGTGGAACAATTGTTGATCTTAGGCTAAGTTTTAGCAGACCACGATGGTGTATGAAAGTTGTGTATAAAAAATACGCATGTACAGCTGATTGCGAGTTCGATCCCAATGAATGGTAAAATTCGTTCACATATCAGAAAAATGAGATAGAACGTATATATGTGAACGGTTTTTCATCGTTTTTTTTTTTTTAGAATTGCATTCTGATTTTTATTTAAAATTTGTAATGAAATTCTTGGCGATGAGGCATGTATCGGCCTTGTTAACCCTGATTTTTTTTCTGAGTCATGAAAGATCAAAATAAATTATTTTGGTTTAATTTGAGATTCGATATGTTATGACGATTTTTTTTTTCAGAAAACTAAATTTTTAATTAACAATTAGTCAATAAAATGCCCAAATTTAACTGAGTATGAAGTAAAATAACTTTTCTCCTCATTACCCGGTATTGAAATTTTAGTTTTAAAAAATTATTTTTGTACTTTAAAAAATTAAATTGGTTCATTTCGACCAAACATGTTGCCTTCTAAATGTGTTTTTTTTTTCTCTCTCTCTTTCTTTTTACTCGTTTAATTGTTTTTTCTCCTTTAAGGATGTTTACAAAAAGAGAATCCTCTAAAAATAGCAGTAAACTTAAACACGGCAGAATTATTTTTATTTGTTTTATTTTTTTATTAAACTAAAAATTGAACGGAATTATCACGTCTCTTTTTAATTGTGGACAAGAACAAGTTTTATGGACTCGTTTAAACAAAAACAAATATTGAACAATTGCAAAAAATCAATTTCGATAGAATTCTACTTTAGTCACGCGGCGAATCTAATGATTTTTTTCCTCATTGAAGTGATTTAAAATAAAAACTAGTGTTTGTTTGTTTTTACACTAAAATTTTAAGAGCCTTTTTGCGCAAGGTATATTTTTTGATCTACTATACGTATAAAGGAATAACTCTCTTCGTAATTTAATGAACTTATTACCTAATAACAATAAAAGTTAAAAGAAATATGAGAGATGCTAAAAAGTTCTCTATTCGATCCACTTCCAAAATCTAACGAAAAGACCAAAGAAAGGGTTGATGGCACCAACAACTTTTCAGCACATTGTCGTAAAAAGGGCAAGAACTCGTCAAAGGGTTATTTAGTGTCCTTTGGAATTATTTAGTAAATTAAAATATTTAAAAAATCATATAATTTTTGCTATTCTAAAACATTACGGATGTGTATCATTTTATTTTGAATTTAAAGTAGTTTATATTTACCGCCTAAGTAACAAATTGCTTCTTCTTTTAACAATTTGTACGCATGTAGAACAGTAAACACTCTAGTCTAAACAGCAAAGCAAAGCCAAAAAAATAAAGAACGTCTATTTACACTGTTTTAAGCAAATTTGGTTTGCGTATTTGTTATGATGTTCATCATTACTTGTAGTTTATAAAAATAAATTTTAATTTTACCTTAAAAACCAGTTATTAATTTGCAAAATATCTGACAATTTCCGATTAAAAAAAATCCTAACAAGGGCGATAATGCTAAAAATACTTATCAAAAAATGGGATTCCTTTTTATATTTGGTAATAAATATGAATTTGTTTGCCATATTTTAAAATACCTTCAGTTTTTTTCAACATTTTTTTATTAACATTAATTTTTTTCTAAATGTTGAAAAAATCTTTAACCACAAGAAATTAAAAAGCTATCAAAAACAAATGTAGATTTTAATAATTCAAATTAATGAATTATGTTTTTAAACCTTGAGAAGGCCCGTTATTAATTCACTATATTGATTTTTTTTCTTTTTCACGACACTGATCTGAATTAAATATACTCTTCGACAGCAAAAGTAAACAGTGAATCTTTTTTAAAAAAAAAAAAGAAAAAAAAGGAAGATAGCCGATTTAAAGTTTTAAACTGATTTGGAACAAATATCACTTATTTTTAGTTTAGTTTACTTTAAAATATTGCGGAAAACCATTTTTTGACACTGAGGTGAGTGTTTTTATGAGGTATTAATAACTTTCTCGAGAGTTTATTTTTTATTTTTTTTAATTGTTTCGATACCGGATAATTATGGTAACAATGGATAACATGAATGTTTGTTGTTTTTTTATATATAATTTTTTTTAACTACCCAGTTGAGTAATCTAAATAGTCTTACTTACGAAGACGCTTGTTGAGGAAGAATTGTTAGAAAATTACCAGTAAATTTTATAGTTATCATAATATCACTTATTTTTTCGAATAATGTTGTGTATGGACATCCATATTTACAAAAATTGGTATGTTTACTACACGAAAAAAAATTTCAGAATCTTTAAAATTTCAGAGGTTTGTTGAATTATATAGTTAGTTAGCTATTCCATAGTGATTAGTTTTACTTTTCAATACAATATCACAAATTAATACAAAATTTGTAAATTATTCTAATTAAAATTTTTAAAAAATGGAAACAGTTCTTGTAAAAATTCATTATTCATTAAAAAAATTTTTAACTTAAGACAATATAGTGTCTATAATCTTATTTATAAAAGCAATTAAAAGCTTTTCTAATTAAATAATGTCTTAGGTTTATGGCATTTTATTATTTTATAATTCAGAGCAGATTTTCTGCAACTGACAGTCCTGTTTTACAAAAAAAAATTGATGAATTAAATTTTCCAACGAATTGTGCTTAACTAAAAACAATATTAAGCCCTACAAAAATGATTTCTCAAAATTTCATAAAATTAAATAAGTGGGGATAAAAGATATAAAAAAATATTTTTACCAAAATTTTCTAAAAAGGAAACATTTTTAAAATAATTTAATTCATTTGTGAATAAGTCTTAAAAGTTTAATTAAAATCCAACAATTATCTGATTTTTGGAAGAATTTCAAAATCAATGTATTTTTCACTGAAAAAAAGACACAAATTTCCAATAATAATTTATGGTCACCGGCTGACACAAGAAAAACGATTTGTAACCAAAACTTTGAAGGTTCTAAATTGGATTAAAAAGTTTGGGGTCTTTTTACATCATGTATGCTCATTTTTTTTTTTTTAGTGAATCTTTGGCTGTTCCTATTATTAATAGTTAATAAAATAAAACCAGAAAGAATGGGTTGGGGCAGAAGGAATTTGTGCTTTGCTTAATCACCTGACATTTGTGATTGAAGTGGTTAAGGTAGAGACAAGGAAGGATGTTGGCTACAAGCTCATATTTTATCGGATTCTACTTCATTTCTGATTTTGAGTTGTTTGCTTTTGTGATCAAACAGTGCATCAATCCAGAATGTTGTATAAAATGCAAGATGGAGAAAAACTAGGAATAAAATAATAGGAATTCTGAAATAGTTTCATTTTTAAAAAAAATTAAAAAAATTAACAAAATGGATAATCCTCTACTCTTGCTCAAAACTGGGGGGGAAATGTGAAACTATAGATGAACCTCTCTACTTTTATTAAAAAAAAAAGTAAAAGATTAAATAAAAAATAGTTAATAAAATTTGTTAATACTCAAAAGAATAAAAATAAGATATTCTTGTGTAACTAATTTATAGAATACCATATTTTCCAGTTTACAAGACGCTGAGGCTTGGGACGCGCCCTAATATTGGAAAAAAATTTCTAAGAAAAAAAAGTCATTCTCATACAACAACACATTCACCATGCGTCCCTCACATACTGGTGCCATGTATTGTTTACATTAATCACTCGTCTGATTTTGTTTGTATGCCAATGACATACTAGTCAAGAGTAGAAAGGCTCTGCTAGTAAACAGAGCATGTTTAAGCTTGTGGCTCAGCTCCAGGAAGGTTTATAGTCTTGGAAATACTTGTAACAGTTAAGTACTGAGGTTACATCATATAGAAGGCTGAATTAGATGGATAGCTAACATTATAGTGTAATGACTCAGCATACAAATCTGCATTCCTATCAGTCAAGCCAATTAGGTGACTGTCCAAGCTTACTTGAGCCTGGGCGTTGCCTTACATTCATCTTGGAAGACGCACACTTATTTTTTAGGAAAAAAAGTGACCTTGTAAGCCAGAAAATACAGTAATCAAATCATATTACTCTTTCAGTTTGATGAAAGTGTGAAAAGTCCAGATCAAATACATGTGGAGCAGACAACATAATGTTATCTAGTTTGAGCATATATTCTGTGTAAAATGTGGATCACAATGTACAAGAATTTAAGTTTCATCATCTTTTTAACCAATAAGAAGCTAAATAAATCCTTTTGATAAATGCTCTCTTTAGGTCATAAATATCTTTTTTGGAAATGATTAGTTTTTACTATAAGAATTCAGCATCATTCTTTAGTAACTGGTTTGTTTTTGTTTGAGATCACATTGCTTGTATTCTAACTGATTTACTCACTTTTTGCCCTTTTTTATTTTTTCAATTCACCCCAAGCAAGGCAATAATGCCACTAAAATGGAACAAAGGGATAAGCCTCTATTCGTATTTAAAATACAGGGCAGGAGTGTGAATTGGATGATAGGTGAACCTATCTACTGCTATTAAAAGATTATTTTAATTTTATTGTTTCTAAACTTTCAGGAAAATATCCAACTTGACATTGTTAATCAACTTTTTGAGCATATTTGCCTGCAGCAAATCATATAATAAGTTCTCTCTTGCTTAATAACTTTCTGTTGAATAACTGTCTCAGTCAGTGGTCCCTTTTATACACTGGATCAGGCAATTCATTGTTCTACTGGAGACAATTAGAGCAGTATGAGAAAATTGGGAAGTTTAGAAATCCCAAGGAAGGACACTGGATATGTGTTCCTGGAAGCATGTTGATTCAGCAACGTCAAAACAGATTCACTGCCGAGCAAAGAAGAGTAACTCACTCAAGCACCATAAATTGTGGAACACACAGTCCATCATAGATCATAGCCGCTTCTGAGCTTCTCTCAGTGACTGCTGGCAGTAAACTGTCTCTTCAAGTGAGTCCTTAAATACTCATCATCAGCCAAAGATATATTACGGCTCACACTCACACATGAACACTTTCCACATTGCAATTGACTGCCTACATGCAAAGCAGGCAAAGCATCATGCTTATTTAACTTCAGGTAATATGACAAACTACAAAGAATGGGACATTTTATTTCCATGACAAGTCAACTCCAGGACACCTCACCATCAGCCTACTCAGTGTGAGGACAACTCAATGCTGGTATCAAATTCATAGATTCAGACCAGTGTTGGCTGTTCTAGTGTGCACATCTCTTAGATTGGCTTTGAGTCAGAGATTTTGAAAGTTTGGTTGTTTGTCTTAGTGATTTATTAGACACAACAGCATATTTGGCTGACTGGTGTTTAATTTTCAAGATCGGATAAATAACCATGCTGAAGCAGCAAGTAGAAGACTGCACACAAAGCCTGGTGGAGCATCCCAAAATATGGAGATTTATTACAGGGCTGCAAAAGGTGCAAAGAAAGTGAGATGCATTTTTCAAGCAATTAATTGGAGGTCATCCCCTCCCACTAAATTGAAGAAGTCTATTAAGGCAGATGAAAAATTTGCAGATCGTTTCTTCTTTTTCACAACGATCTTTAATTATTTCAGGGGAATTTCATACAATTTTTAATAAGTTTTTAAACTAAAAATAAAGTCATGTATTAAAAAACGTTCTTTAATAAATTACTTTTATTTGTTTTTAAAAAGTCTACAAAAAATATCATAGTTTGCATGTCGTTGAGTTGTCATTGCATTGAGTAGGCTGGTTGGGAGTTGTTCTGGAGATGAGTTGTCATCGCATTGAGTAGGCTGGTGGGGAGATGTCATCACATTGAGTAGGCTGGTGGGGAGTTGTTCTGGAGATGAGTTGTCATTGCATTGAGTAGGCTGGAGATGAGTTGTCATCGCATTGAGTAGGCTGGTTGGGAGTTGTTCTGGAGATGAGTTGTCATCGCATTGAGTAGGCTGGTTGGGAGTTGTTCTGGAGATGAGTTGTCATCGCATTGAGTAGGCTGGTTGGCAGTTGTTCTGGAGATGAGTTGTCATCGCATTGAGTAGGCTGGTGGGGAGTTGTCATTGCATTGAGTAGGCTGGTGGGGAGTTGTTCTGGAGATGAGTTGTCATTGCATTGAGTAGGCTGGTGGGGAGTTGTTCTGGAGATGAGTTGTCATCACATTGAGTAGGCTGGTGGGGAGTTGTTCTGGAGATGAGTTGTCATTGCATTGAGTAGGCTGGAGATGAGTTGTCATCGCATTGAGTAGGCTGGTTGGCAGTTGTTCTGGAGATGAGTTGTCATCGCATTGAGTAGGCTGGTTGGCAGTTGTTCTGGAGATGAGTTGTCATCGCATTGAGTAGGCTGGTTGGCAGTTGTTCTGGAGATGAGTTGTCATCGCATTGAGTAGGCTGGTGGGGAGTTTTTCTGGAGATGAGTTGTCATCGCATTGAGTAGGCTGGTTGGGAGTTGTTCTGGAGATGAGTTGTCATTGCATTGAGTAGGCTGGTGGGGAGTTGTTCTGGAGATGAGTTGTCATCACATTGAGTAGGCTGGTGGGGAGTTGTCATCACATTGAGTAGGCTGGTGGGGAGTTGTTCTGGAGATGAGTTGTCATTGCATTGAGTAGGCTGGTGGGGAGTTGTTCTGGAGATGAGTTGTCATCGCATTGAGTAGGCTGGTTGGGAGTTGTCATCACATTGAGTAGGCTGGTTGGGAGTTGTTCTGGAGATGAGTTGTCATTGCATTGAGTAGGCTGGTTGGGAGTTGTTCTGGAGATGAGTTGTCATCGCATTGAGTAGGCTGGTGGGGAGTTGTCATCACATTGAGTAGGCTGGTTGGGAGTTGTTCTGGAGATGAGTTGTCATTGCATTGAGTAGGCTGGTGGGGAGTTGTTCTGGAGATGAGTTTGCTGGTGTTGTGTCAGTAGCATTGAGTTCCTGGTGATGAGTCATCCTTTGCTTAATAAGGAATTATCCTTCAAAGTGTTAATGTTGAAAATTTTTCAAAATGGACAAATTTTATAAATTTACCCTCCCCCCTCTGTACCACCAAATATAACAAATTTCGTATGTAGATCCCATTAAAACAACAGCAGTCTGTTTACAAGAATATTCTCAAAAATTGTTAATTAATTTAACATTGTAGGTACCATTAGTAGTTTCTTAAAACGCAGTCATACTTGTGGAGAACTACGAGAACATGATGTTGGTAAATCAGTTGTACTCTGCGGCTGGTTGCAGTATAAAAGATTGAACCAATTTATGATACTCCGTGACTGGCAGGGAATTACACAAGCGCTCATTCCTTCAGAAATGGTAAGTATATTAGGTATATATATATTATTTTTTTTACAAATATCCATTGTTATTCTTATTTTTCATATCATCTAAAGATATACTCTAGACTAAATCGGCTTTTTTTGTATCTAGGTTCAATAAAAATGTTGATTTCAATCCAATAGGAAAGACTGCAGAACACTTGCCTATCCCCTTTTATAGGCAAAAAACGTTTGTTTTTATTTGAGATCACATTGCTTGTATTTTAACTGATTTACTCACTTTTGCCCTTTTTTTATTTTTTCAATTCACCCCAAGCAAGGCAATAATGCCACTAAGATAGAAGGGACTACTGGGAGTTAAAGAGAATGAAAAGATTGTAGAAGGAACTGGAAACCCAATCTTAGTCATGAAACAAAGGGATAAGCCTCTATTCCTATTCCTCTATATGCTGGGATTATTATTAGCCAATAAAATAGGTCGGTTTGCAGTTTGACATGACTCAGTCCCGATCTGCCTTGTCTAGAAGACAGAATGCTACATTTACTTGCTGAAATTTACATTTGTGTGTCCATGCCAATTCTTAGTTTGTGAACTTTTTGCCTTCTTCTTATTACTTTGCCTTGTATGTATTGTTTGCTTGATATTTCATTTTTTACCCTGTTCCTTTTTCTTTTACTTGCAAACTTTGTTAATTCTGTTTGTTGAACAATTCTGTTCTTTATTTTGCATTTGACCATGGCTACTCACTCCACAAAAAATACAAAGGAGTATCTTGAATAAAATGAAACATTGTTAATCATTATTGATTTTTCACTAGTATTTCTTTTGTCTTAATTTCAGTTGCTTTATCTTGCAACTAAACAGACCTTCATTCTATGGTTATTTCAGATCTATGCTTACTAATAGTTATAGAATGACGGTCTGAGTAGTAATGATGAAAAGCAATTGAAATTAAGATTAATTAAATAGTGGTTAAAAATTATTAATGGTTGACAATACTTTATTAGAAATTCTCCTTGAATCATTATAACCTACATATTGTTAGGCTAGAAATCGATTCAAGTTCATGTTGAAATGAAAGATAATATATGACTGTTATATTGAATAGTTAATGTTATTTTTCATAAAATAAGGTTAGCTGAAATTTGAGCAAAGAAATTGATATTTGAATTAATTGATTAAAGAGATGAAATGATCCCTGAATAAATTTTATTCCAGAGAAAAAAATATATCAAGTTGGAGTTGTTTATCTTTTGAGTCAATATTGTTGAAAGAAAAAAAGTCCAACTCATATTTCTTATACAGAGACTATATACAGATTGTATTTGGTACCTGCAATGGAGTAATAGTAAGCTAGTCATTTAGATTAATGAGTTTGATCTTTACTAGGGGCCTCATAATTGTGGCCTTGTGCCAAACATTAAATAACATGAATGTGTATTTCTTCATAGAGCATTTATGATACAGAGAAAATTTACAGAAAGAATATGCACCTTTTAGAGAAAAGAGGTGATCACAATAATATATTAGTTAATTATGACTAATGTTTGTTGATATAGATTGAAGGGGGTGGGGGTGGCATTGTCGAGACAATGGTTCCGAAGTTTAGTTTCTAGTCAAAGGGAAAAGACTCTTTTCCTTAGCGTTTAAACACGGCTTTGAAATTTTTTGAAGGAAAAGAAACTTCAGGTTTTGTAATAAAGTATGTTAATATTTCATGAATTAAAAATGGACTTTAATTATTTTTGTTTAGCGGTATATCAACACCTCTATGGGTTATTTAATGCCGAAATGTAAATATTTTATACACAATTTTATTTTATCTTTTTCTTTTTTTTTTTAAGATAATAATTGTTTTAGTGATACAATTTTTACTATTTAACCCATAGATGTGGGAGATAAGGTGAATTCATAACTTTCCCAGATATATTTTTCAAACCTGACCAGAATTTGAACTCAGCTCTCAGATTAACAATTCTGAGCCATTATCCATTACACAACGAACACACCCAAGCTTAGAGTACCTGGTATTCCCAACCAGTCACCCATCAAGCTACTGACCAGGCTCGACATTGCTTAAATTCAGTGATTGTAAGGGAACTGGTTTTTCAACATGATGTGACTGTAAGCCTAGACTTTAATTAAATCCTGATTAATAATCATTATTAATCATTGCATCAAGCAAACAGAAATAAAAAAAATAGTAAAGATTTCACTCTTAGAATTTCTGGGATAAGTTATTATTTACATACAGACTATTTTCCTCATCTTTGTTGTTGTTATCACATTTCAGCTGTTCTACTCTCTGGCCTTCTTCAGATGCTTGTCCATCCTGGTAAACTTCAGGGAATTTTGGAGTGAATTTTTTATCTATGGTGAAGGGTAAATTCTTGTCATTTTGCTATCTAGGTATATCTCAACTAGTTGTTATTTAGTACTCCTCATTTTTGCCAAATCCTAGTCCCATGGGACAGTAGCCTAGGGAATTAGACTGTTGGTTTGTGATTTTAGTAACATAGTAATCAGTGGAAACAGGAGGAGTAATAGCTGAGCAGTAATAAATAAAAATTAGACAAAGTATCTCTAGACATGATCAGTGGAACAAAAACAATCTACTCTTGTAGATTAAATGAAGGGTTCATTTAAAAATTCTCTGACAGTTACTAGGCTCAACTAGCACCTGATGAAGGCCAGAAAGTACAATGGCCGAAATATTCTCATAACAACAAAGATGGAGACAATAGCCTCAGTATAAATAATAAAAACATTATTTTCTTGCTTTGTTTATTAAAGCAAAATTCGTTCTTACAATTAGATCATAATGTCCTTCAAATTTAAAATAAATAAAACAAATATCTAAATCGATGTCCTTCGACCTTCATTTTTCATTCAGGTTTCATTCATTAGTTTAAAAAAACAATCAAGTTTGTGCGTGAATGTTCTATTTATTATTTATTACTATTGGTGAAACGTTAAAACTTTTTATTTTAAGAAATTGCTTGCTTTTAGAATAAATGTAATAGAATTTTCATTTAAAATTTTGTATCATCCTTGGGATGATGTTAATTTCAAGCCCTGGTGTATCAGTAACATTCTTCCAACTCGGTCTTATATATACCAGTAAGAGGAAGGCTTGGTTATGGAGTTGCTGTTATCACCATTGTTAGTGAAGATATACATGGAATACTTTGAGGAACTGGCTTTAAGAAAACCACTAAAGCCAATTTACGGTTAAGATACATAGATAAGACCTCTCGACTCTTATGACGGTGTTCAGGGTCATGGCCTGGTCTTGACCTCCAAATATGACGTCATTCAGGGTCCGGTCTGCTTCGGCCACCAGGTATGGCAGTGTTCAGGGTCTGTCCCAGTCTGCTTGCTTGGTCAGGATCGATCCTGGTATCAGAGAACAGGCCACCACACCACTCATCGGTCGTTGATGGCGTTTGACACAGCAGCTAGTCTCTAAGTTGACCTCTTCAACTGTGACCTCTCTTACCCACATTGTGATTTTGATCTTAAGAGAGTCATGCCAAATTTCCACTGAGGTATCTCAACCACGTTAAACCAAGGAGTTCAACACGTGCACACAAAATTGAAAAAATAAAATGGACGACGCCTGAATAAGTCACGATATGATGTTTATATCAGAATAACAAAAAAAAATATTTACAGTTCTTTTCTTCTTTGTTCTTTTTCTTCTTTTCCCAACCTGTTCGGAATGAAAATTGCGGGTAGCTTCTTTAAAGAGTGGCCAGACTGGACAACTGGATTTATCTTCAAGTACTGTGATTTGTACTTTCCAGTACGACACAAGGATTTCATCGGAGTCTTTCTTCAGCGGATAATTAATATAATTATTCTTTTCATCAGGTTGGCAAGCAGTGTTATATCAGAAATCTCTTAACTCCCAGTTGCAACCTCACTGCAACTATAACGGCTACTGCAACTGGCTGGCCCCAACTAACTTTGGCCCACGTGGGCACTTGTATTTATGGGTGTCCCTTTCAACTGGTGTGGTGCAGGTGAATTGGTGGGTTTTATGCAAATCTCCCAAAATTCAACCAGTTGTTTTCTTTTGTTTTCTATTTCACATTCCCAATTTTGGAAGATCCCCTCCTCCTTCGGGAGGAGCCATTATATAATGTCAGCCTTTCTGACTTCATCTGCTTTTAATTTTTTCTTTCTCAGGGAAATTTTGTCAGCCAAAATTTTCCATTGACACCTTTCAGCAGACAACTTTAACCTCTGGTCTCCCCGACCTGCCAGCTGTGTCTAGCTGAATCACATTGTGTAACTTTTTCAACAAAATTCATACATCTGTTCCCATATCCTGGGAAAATAAGTCTCTTTCTGACAAAAAATTAAAATCGTTTTGTTTTAACCCTTTTTGTCCATACACCATGTTAAATATTGTCACACTCTTGCCTTACCAGGAAACTATAAATACTGCTGGATTCAGTAAAATCACAATGGAAAAGGAAACCAAAAATCAGCTAGCCTTCCTGGATGTATTAATAACTCAGAGAATGGGTTAAAGACATCCATATGCCACAAACCAACTTTCACAAGACCAGACCTTAACTTCAATTCCCACCATCCATACAGTGTTAAGAAAAGGATTGTCTGATGCTTACAACACCATGCAAATATTATAAGTGATGATCTAGATATATACCAACGGGAAACATCAGATGTGTCCTTCAGAATAACATCAACTTCTGCAGGCATAAACAGAAGAGTCAAGGTGGAGGATTGGAAAACTGCCATCGTCTATTTTTCCTTATGTCAAGAGCTTGTTAGAAAAAACAACATTCAGGAGTGGCTCAACCTTAGGGAAAAATCTCTGCCAAGTCAAGCTTAACACTGAGGCAAACATGACCAAGAACTGTGTATATTCAATATCTTTGCAGTTATATGAAAGAATACAAAGATGAAAGCAGCCAATCCTCTAAAATAAGGCTAGAAAATATTGAAAAGTTGTAATTAGAATTGAGACAATGAAATTAGGCATAGCTGATCCTGTATGGAGGTATAAAAGGTGGTTACCAGCCCATGTGGAATGAAGTAAAATACAAGACAAAGAAAGAACATTGGGAAATTAGATGTTTGAAGGAATTAGCAAATATATAAAAGCTCTTTAATAGACCTGGCATAGAAATAAATATCATATGGGAGCCGTTAATGAAGGAGGAGAGAGACACTATGGCAAAGAGACCCAAGCTTTATAGCAAAGCACTATATCCAAGGAGACCAAAACGTCTTTCTTTATATAATGCAACCTTTTTCTTTTTACCAGCCTTATTCAATACATCATCAAATTCCTCACAGATCGATGTTTTATGACCATCATTCAATACAAGTTTACAAAATGCATCAATTACAGCTTTATTTTTTAAATTAATTTTCTTCCAAATTCTCATTGAATAAGAAAAATCATATATAATAATGAACCATGTGACATTGTCTGTTTGTCTTGCCATAACAATAGACTCACAAGTTGACATATAATTATAAATAACCTTGTCTCATTACTGAAGCAAGTAAGCAACAAAATATTTTTAATTTTATATATATTTTATATCTGATGGTTATCCACTCATTGAGGAAGGCCACCAAAAGTTTTTATCCTTGACGTTTTTAAATTCACATGTGACTGGACAAATGGCTTTAGAGCCCAGATATTGACCTACATTGCTTTCCATGCTGGAAGTCTGATCCCCCATTCAAAATTGATTTCATATTTTTGGAGAAAATATTTAAGGAAACTTTGTGCCAAGTTTGTTGAATTGTGAGATGAATTTTCACCACCTGTGTGTGTGTGTGTGTGTGTGTGTGTGTGTGTGTGTCTGTATATATATATATATATATATATATATATATATATATATATATATATATATATATATACACACACACACACAGACATGACAGAATTGAATAGATGCTCACAGAAACCGTTTATTTTTATTAAACAATTTATACAAATGAAGTAATTATAAATGGTCATAAATTTAATAACTAATACTTGGTTGACATCCCTTTTGCTTTTTTTAATGCAAGAACCCTTCTAGGCATGCTAGCGATGAGTTCACGAATATCATCTTGAGGGATTTCTTGCCATGTTTCACGCAATAATCCTAAAAGTTTGGGCTTAGAAGATGGTTTCCTGTTCTTTTTGTGGAGTTGTCGATCTAATAGGCCTCAAAGGCGTTCAATACGGTTAATATCCAGGGACTGACTTGGCCATGGAAGTTTATTGATCCAATTTTGTCTCAACCAATGTTGCGTTGCTTGAGCAGTGTGACATGGAGCTCCATCTTCCATAAATAGGGAGTCAACTTTGCTCATTCTACTACTTGAGAATATTGGAAGGAGCTCTTTCTTCAATATAGAAACATATTTGGTTGAATTAATGTTTCCTTCACACTCCACAAGCTGTGAGCGACCATCACTCCAAATTGCACCACATACCATTACTGAAAGGCCCCATGTTTCACCGTTGGCTGCAGTCTTTTTAAATCAAACTCTTGACTACAGAGTCTCCATACCCATACTCTTCCACTGTCGGAAAATAATGCGAATCTTGACTCATCAGAGAAAATGACAGTGGTCCAAAAGGTCCCATTTCTCTCCACCATCTCATGAGCCCAATCCTTTCTGCGTTTGATATTGGCTGGACGGAGAAGTGGTTTCCTTCTTGCAGCTCTGCCATAGTAGCCCAGCTTGTGAAGATACCTAACAGCTGCTCTGGAACTGACATCAACTTGTGTTGCTATGTCAGAGGCCTTGCAACGTGGATCCTGTTCAACATTTCTTTTGACAAGACGCATGGTTATTTCAGAGGGCCCAGGGCGGCCTGGATGAGGTTTTGTACAATTCTTGCCCTCTCTGGTGAATTGTACAATCACTCTATTAACAGTACAAAGGAGTATTGAAAGATTTTCAGATATTTTTCTTTGACTAAGACCACCTTCATGTTGGCCCACGATACGTCCTCGCTGAAATTCGGATAGGTCTGATGCTCCTTTGGTTCGTGGCATGTTCCAGTATTGTTATCTGCAATTTTAATTAAATAATCTAAGCTAATTTATCTTGGTTATTTAAAAAAATCAGAAATAAAATTTACCTTCTGTCATGTCTGTGTATATATTATATATTATTTATATAATTTATTTATATATAATATATATATATATAATTTATTTACATATATATATATATAATTTATTTATATATATTATATATTATTTATATAATTTATTATCCGAAAAGAAAAACATTATTAGATCGCATGAGAAATTGTATAAAAAACTAAATAAAAGCACGTTGTCAGTCGTTTTTTATGAAATGTGCATGAAAGAAGGATTGCTGCCTAAATACACAAATATATATATATATATATATATATATATATAAAAGTTGTATTTTGGCAGCAAAAGTTCTTTCAAACATGTTTGGTTGAATATCAGCAAATTTTATCTATACAATTTTTTATTAACTTTTTCAAATTAGGTGTTTTATGTAATCGTTAAATTTACCAATGTTCATATTTATTTTTATTTTTTTCCCCCACAATTTCAGTGAGTGTTGCTACATTCATTTACCAAAATTGTGTTTACCTCACTGTTTCTGGTTAATTCCAGCGTTCTCACATTTAAACAGGGAAACTAGAATTTTTATGTGTGTGTGTGTGTGTGTGTGTGCGCATGCACACACATGGTGCAATGGATAAATTGTCATTTGAATTACATAAAAATGAAAATAACACTGACATCTCATTTTAATAGATATATTTACCAAAATTACACAAAAATATCTTGAAAAGCTAAAGAGTAAAGTTATTCAACAAAATCACCATTGGCTTCAACCACTACCTCCAGACAATTTTGGAATCTCCTGCAACTCTTCTGGATGTTCTCCTTGTTTAAGTTGGTGAATGCTGCCATAATCCTTGCCTTCAGTTCATCTTTGGTGTTACATGGAGTTTTGTTAGGCTCTTGCTAGACTGTGCCCCACACATAATAATCAAGGGGGTTGCAGTGTGGGGAGTTAGGTGGCCAGATGTAAGGGGTGATAAAATTGTCTGACAGCTATGACTGGGTTCTCCTGCTTAGGTGGCATGGTACAGTTCTGCTGACCCAGGGCAGCACAACCTTCTCAAGGCTCTTGATGTAGGCTTCTGTATTGAGTCTGACCACCTGTTGGAAGATGAATGGAAGCATAGCATTCTCCATCACTAGTGATCACTCCAAACACCATGACATTGACTGGATATATCGTCTAACTCTTTCTAAATCCTATGCACTGTCCTCAGATTGACACCCAAACACTCTGAAATGTTTGTATTGGAGCTTCCGACACGAATTCCAAGCAGTACAGCATGCCATTTCCAAATTTCTCAGACATAGTGCCCAACTAACTCTACTATACTTTGCAGTCAACAAAATCAAAAACAAACGTGCATGTGTGAAATTGAAACTATAAAATGGCGATAATTTACCCATCGCACCGTGAATATATATATATATATATATAATATGTGTGTGTTAATACAAATATGTCAATACTTGTAAATATATTATTTAGTTTCTTTTCTGAAAATAGTCATAGATATTTAAATAAATCCATTCATGATTAATCATTTGATGATTAATAATTGGTTTTTAAGCTAGAAACATCAACTTGATGACAAATTAATATTTTTTCATCCACAAGGTTTACATCTCCTGTAAACTGTTCATATTAAACTTTCTATTCATTTTGTTTCAGAAGACAACAAAAAAAAGAACTTTAGAAAACCAGGATTGACAAAATGCTTTATAATACGGGACTTTTTAAAAAGAATTAAAACCTTTTTACTAATTTGGAAATCACCATTTCTATGTATTACAGGATTAAATATAATCTATTTAAGAGTATTAATAAGTAATCTAAAAAATAATGTTATTATATAGAACAGAGTGTTGTGATAAAAAGCAACAATAGCAAAGAGCTGCAAAGCCACATATATAAAATACGATGTCTCCCTCCCTCCCTCCATATTGTTAAATGTAAATGGCAGACTTGCCCAACAAACAAAATTGATTAAGTTTGCAATGAACAAAAGAAAAGACAAGAACAAGGCCAAAAATAATATAAAGCAAACAAACAATATATGCAAAACAAATTGACATAAGGCAAGGCAACAGTAATAAGGCAAAAACTAAGAATTGTGGTTGACACATAATGAGCGAATGCAGATAAACAAACATCGCGTTCTGACTTCGAGACAGACCAGGACTGAGTCAGATGAAACCAAGAAGTGGCCTATCTTATTGGCAAGGAAGAAATCCCTGCATGCATTTGTGTGGTTTTGCCTATAAATTGGGGAGGGGAAACTGTTTTGCAATCATTTCCACCAAGATTGCAACCAACACACTCGAGAGAGAAAGAAAGAGAGAGAGAGAGAGATTTTATATATATATATATATATATATATATATATATATATATATAATGTGAAGCAGAGTTTTTTTGTTTTTTTTGTTTTTTTGAAAATTTCACATCATTAATTTTAACTTCAAAAAAATTTTATCAATGTATTTGTATTGAACTAGCATTTGACAAAATCAAGTGTAGAAAACAACATACCTCACATGGTGTCCATTTTCATTGATGCATTTCTGAAGGCATTCTTGGAAGCTAGTCTCCACTATTTTCCTTCAAATCATCCCAATGTACAGGGTTTATGCTTATACACACATGCTTTGAGCCTATCCCACAAGAAATAATCACACATGGACAAATCAAGGAACTGAGGGGGCCAAGGAGTGTCAACAAACCTGTAAATGAGACAGTCATTGAAGAGAGAGCAAAAAACATCCATTGACTGTCTGGCTGTGTAGGCCAACATCCTATCCTGCTAAAACCACACAACTGATAGGAGTTCGCTTCTGTCGTAATTCAAGCACAAAGAAGTTGTTTATCATCTCGATGCAACACTCAAAGTTCACAGTAACAGTATTTCCATTACGGTCCTCAAAAAAGTAAGGTCCAATGACGCCAGCTTTTCCAACAGTACACCAAACCATCAATTTTGGGTTGTGCAGTGGTCTTTCGTGCAGTTCTCTTGTATTTTCAAAAGCCTAATAACAAAAATTCTGTTGGTTTGACATGCCATTGAGATGAAAATGAGCTTCATTACAAAATGAAGTGGCCATTTGCCTCAAAAATTGCTTCCATCTGACATGCAAAGTTAATCTGCTTTGCATAGTCCCCTGGGTCTCAACTGTTGTCCAATGACCAATTTGTAGGGGTGAAAATGTAGCACTTCATGCAAAATATGCCTTACCGAAAGATTATCGATGCCAAGTTCAGTAGCATGCCTCCGAGCAGAGTGATTCAGACTGCACAGCAAAGCTTGTCTGAAATGTTCCACATTTTCTGGGGCACGTACTATTCATGATCTGCTATTCATTAGTATATCTCTTGTATGAAATGCATGAACCCAACGTAAGATTGTGTTACATGTGGGGACAGATTGATTTCAGTGAATGTTGAATCAGTGATGAAACTCATGCTGAACTGCTATGACAGACTCGTTATTCTTCACAAAATTGTTGTAGGTGAACATGCAGTGCTCTATTGTCTACAGTGCCATGGCTTCAACTGAAAGGAAAAAAAAATGCTAAGACACCACAGGCACTTGTGGTTCCTGTCAGACATGGGACTGAGTAATAGCCATTTCAAAAACGTACATCCTCACTGCCTAAAATGAATAGCAGCTTTGAATGAGAAAATGGCAAAATGATTTCAAATCAAGTTGCATTCACTGCATTCACTTTTGCGTCAAGACCCTTGGGAATTATATGAATCCATTTCTTCCCCAGCTATGGGTTAAATAGAAGGACAGACTGAGCTCTTCAATTTTTTTTTTTTTATATGAATTTTGTAATGTGGTAAATCCACAAATTCTTTTGTTGTAAAAAAAATTCTCACTTGAAATATTTGCGACTTGCACATTCCAATATTATATAACTGTTAATAAATAACACATTCTTAAAAAAAACATCTTTCAGTCTAAAATACATTTATTTCGTCTTTAAAGGAAAAAATTACAGCCTGACAATGAGAACATGAAGTTTTCAAAAGTACTTGCTGCTCTAAAAATACACCAGATCCAACTGACAACAATTTTATACAGAAGGATCGCATCATTCAGTGGATTGTTAGTAGGTTAATGCTTATATTAAGTCTGTTAGCGAAGAGAATTCGCCATTAATTGCATTAATATTATTAAGTGATTCAATGTATGATTATCTCTTTATAATATAAAATATATGCTCCCTAATTAAGTGATTCAATGTATGATTATCTCTTTATAATATAAAATATATGCTCCCTAATTAAGTGATTCAATGTATGATTATCTCTTTATAATATAAAATATATGCTCCCTAATTAAGTGATTCAATGTATGATTATCTCTTTATAATATAAAATATATGCTCCCTAATTAAGTGATTCAATGTATGATTATCTCTTTATAATATAAAATATATGCTCCCTAATATGATACATTTATATATATTCCTAAATTTTCGCTTTGAGGATATCGGGTTATCTCCTCTTTGTTTCGTAACCCTTTCACCAGGGGTCTCTCTCTCCTGGGAGTATAAATATGGGCTGACCTTTCGCCTCTTTCTCTTTCCACAGCTCTTTCCACGGCTTCGCACACGTGCGGCCAAACTGTGTCGATTTCGGCCGCGGGCCGAAACCTCGCACGTGGGGCGAGGTACACAAACTTTCTCTTAACATCTCCAATATGTGAACTCTAATACACAACCAGCGTTTCCCATATTCAGGGAACACGCTAAAGACAAAATTCACGGACATTTCAACTCAAACACACAACACAACTTTCCATACATACACTAACGTTTTATTCATGTTTTAAATGATGTATTGGTAAATTCGTGTATCAATCTGTTTGTCATTAATATATATTTGTTCTGTGCATATATATCTGTCTTGTTCATTTTATTTTGCTTTCTTTGGACTCCATCATAGTCCAACATTACTATGTAGCGGGACTGGCCAGCAGGAAGTCTTAGTCCAGAGATTTTATCCTCACATTAACCCGCCGGTACCCTACAAGGATGAAACGAGACCAGACACCTTAATTCAACTTAATTTCAATAATTATATTGAGGGTCTTGGCTTTCGCTTTTGAAACATGAGAACTCTTATGTAGCGAAAGAATCATATTTTTTTTTAAATATTATAATATATATATATATATATATATAAAAAGAGAGAGAGAGAGATTTAAGATTTAAAAGTGAAGCAGAATATATTTTCATAATTCTGTCATAATTTTCTTAGATATGCAGACAAATTAAAGCTGTTGCTCTCATAGTCAGCCATAACAGCATTGTCCTTTTAAAAAGCCTTTTTTAATTTTTTTTAAGATCTTTTTTTCAGTTATCAGTTACTCTATATATTTAAGATTTTTCTAAAGTTTTTTTTTTTTTTGTGTGTATCTGTCATTCCTTCAGCAGCAGGAGTTACAATCTTTCATTTCTGGCTTGCCTTTGGAATCTGTGCTCAGAATTGAAGGAATCGTTGAAGCTCGACCTGATGATCAAAAGAACAAGGTGAGGTTTTTATTTTTCATTAATAGATTTAATTTTATTCTACATTCATCTTCATTTTCCTTAAACAAAATATTTTTAATATCGGTTTCATCAGCAAAAAGAGTTTTGTCTGCCATTTTACCTTGCGAAATGTAAAATTTTAATTCAGTAATTAATGCAAATTTGTTTTTATTCTTTTGTAAAACTTCTTTTAAATTTTTATTCTTACTATTCATTCTTCATTTTTATTTTCATCTCTCAGAAAATGCCAACTGGAGACATTGAAGTCAAAGTTACTGAATTTCAGTTGCTAAATTCCTGCCAAGCTAAATTACCATTTCAATTGAAAAAATTCCATGAGGTTTGTTTTATTCTTTGAGAATTATTTTTAAATTAGCATGATGAATTTTTATATCAAATGAAACACGTAGATTTAATTGAGAAATAGAATTTGAAGCAATGGAAATATTTTACTAATATTGAAAAAAAAAAATCATATTCACTAAATTTAGCTGATGGAAAAATGAAGGTAGGATGATTGTTAGATGAGTTTTTAAAGTAGGAAGAGCCTGCCCATTTTCAAAATTAGCATTCAAAATCCTTTTTTATGTGGTTTTAAACCCATGACCTCTAATGGAAAATATGCAGTTGTCACAATTCCAAGGCAGGCTAAAAACAATTTTTAAAACAAAGAAAGATTGACACAACATGATCTTTCTCCTTAATTTAGCTTTATACTGGACTAAGCTAAGCTTTGTAAATATCTATATTGATAAATCTGGTACAAGACCCAAATAGTGGAGCACTTAGTAAAGATTGAATTCACTACACCAGTAAATTGGTTTATGAGATGAATTTGCTAACCATTATAAGAAGTTAACATGCATTAAGTTTGTTGTGACACAATGGGATCCTACTCAATTGATTTAGGACATTCACATAGTCAAGTGGACTGTAAATGATTTTATATGGGCTTGAAGTGCCAGCTGTTTTATGAAGATCAACAATAAAATCAAGATGTGAGAGTTTCAAACTAACCACATGCTGTCGGGATATGGGGAAAAGGAGATGAATTATATGAACAAATAAACTTTTGAAATCAAGTGCCACTTAGTCGGAAAGTAGGGAATTCCGGGTTCATAGAGTCAGGCCATATTCTAGAATGGCAGTTAAAAGTCATCCGTCAAGACAGAGTGAGGTAATGAGTGTTACCACCAAAGAGGAGCAGTCAGAGTTCTTGTTTGCTTATGGAAAGATATGATGTATTTGTTGTGAGGGTAAACAGAAATAGTAGCAATGATATCCCAAGGATCACTTACTTACTCCCAGACAGTGCCAGATGAATCCATGAATAAAGAACCCAATATATCAAAAGCAGGATTCATAATTTCTTTTCTTTCCAGGGCAGTATTTCACCTTCCATTCTTTTGTTGAATATACACCAGGCTTTTCACAGTTTTTGTTCACACCAACACAAACAGGAATTGAACCACAGTATGGAATAGAAGCTGGCCAGTCTGTGAGAAATTGCTCCAGTGAACTAGTCACATGTTTACACTGTAAATAAATCTGACAGTCACTTGCAAGTTGATGTTTCTAAACTAAATATTTTTTCTTTTGCCAGGTGAATGAATCTCTCCGTATGGAATATCGATATTTGGATATTCGCACAGAGAAAATGCAGCACAATCTTCGACTCAGATCAAAAATGGTTATGAAAATGCGAGAATTTCTTTGTAATGAAAATGGTGAGTAAAACTCACACATTCACATTTGTCTAGAAATGAACTCTTTTAATGTTTAGTATAAATAGACGAGTATTTAAATAATTGAACATAGGACTAATATAAAGTAGAATGCTGATACAAACCATTTCTCAAGCTTTGAACAGCTCTTTTTTCTTTTTCTGTTTTCTTTCTCTGTTTTCTTTTTCTGTTTTCTTTCTCTTTTTTCTTTCTCTTTTTTCTTTCTCTTTTTCTTTTTCTTTTTTCTTTCTCTGTTTTCTTTTTCTTTTTTCTTTTTCTGTTTTCTTTCTCTTTTTTCTTTTTCTGTTTTCTTTCTCTTTTTTCTTTTTCTGTTTTCTTTTTCTGTTTTCTTTCTCTTTTTTCTTTTTCTGTTTTCTTTCTCTTTTTTCTTTTTCTGTTTTCTTTCTCTTTTTCTTTTTCTGTTTTCTTTCTCTTTTTTCTTTTTTCTGTTTTCTTTCTCTTTTTTCTTTTTACTGTTATCTTTCTCTTTTTTCTTTTTCTGTTTTCTTTCTCTTATTTTCTTTTTACTGTTATCTTTCTCTTATTTTCTTTTTCTTTTTTCTTTTTTTTCTTTTTCTTTTTCATTTTTCTTTTTCTATTTTCCTTTTTCTATTTTCCTTTTCAAATAGCTTCTTGATCAGGCTGATAATTTTTCAGTATCTGCTGATTAATTTTTTTTTTCTTTGATTCTGTTTATTTCCCCAATAATTTTTATTTTTTTTATTTTCAGGTTTTGTTGATGTTGAAACACCAACTTTATTCCGCAGAACTCCAGGGGTAATTCCTTTGTTTTAATTAATATTCCAGACTTTTATTTATTCTATTTTTTTTTTTTTTTAATCATTTCACCTCAAAAAAGGTGATAATGTCACTATGACACATGGGGTTAGTGGGAGTGAAAAAGAATGAGATGACTTTAATAAGGAAAAGGGACAATAAAAGAACAGAATTCAGGAACACAGAAGATTGTGATTGATGTTGGATTTACATTTTTGAAGATTGTAAGTGGAATGTATCACATAACCTGATCTCTCCCTTTCTTAGTAATGAATAGTAATTAGTCTCTGTGGGTAATGAATTATTTTCCACCCTACAACCCCTTTCCCACAGATGAAATGTTGGAAGTCTCTCGTTACTTTATCGCTATTTTCATGGAAAGTGCTCAGATGCACTACATTCCTTAGTTCCACCAGTTCTAATCTTCATGGCAAAGACCCACCATGCCATGCACACTAGCAAACCACCCTTACATTCCATTGGTGAGTTGTAAGTTCCGCTCGAGCAGCTTCTTCCCGTGAACGACTGCTTTGTAGAACTGACTCCCAAAAAGATCTTTCTTCAATCACTACAATCTTAATATGTTCAAGTCTATACTCAACCATGATGTTCCCTACATGAACATATTCTTCCCATAAATCTTGCCTCTTACTCTGTAACCCACTACTTCAAGTGGCTCTAGGGCCTTGTACTGAGTGAACATCATTGTAAAAAAAAAAATATATCCTGAATTGTATGAACAGCTTCAATGGCTTTGAGGCTCAGTTTAAAATAATGCCTTAATATTGTCAGAAGCTTAATACGTGTATCATTTGTTATAAGTAGTTTGAGGTTAATGCAAGATTGTCTGCAAACTAAATACTGAGGTTTCTGCTGCGTTTTAATTTCAAAACCTACAAATCTTCTATTTCAAATATAATCCAGTTGTTAAAGTCTCATACATTGAAAAGAAAGACAGAGGTGAAGTCCTGAATCACGATGCAAAGACCATGAAAAGAGTGAGAAGATTAAGAGAGAAAAGAATAGCTAATCTGACTACGATTATTATAAAATTGAAGGATGGCCAAGAAATTCCCTTGTGACCTTTACTTAACTAGGCCCTACCTATTGTCAGCACCCTAACTTCACACCAGTGAATTTCCTCTTGACTATTTTTATTTTGTTTATCCATTTCCCCATTTTGAAAAATAACCATTTTGAGAATACCTGTCACTGTAAGCAATTGGAGATATGTTTCCTCTTTAAATAAAGGGTTGATAACCTGTAAAACAAAAGCAAATAAATCAGTTGCCATTATTATGGGCTAGAAGTTTTCTTGCATCACTGTTCTTTGTTCATCTCTGAAACAAGAGACCAGAATTTAAAAATTTTGTAAGGTTTTTAATAAACATTATTATATCAATTAACAGTTTCTTATAATCTGCTATTACAATGAGTAGTAAATTTATTGTGTCAGATCAGACACAAGGAATCTCTTATTTGTCTAATTATAGTAGAAAAGGTACCTCACTGGAGCTAATTTCACAGATTATGACTCCCATAATGTTATTCTTTTTGGGTGCTCCACATTTGTGACCTTTTGCAAGACAAGGCTATGCTTAATAAATACCTATATTGTAGGAATATGTAAGCAAATATTTTATTAATTTTTGTTAATGAAAAACATTTAAATTCTAATACTTTTTAGTTCTACATAAAATGCTTTTAAAATCCACCTCTTAAATGAAGGTTTAAGATGGAACAAGGCTGATTTTACATATATGTGATTGCGTAGATAGCTGTAAAAAATGTTCACTTCCATTTCTGGGACAATACAATCATCAGGGATTAACATTGACCTTACTTGATGTGCAATTTGGAATTTGGATGCCTGACAGATGGCACTTTGGAAATGGAAATTTTATTTTCTCTTTCCTTTCCCTTTTGCTTTTTTTTATACTTCCAAATTATTGCAAAATGGTATTTAAATAGAAGTTATATATTTTATTATTATTAGTTTTGTGCTGAAGTTTCTAGTCTTTTTTTGTGTTGTAATCTTTATTAATGGCATTATAGTAATATTTATCTTGTCTCCTCACTGAGACATGATGTGACACAAGGTCAGGTTTACTGTGGGGAACCCGAGCACGTACACCTGGCCAAGGACAAAAAATTGCTCAGCTCTCACAACCGTTGGTTGCGCTGGCCTCGATAGAGACTACCAACCTCCCCTCTCTCTAGCGCATTGGTAGGGCGCAGCCACAGTCAGCTGTTCCCGAGGACCGGGCATTTTGCAGTATTTATTTCCTTCACCTGTGTCTCTGTCTGTGGACAGAGCCACAACTGATAAATTATAGTCCCGAAAGTATTTTCCTTGCTCTTTTATGAGTTCATGCTTTGTTTTGAGTAAATTGTAGATTTTATCATAAAAGAATTTGCAATGGATTCAAAGCAGATTCTGTTTAAACTTTATATAAAATAAAAAAATTCATTTTTCATTGACAGTGTCTGTGACATATTACAATAAATAAAATGCTGATCAATGTTTCTGTTCATAAGTTCATATGGAAGTCATTTTCCTTCATAAGTGGTCAATGAGTGCACTTTTCTACAAAAAACAATTTCAATTATCAAATAAAAATTAAGTGTTTCTGGTGAGTTAATGCAAAGCTTTCATACATCATTATTCAGTCCTGAAAGTATTTTCTTTAGCCTCCTATGATTTCATTGTGAACAATCTTAGTTTTGATTTTATGAATTCTTTGAACTTTTCAATTTGTTGAAACCACTAACCAGACAAGGAGTGTTGCATTTAATGAAACATCATCAGTAACAAGTCTGGAAAATGCATCAAATGCAGAAGAGCTTCCCAATTCCATGCATTATTTTTGAAACAGGAAGATGGCCATTATTATTATTATGTAACTGTAGCGGTGATTTACCTCAGTGACCCAAAAGGGCCAGAGTCACATGTATGTTTTGCAGGAGAGTGTGGAGATGGCGAATTGGCAAGCTTCAGACAGACAGTGAATCAGGTTTGGTTTGCTTTGTTTTACGGCATATCAACCTCAATGGATCATTTAATGCCAATGACTTTTTTTTTTCCTGTTAATATTTTTGTTTTGTCAAAAATCTATTTCTGTTAATATTTTTTCCTCAAAAATGTATAGCTGGTAATATTATTTTTCCAAAAACGTATAGCTGGTAATATTACTTTTTGGTATTAAAACCTATTTTCCACTTTCATAGTGTTTTGACCCCAGTTTGGGAGTGGAGGTAACTATTTGCCCAGACTGGATCAGGGTGGACCTGGCAACACCAGCAATTAAGAGGTGGTTCCACTCTCCTCAACACCTCCTGATCAGAGGCCTTGCTGTTGGACGTAGTTTATTGTCTTAACCAGAACGCAGATGCAGTTTATCGTCATACCCAGGACAGACAGTGAATCAGGCAGCACTTTGTGCTGATGGAAGTGGTGGTGTTGCTTGTAGCCATTTTTATTGGCTGAGTGCTGGCTGGGCCAGGTGCATAAAAACATGATACACCCATAAAACACTGAATAAATCTTAAAGACACTTTTTAAGATTTCCCTAACATTGAACGATGGTGCTGTAAACAGTGGCATCAAACTAATAATAATATTTAATATTTTCTTTTGAGAAAAAGATTTTGACACTCTTTCTTTTTTTATCAGGGCGCCCGGGAATTTGTTGTCCCTACCCACCATCCAGGAAAGTTCTACAGTTTACCACAAAGCCCTCAACAGGTATAACTCTTGTCTTAAAGTGTATGGGTGGATAGGATAAAAAAAAAAAGAAAAACTTTATTAAAATGATGGCAGCCTTCACCCATCACTTCTATTCTTATTTTTTCACTACTTTTTTTTTTTTTTGAATGAATGAAATACTATAGATTTATAACTTCTAAAATTTATTAGGTCATTCTTATTTACATAGTGTGACACTAAATCCAGTTATCACTATGACACATTAATTAACAGACAAATCATTTCTAGATCAGTTTATTGTTGGTGCATCAAAAATTTTAATTATGACTAAGAGAAAATTAAAACTTAATATAATTTAATTTTTAATAATCTAAAAATATATATAAATTAAGTAGGCAGATTTAATTTTATTAATTTGATTGTTATCTGCCTTTAAATTATTCTTTCCGGGGATTTTATATTCAAGAATAGCTGATTAACCCTTTAGCATTTAATCCACCCAAACTGGCCCCATAAATATCAGCTCTCAATGTTCAATCAGCCATAACCCATCCGATGTATACTCTGCCATAATATATGATTACATCGTCTCAAAAAATGCAAAGAGTCATGCAAACAGTGAGACTTTGACCCCAAACGGAGAATTTGAGAGCCGATATTTCCATTTGCTAAAGGGTTAAAAAAGGCAATATTGTTTATTAAGCAACTAAAAATGTTGCTGGCCTTTTTGCTCCTTCCAGTGAGTCAGGTTTCTCTGGTCTCAGAGTCTGATCAGTCAAAAGAAATTTCAGTGGGTTGGTACAGAATGAAGGGAAATGTAGATTCATGCCTTTCAAAAAGATATTGCTTTGAAGTGAACATGCAGTGGTTCAATGATTCCATTTTCTCTGCTAATAATTGTTATGCCAACTTGTATTTCTGTATAATCTTGTTATTCAAAGTAATTCTCTTTTGTCTTTCAGTTTAAGCAATTGTTAATGGTTGGTGGCATTGACCGTTATTTCCAGATTGCAAAATGCTACAGAGATGAAGGTGCCAAGCCAGACAGACAACCAGAATTTACTCAGGTCTTTTAATGTTTATTTTTATTTGTTTTTATACAACTTCTCTCTGTTATTATTTCTCATGCTTTTCAATAAGAAAAAATAAATTCAATTAAATGTTTCACCACAAAATGCTTTTGCACAGTAATAAGATCTTGTTGAGGTTATATAAGTATATTTTTAAAATATACTGAGATATTTTACTTTTAATAAAATTTTAGGATGATTAACTTTATATTGGGGAAATTTCTGTACCGTTAATGCTTTCCTTTTGTCATTGATAATGATGTAATGAATATGCATACACCTGGGTTCCCCTTCACAGTAATATGATTGGCTGGTGTCAGCCATAAATACAGACTGATGTGGAGGTACATTGTCTACGCCTATTGCCAGTACCAGTCCATTACGGCTACCTGCTAGATTGTCCTACCCGGTTACAGTAGCCAAAACCACTTAGCTACTTCGAACAAATATATCCCTTTCCGGGACATATCAGATAAATTGTACAATATCCAAACAATGGCTAAGTCCTTATTTAGATAGTTTTCAATGAAGTTGTTTTGATTTGCTTTCACTTTAATTATTTATATAACTTATGCTGTGTACCTAACAGAAATGAAATTATAAATGAAAATAATTTTGAATTTTTTTCTAGATTATTTCACCCATTATTGTTACAAATTTTATCTCTCAACAAAATTTAAGCATATGGCTGTGAACGCGGTTTGCTTAAAAGGAAAAAAAAATCAGATTTTCTACTCAGGGACCAATATAAGCACATATAACGCATAGAAAACAAACACAAGATGTAAAGTTATACTTATTTTAATATAATAAACATAAGGGAGAAGAAAGAAATGCTAAACAAAGAATAGGAGAAAGGAAAGAAAATCTAAAATCGTCATAAGAGAAATGTTCAATGGTTTACATATCTTTCAAATAATAGTATCAACAATTTTTGATCATTATTTAATTTTTCTTTTTATAAATAGTTCAAGTTAGACAAATCTTTCTCTTGGTTAAGTTGTTTCCCTTTATATGTAGAAATATTTTGACCAATCAATGTTGTTTGATTATCATCATGAAAGCACTTTGCTTTTCATTTATGGAGGATACAGTCCATCTTGGCTTTTGAGTTTCAGATGATCCTAGAAGCTTCTAGCTTTCCATCTCTGGAAAATCGGAAGATAATTTTATGTGAGATCCAGCCCATGAAGAAAGAAAGAAATAAACATTTGCACATTCCCTCGGTGTAACAACTATGATTCTCCTGACGAGTTAGTGCAGGGACCCACTTAACATTGAATGCTATATGTGAAATCAAATCAAACCATTGAACTAATTCAAAAGCATTCAAGGCCGTTTGGTTGTGACTTAATTCTGCGAGCTCTTAATATTATCCAATTTTTAAACAATAGGAAGAAGGAATGAAAGATAAATTATTATATTTTAGGCTGGGGATTTATATTTAATATCAATACCTCAAATGATTGATTTAATTCAATTTAATTACTTTTAATATAAATAAAGAGGGTCATGTCACATTATTCAAACAACTATTTTCATCTTTATTATTTATATTGTTTTCATTGATCTTTGGCCTCCAATGAGTGTGAGGCTGCTCGGCCCGAAGTCCAATCTGTTCTCAGATCGCTCGCTTGGTCGGCCTTCTGGCTGAGAGCTTCACTCGATACTTGCCTTCTTAAAACAAGAAAAGAACAAACCACCACTGCTCGACTACGCATTGGACACACAAGACTGACTCACTCATTCGTACTAAAACAAGAACCTCCTCCTAAATGCTCCTGTGGAAAACAATACACTGTAAAACATATACTAAT